>CM044437.1:71338734-71411556 GCA_024363595.1 Xenopus borealis
CGAACACCGGATGTTCGCGCGAACTAGTTCGCCGGCGAACAGTTCACGCCATCCCTACTGGCCAGTAGTGATAGGTGAATTTATTCGCCAGGAGCGAATTCGTGGAGAATTCCCGCGATTCACCGACGGCGAATAAATTTGCGAAAATTCACCTGCCGAAAAGTCGCTGGCGTAAAATTTTTCTAACTTTTTCTAACTCAGACAGGTGAATTCTGTCTGAAGGGGCAGAACCAGCAGCTTAAATTTGCCCATGTATGGCCACCTTTAGACTGCATGCCATGTCTAAAGGTTCGCTGAAAAAAATCGTGAATTTACCGAGAAATTTGCGAACACATTGGAGTCAATGGGCATCACAATTACTCTTACGTGAGCGACAATTTTAATATGCACGACTATTTTTCAATGGGGGTCTGTATAATTTTTTTCCAGATGTTTTTCGCTTGCAAATTCCAGCATGGAAATGAGAGAAATGTATTCACCCTTTACTAGCTGTGTATCTTATCTGTTTGAATTATGAAAGTCTGCAGATACAATGAAAGTGATATGCATCACATGGCTGCAATATTTTAATTCTGCTGCAAAACAAAGGGAAAATATTTTTATGTGGACATGCATATTGTTTCTGTGCTGAATAAATTTTTTTCATCTTTACAAGTGAATGAAATCTCATCTCCCACAAGTGATTCATTACTCAATACAGCTAACATCCCCATGATCAACCACTTTTCTTTCCTAACAGTGGGGGATTATAGATTTCCAGGCTGGAATGCCAGTCAGCTAATAAATTGCTGACTATTGTGATTCTGCTTAACAAAAGCAGGATCAAATGAAACACGTGGGAAGGGTTATGTTATTAGCACCTTGCCACAAATTATAAAACTAAACACAAAGCTTCTACATCTAAATATTAAGGTTTTGTTGAAGCCTGTGTCCGAGCCATATGAAAATGTTATAGAAATAGGACTCTTAACAGAATAGTGACGTTACTTGATGGTCAACAAGGATCATAACCTTTTCCTGACAATCAAGTACTCCTCATATGTTTGACTGCCTATGTATTTGTTTTCCAGAACAGTTGATTGAATAGAATTTTTTTTTATGTGGAAATAGAACAAAATATTGATTGCCGTCTTAAAAAGTTGGATTGTGATGATGTTTTGCCACAAATATGGATTCAATCAGCTAAGTGTGGATCATGTACCAGCTACAGTTTCTTTTTTAGTCAAAAAGGAAATTAGAATGTTTTCCTTAAAATTGTGAGATGGCTTTCCCAAAATTGTGAGCTTTCTAGATAACAGATTTCCTGATAACATATACTATACCTGTAATGGCAGATATTCATAATACACCCTGCTCCTGCCTCAACACAAAACTCAATTTACCCAGTGAACTTAACACACCTGCCTTTTTAATGAAGTATGTATACACATATCTGGTCAGTAAGAGCTCAGTGAAAATAGTAGTGTACATTCATGAATATAAATATGAATTTGCATTATTATATTAGAAAAATAATTAAAGTTATAGTTATTACACAATTATTTTCGAATAAATTAGAAAATAGTTGTGTATATATATATATATATATATATATATATATATATATGAATATAAACATGAATATGCATTAATATATTAGAAACAATTAACACATTTCTGAGTTGGAATAATTAATTGAAGACAAATTAATATGTCAGGGAACACTGTTCATGGTCATTAAACAGTTGAACTGCTACCTTGTAGATCAACAACAGATGGACTTTTGGGATAATTTCTTCTGTTTTGGTCTTTTGCTCATTAGAACTAATGCTCCTGGTAATTGAGGAGGTTGCTCTGAGGCTGAATGTTGGGAAAAGTGACAATGCTGCATTTGGACAATTTAGCCTGTGTGCTTAAACACCAGAATAAGGGGGGCTGTAATATATTTTACTAGTGCAAAAAAACTGAGCAAAGATGCTTGTGAACATTAGCGACCAAGTTTGCTTCCTTTTTGACTGATTACAGACCTCAATTACTCCATTGCAAAGTTTACAACCAAATGGCTTTTGTGAACATTCACAGCTTATGTAATTAATTTTCACAAGCACAAAGTATTTTTATTGACAAAATATTTAATGAAATGCAAGAGCAAGTGTTAATGCTAAACCTTTGCTTAGCACTTATGCACAATGTGATGTTCACAGCGACTGATTTTGCATTGCAAGCAGTGCTAAACATTTTCAAAGGCGCCATTTTAAATGGTATGAAATCCATTATCCAGAAACCCATTATCCAGAAAGCTCGGAATTATGTAAAGGCCGTCTCCAATAGATACTATTGTATCCAAATAATCCAAATTTTTACAAATAATTTACTTTTTCTGTGTAATAATAAAACAGTAGCTTGTACTTGATCCAACCTAAAATATAAATAATCTTTATTGGAGGCAAAAACTGCCTGTTGAGTTTATTTAATGTAAATGTGATTTTCTAGTATTCTTAACGTATGAAAATCTATATTATGAAAGATCCAATATCCAGAAAAGCCCAGGTCTCAAGCATTCTGAATAACAGGTCCCATATCTGCACTTAGAAGATGAAAAGGCTTTACTGGAGAATTTTACAGTATCTCACACTGAACACAGCATTGCAGAGTGTACCATTTACAACACGAGAAAATGGGTGTTGTTGTTGGGTCTCTGTTGAAACTGAAAGCACAATTAAAGCCAGCTGTATCTGTGTGTGCAGCTTAAGACTACAAGTTGTCAAATATAACAGTGTTTATTAATGCATCTAACACACAGTGCACTTTGAAATGTCATTAATTCCAAATGGGAAAAGAGACTACAGCGTGCCCAGTGCTTTCATTAACTCTCCTTCTCTATATATATATATATATTTATTTTTAATAGTCTTTAGTTCCACACCTTCCAAAATAGTATCAGAGAGATGAGACATATAAAGTTTAAAGCCAGTTATGCAAGAATTTAAGATTATATAATTGTATGTGCTACTTATGTGTAACTTACTTATGTGAGCTTTTTCTCCCTTGTACTTTGCTGTATCTAACTTAATTATGAAGTATTAGTATCCAGCACCAGTATAACGGGTCCGGTGGGCCAAAATCATTTTTTGTGAGCTGCTTGTTCCATTTCTGCATCTCTTTAATACAGCAGGATTTGTAATAAAGCAGGAGAATCTCCAGGGAAATATGTGTGTTCAAGATGGATAGGAAAGGAAAAAGTGATAAATATATTTGGCTCATTTGCATTTCTGTGCTAGGAGTCCTCCTCTGTAGGTTATTAACTGAATCATGACTGTGAGAATACAAAAGGTTATAATGTGGATCTGTACACAAGATGCATAGGGGGATTTTTTTTTGTGATCAGCATGTTTGATAGAGCATATTTACAACCTTCCCTACACATACATTTATATCTTTTGTTCACAGTGAGTGTACAACTTATTGAAAAAAGATGAAATAGTATTTTAAGGTTATAAATATTATATGAGAAACAGTGCATCCACCTCACCCCTGTACCTCCCAGCCACACTGTGCTAGGCAATACATTTTCAGGTAATCAAAATATACACTTAGCTAAAAAAAAAAGAAAAGAAAACAGTGGAAAGCGTATCCTATAATGGATAAATCTTTTATCTTTTTTATGTTGTTATTAAAATTCAGTTGAGACAAATTCAAAATATGAATTTGAGTTTGTTTGCATGTATTTAAATTATTAACTTGTGGTTAGTTTGATAAGAATAATATAATTCTTGTAGTCAGTCCAGACTGGCAATCTGTGGGTTCAGGAAAATTCCAGAGGGGCTGCTATAGATGCCATAGAAACTCACAATTTATTGGGCGGTGGGGGACTGTTTGGGCCTCTGTATACCTGAAATAACAGGACCAATTTTGATTCTCAGTACAGACATGATTGTAGTAACGTGCATGAATATGCATTATGAAAAATGTGGTTCAAAATCATTAAAACATGTCAAACACTTTCACTGAAGATAAAACAGCTTGCTACAGTTGCATTAAAATATCAACAGGGATTTCACAAATTCACTGCAAGCCACTGGGGATTGCTTTAAATTATGGTGGGTGTTTCACTGGTGAGGACATGGGAAAACCAATTAAAAAAATGACTTTCCTTACATTCAACCAACTGAAAGATAAAGATATTAATCATAACGCTGAACATCTTTCTCCAACACAGATGCCATGTACAATGGTTAATCCGATTGATGGCCAAGCAATTCATTTAATGTTACAGTTGCTCAGTAGCATAACTAACATAGTAAGTAAGTAAGTTAGTTAGGCTGAAAAAAGACTCACGTCCATCAAGTTCAACCTTTTTTTTTTTTTTTTTTTTTTTTTTTTTTTTATTTTTATTTTAACTGCCTAACTGCTAGCTGATCCAGAGGAAGGCAAAAAAAAAAACCATCCTTAGCCTCTCCAATTTGCCTCAGAGGGGGAAAAAATTCCTTCTTGACTCCAAAAGGCAATCGGACTAGTCCCTGGATCAACTTATATAATGAGCTATCTTCCATAACCCTGTATTCCCTCACTTGCTAAAAAGCCATCCAGCCCCTTCTTAAAGCTATCTTATGTATCAGCCTGTACAACAGTTTCAGGGAGAGAATTCCACATGTTCACAGCTCTCACTGTAAAAAAACCCCTTCTGAATATTTAGGTGGAACCTCCTTTCTTCTAAACGGAATGGGTGACCTCGTGTCAGCTGGAAAGACCTAATGGTGAATAAAACATTAAAGAGATTATTATATGACCCCCTTATATATAGAGTGTGCTGGGCCCCCCGGCAAAAAAATATTCAGAGGGGCCCAGCTCACTTCAATCCCCAACCTCGCACCCACTTCCTGGCCCTCCTCTGCCCCACCCACGCCCTGCCCTGACTCTGCCCATTCCCCACAACATGCTTCCCCCTAGAACTAGACATTGTAATGAACACCCACTGGCACTCCCCTCCCTGATTTCTGGTTCCAGACTCTTCTGCTTTGAGGCATGGACTGCTCCTGCCTATAAGCATTGTGGCTTCCTCCTGACTTCAGCTTCTGTAAGAGCCATCAGGCCCTGACAGACATACATAGGTTACGAATTGCTATAGCGTCATATATTTTCTCCACTTTTATTTTGCATGCTATATTTGTTAATTTATTATAAGTGCAATTATATGATGATATTGATTAATAGAAAAGCTTCTCTAAATCCACAAAGCAATATAATTTGAATCTACATCATACAGAAGTAACAGCATAATGTTTCTTTTTTGTGCACGGTCAAAATGTACAGTTGTGCACAATATTTGTATCTTGGTAGTAAAGGTTATACATCATATACATTAACTGCACTTACATACTAGGGAGGACAGTTTGGTTTAATTCACTAAGCAATGCAGTAATAGGTTTATTCTCACAAACATGTATACAATTTATCTTAGTCTTATTATAGGTTAAAGGACATGTCAACCCCAGAAATAATGCTTGCCTAATAAAAGAAAACATGATTCTAATCAGCTTTCCAATGTACATTCAGTACACATTTTCTGTGGTTTTTAAGTTATTTGTACATGTATTGCTATTGAAAGCAGAGTTTGCCTGTCCCTTTCTATTCTTTGTACTAGTGGCTCTGGCTTTTGAAACAATGTAACATAAGCCAACTGATTAACAGACCTGTCTTGCTGGAGGAGACTGGCTTTTGCAACAGTGTTTAAAATGTAACAACCAGGAATTATGCAAATGCTGCTTCCAATAGCAATTACATGTATAAATAACTTTTAAAGCACCAACAATATTTAATACATTAATCATATTAAATTATGATGGAATAATAATGTAAATTTTACCATTTCCCAGTGTTGTGAGAGAGGGTGAAATTCCAAAACAATGTGTGCTTAAGTTCTGCGATATATCAGTAAAGCCACCTACTTTTTTTGGGGTGCCTATTCATGATTTTTTGACACCGTCACTTTAACAAGACAAATGGATTTGAAAAAAGTTGCATAGTATGGTATCACATGCAGATAACAGTCCTTATTTCATTTTATATTTCCACAAAGTTAGAACCCTTATTACTAATGCGTAGCACAGTGAGAAAAGAACTTGATGACTGACATGGACCACCAGTATAAAGGGTATTTATTTACTTTTTCCTGAAATGCTTGAATGGTGTGTAGCAATATGCTTAATAATAAATAAAATATGTAAATATTATTTCTCTATTTCAGAAAGTTTCAAATGGTTGAAAATGTGATGGGATATGTATAAAATTGGTTTGTTCCATCTGTATAAAAGAAATAGCTTCCATATTACCCAATAGAATGCTTTACTTTGATAAATGTGGAGTAGTGATTGGCAAATTTATTCGCCAGGGGCGAAACGAGTCGCGCGCCGAGAACGACGCGCCGCGCGCCGAAAACGATGTGACGCGTCGGAAACGACGCGACGCGATTGACGCGACTCGTTTTGCAAATTTTTTGCCAATTCGCGAATTTCTCTGGAAATTCGAGAAATTTTCGCCGAAGCGAAACGCGGGAGTTTCGCCCATCACTAATGTGGAGTAATGACAATTCATAAGAATTGCTCCATCTCCATATTTTTTTGTATTTATTTATGTAATCTAAAAACTTATTTTCACTTGGAAGTGGTCTTGGGCACACATATACATATCTAGAGTATGAGTAAAGATTATTAAAATTGACTAGGAGATGTACAATTAGATTCAATGGCTATTTGTATGTAAAGATGAAGATGGAACAATGCTTATGTGTTTATTGTTTCAGATAAAAGGACATCATTCCAATGGTTCCACAAGAAATGTCTTTATTATGCATAGAAAGAAATCATTTTGTTCTACAATTGCACCATTTTATCAATTCTGCTCAAAGGCTACATATTAATGTTTTTCCTTCCCAAACATATATTCTAATACTTAACAGTTATTTACATCAGGGGTCCCCAACTGCCGGCCATGGCCCACTACTTGAAGTCCAAATATGAAACAGAGTACTCGAATTTTATGCGGTGCACCCAAATTTGACACTGTTCATTCAAAATTTAAGCCATGTGCAGTTGATACCCCACCCCCTTAAAATAATTTGGGCTTTACATCAGTCCCTGGTGCAAAAAATGTTGGGGACCGCTGATAATCGTATTAACATCCATAATCGTATTAACATCCAAAAAATTATTTTACAAATCGCTAAAGGCATTTCTATATAGTCAGACATTCATGTACATAAACTATTACTTTTGCTGTAGCACCCCCACCAATAACACACAAGCACCAACCACATGCATGAAAGAACATTGACACATCTTGCAATAATGTTTCTCCTAGTACAGTATGGTATCTGTTTTCCGGAAACCCATTTTCCAGGAAGATCTGAATTATGGGAAGGCTCTCTCCCATAGACTCCATTGTATCCAAATAATCCAAACTTTTAAAAATGATTAACTTTTTCTCTGTAAGAATAAAAGTACCTTGCACTTGATCCCACCTAAGATATAATAAGTCCTTATTGGAAGCAAAATCAACCTGTTGGGTTTATTTAATGTTTACTTGATTTTATTGTATACAAGGAATAAAGATCCAAATTACAGAAAGATCCATTATCCAGAACAGCCAAGGTCCCGAACACTCTGGATAATTGGTCCCATACGTGTATAAACTTCAAAAGTAAAAAATGGCAAACAAAATTCAAAGTGGCTCAAACATGCCTATAAATAACGATATTAAAATGTCAGACGGTTCTTAAAACTTTAGGCATATAACATAGTAATGGGCGAATTTATTCGCCTGCGGCGAACTCACAGCAAATTCCCATGATTCACCGCAGGCAAATAAATACGCCTGGCGAAAATTTGCCGGCGTCTTGTCTTGGCTGCCTGTGTCTGTTTTTAGACGCATGACCATTGCAAAGACGGATGCTCGTGTCCAAAACGAGACGCGACGGCGTTTTGAGAATTTATTGCTGTTTTGCTAATTTCTACTAGAAACGCTCCAGATTCGCCCGTCACTAATATAACATTGTGACTGCTGAATATGCACTGAACTAATTTAATGAACAATGGAATTTATGAAGGTATTTCAGCAATTTTCTCATAAAGACCCCTTGGGCACATGTCTACACATGTTAATGCAAATATGGTGAATCATTTCATCCTTTGGGATCAAATATAATTATTCACACATCTATAGATTTTGTGCATCTGCAGATCTGGCATTGAAGAAAAACCCATTGAAATATACTCAGCGCATGTTATGAATTTCTTTAAATTGTCCATGAATAATTCACAAAGGGGACCAGATGGAAATGGCACATTCGTTTTTTTTCGAAGATAAGTACATTGGAGCTAGAAGAGTCATATTGAAAAATATTTGAAAATGACAAGCCTGTATTTTGTTGTATCTCTGTAAGACAGTACAAGTGAAATGTCAAAACTGTTTCAACCACAATGATATATAATTGAGACCATTTGTCTCCTCATAAAATATGTCAATTATCTTGAAAATGAGGTTTTACTCAGGGAACCACAAAAATAGCAATGTCTTTTTTTTTTTCAAAGGGGTTTTAAAGCATATTACCATCATGTCCCTTCCATAAAATGTTAAGGAAATTCATGTACTGTATAAATACCACTGAGAAGAATTCAATCAGGAATATTCTGTTGTTTTTATATTATATGCTTCTTTTTCACTTTTGTCAGATTATATCACAATTCACTGCTTTTACAGTATACTTATTACAATTAGGAGGTACAGGATTTCAGTTTTACTAGGAGGGAGTACACTCCGTGTTGGCAAGGGAGAGGAAAGGGGGCTCTGTAATGACCTGTGACCCACATACAATCCACATTCCAGACTACCTGTTGTCACTTTAATATACCATTCCAGGCCCTCTACTCCAACTCTAACCTCTAGCTCTGGGGTCAGGGGGGCATGCAATTCACTGCTTCCAGAGGTGGTTTAGTTTAGAATTCAAAGTATAAATATAAAAGAATATAAATATCACAAAAAATTCAGCCATCATTTAAATATGTGAATCCATTCAAATAAATTCATGTCTCCCTCATACAAAATCGTACTGTACATATGTATGTAATTATATGTACAGAATATAAAAGAATATAAATATCACAAAAAATTCAGCCATCATTTAAATATGTGAATCCATTCAAATAAATTCATGTCTCCCTCATACAAAATTGTACTGTACATATGTATGTAATTATATGTAAACCCCTGACTCAGATGTCATTTCATGCCCTGCTCTTGTACACATGGTCCACACGCCCTTGGCATCAGTCTTTTACTTTTCACTATTTCATATGATGTTTTGTGGAAAGTTAGCACCTGTAAATTTGCAGGAAATGGTAGTTACAATAGTTAAATGTGCATTTTAGCCTTTATTTTCTTGTAGATGCTAAAGCACAAAAACACAGTTTACTTTTAACAGAATCTTGATTATCAGGCTATATGCAATAACTGTACTATTGGGGTATAAGACAAGGTGCAAAGATTGCTGTGGGTCTAATCACCTATAGCATAGCAACCAATCAGCAGGCGGTATTTGCATATCTGCAAGTCATATACAGGTATGGGATCCCTTATCCGGAAACCCGTTATTCAGAAAGTTCCAAATTAAGGAAATGCCGTCTCCCATAGACTCCATTATAATTAAATAATAATGGGTACAATAAAAGCAGCTGCACTTTTTGTGAATTGTGAATTTTTTACTTCAAGTGCTAAAGGCAATGTTTCGGGCCCTTATGTCCCTTTCTCAAGCCTTCACAATTTTCTCACAATAACTGGAGTGCGGCTGCTTTTGTTGTACTGTATTAATTGCCCTGGCAGGGGTGCGACATGCACCTGGGGCTGCAGAGAGCTGCTTTCCGCTTTTGAAGCACACATGAACTGAATTAAATAATAATGGGTGCTACCTAAGCATTGATTAAACAAATTCAACATAGATTTAATGAAGATAAATATTCTAATGTAGAATTTATATATATATATATATATATATGTATATATATATATATATATATATATATACACATAAAGTATAAGACACATAAGATACAAACTCCAGGGGAGACAAATGATTTCCCCATGCTCACACCCCTCTTTGTAAATGCCTTGGATACGATTAGAGAACAATTAGACAACTAAGGGGCACAATTCTGCATTATTCTGCTGCTTAGAAGGAAAACTGCAGTTGGATTAGTCTCAAATGAGCATTTTTGAAAGTCCATTAATATCAGTAGCTCTTTATATCCTTTACTGCTAAACAGGTATCTAATGTAACTGCCGGTGCAGCCTCTTAACTGATAGAATCCCACAATTATATGCACCTGTCTTCTAACCTCAACAAATGACATTGTGTTCTTTTGAACAATCAACTGGTTAATAAGACACCAGACAGTTTATTGTAATTTGACTCTCCTTCAGTGAAGCTATATGCCTTCATGTATTGAAATCCCCTATGTATAACTTTATATTGAATATTGAATCTCATCTGCCACTTAGCTACCAAGATGGCTAGTTTGCACAAGGCTCTACATGGACGATAAATTCAATAGTTCTGCCTAGATTAGTGTAAGCTGAAAACATGTATATATACAGTAAATCGTTCAGTGCCCTCCTTCAACTCATTAATAAACATATTAAATGAAAGTGGATTTATACAGACTCATGTAATTGGAACCTGACAGCACAACTGTTTCATCTTTGATGAAATAGCATCATCTTATTACTGTGTCATTATGCGATAGCTAATGGCATGCATCCATGCAAATATACTGCATTGCTATTCTCACAGTATATCATCATAACACAGAACATCCACTTAGTAATATTCATGTTTAGTTCCTAGTACAGTACATAACTAGATTAGCTGAGTTCTTGTGTCACCGAAAAAGTGCGTATACCCTTTAAGCACAATTCTTTAAATGACGGCACTTTCATTAAAACAGAACTTTATGAACTGCAGCATGAGAGGGAACATTATTCTAAGCCCTCCTTTTAGCATATGAATGCAAAGGCTCCAAAGATCAAATAAGAGTGTCTGTTCTCTAAAATAAGATGTTAGAAAAATAGAATTAATTGACACACCAGGCTCCTTCTTTCCTTAATGATTTTTTCCCTTACCAATTAAGGAGCAGTTCAGGTAGAATAGGGCAAAACTACAAATAAAGGCTGTAAACACAAAAAGAAACCAGATTCTCTTTCCGAACATGGTCATGTCCTTTGGAAAAGAGGCAATTTTATTTCCCTGCTTCAATTTGTACTGGGGAAAACAACTCCTTCCTTATTAATATTCTGGTCAGCTGCAGCTTTTTACATAACAGAATTTTCTGTTCCTGAGTTGCTGCTGATAACTTTGTACAGTAAAAGTTTTGCCAAACTTTACTTAACTTGCAAGGTTTCCAACAACAATCTATACGGATTTAAAAATGAGCTGTATGAGATGGAACTTTAGCAATATGAATATTTTATTGGGTCGTAATAGTTTCTACTTGCATCAAACATAACAGATTTGAATTGGATATAGTATCTACCTGGCGACTTTTGAATGCTCAACTGCATTGAATACTTAATTAAAAATGATAAAGTTTCTATGATGTTATGGCATAGGCTTACTGGCGGCAATGCACTTAAGCAGTCAATATTAAGTAGAGAAAAAATGTGCAGTATTTATGATCAATATCTGTGAGCCTCTGCGTTTGGTTTACTAAAAGGTTTTAACGTATATGAAATTCCAACAGAGAAATTAAAAGTGGGGGTTACAGAAGGAAGAAGATTATATTGATAATCCATAGAAATAATATTAAAACGTATTTATACAAAGTCAACATATCGACTAGGCTCACCCAGTGTCTAATTTGTAGTCATTTTTGGTAACAGATTTTTATAACCTTTCTATTACTGTTAGGAAGTCAGGGATTCAAAGAACAAAAAGCTTATGCTTTCCATCATCTTAAAAATAGTATGATATAGAGTAAGGACTGAAAGGTAAGTTGAGGACATCCGTTTTTTCTAGCAAATAAATAGGTTCATAATTTATTCACCACAAACACAAGTATACAGAATTTGGCTTTCTGTGTGTTACTAAAGTAAATTAGAGTACCTCTTCTCTGACTACAGAAACATGACAAAATACATGCAAAAGGCAGCTCTATTACTAAAAGGTAAAATCCCCATGGACAGACAGATGGAACTATCATGGATACTGGCTAACTGGTTAACTGTATGACATTGTCTTCTTTCATACCCGTATTACTTAAAAGTGCAATTACTGATTACACTGAATCATTTTCATTAGAATTCATGTAGTATACTAAGGAGCAAGCCGCACCTGTTGAAATGACTAAACTTTCTACCTACCTAAAACATATACGTATGTGTAACATCTGATAGCGAGCTGTAATCTGTTATCTTAATTATACAGTCAGTAAATAAGCAGTATTAGTGACAATACTATAAGAGACAACATACATGATATACATGAGCCCAGGACCACTAGAATCCTCTGTGAGAGACATATAATTCTAGAAAATGTCACCAGTCAGGTCAGAAGGCATGGCTCAAGGGCATCACAGTTACATGAGTCTATGCCTAAATGTTATACCTAACCTGCTGGTATGGATGTAGCCATAGATGTTGAAGGCAAATCAAAGTTGTCTATCAGGATTCAAGTTAAGAGTGACAAAATAATAACAAAAGGAAAATATTACTGATATGCTAAATGACTAGTAGGGAGAAAAGCTTTAGCAAGGGGAAGACAATTAGGGACAGACACGATAAAATCCATGGAACACAAAACTACTGTTAGGAAAAAAGGCCAAGTGGACCACTAGAATAACAGACATATTGCCAATATTTAAAGAAGCTGTTATAGGGTCAGAACTTGTATTCAGGGCCACCCAAGACTAATGCAGTACTGTATGTTACAACCTCCTGTCATTAATACTATATATTTACAGTCATCTGACATACCTACATGTAGCTCTGTACAATGTATCTGTCTCTCTTCAAGCTAATCCTTAGTTCTAATCACATACTCATGGAATCCTATACCCCTGTTTCACTTTTACATTTCAATGTGCTTGCCCAGATACTGGCACTTCAGCTGCCTGTCACTGAATATCTTGTGCAAGGAGGACACTAATATTAACGTAAGGTGTGTTTTCATCAGGTGCTTTGAAAGAAATCTTGGAAAAAAGCAGAATACCCACAAGGGTAATCGTGAGCTTAATTGAAAGCAATGTTAGCATGCACTAGCCAATCTGTGGGGAAGAAACCTGGGAGGAGTGTGGATGGTTTTTATCTATTAGGGAGGCAAATTGAGAAGGCAAAATGAGAATTGTAATAAAAGCTGTTAATTGAAAAAATATTTAGTATATATTAGTAAATATCTTAGTAAAACTAAAAATTTACCTCACCATAGAATAGAAGGTATAAGTGGAAATCATTGGGTAGTTGCACACATTCATTACACAACAGCACGCTAGTGTTTTATATCAAGAGTGATCAGTAACAAAAGTGTAAGCTTGCATGTACAGCAAAATTCTCAGTTAGAGGGTCCAAAAGTAAATTTTAATATTCTAATCTATAAATGTATTCATTTGGTTGTTCAAATTGTACATTACTTGAATACAAGTACTTGTAATTTACAGCTGAAATTAAATATTGCAGTTTGCAGTCTGATAAGTAGAAATAGGTATATTTTGTTGAAGTAAAGCAACCATTTTGCTAGTTGTTATTCCTGTTTCATGTTGCTACTGTATGTATCACGTTATAGATCATTGCTTATGTTGAGAAGTAAAGATGCACTCAGAGGCATTTCAGGTAATTGCTTGGGAGATTACTTTTCTTAGAAAAGTGGGAACTAGACACAAAGAAGAAAAAGCAAGAGATATTCATTGCAATTGAATGACAATATAAATGTTCTTGAGTCTGTGTAGTGGAGAAATGATTGGGAACAATGTGAAATGTAATGTTACAATTATAAACATTGGCATTATCTAGCAAGAAGAACTGTAATGCATTCCTTCTTAATGCGAATCTATCATTACAATTATTTAAGCCAATGTTTCTTTCAACAACTCAAATGATAAAGTACAGTCTCTCTGTATAAAAGACCTGAAATTCAATGTTATACTTCTTCTTCTGGTTTATAGAACCATTGTTTCTTTTTTGTTTACCAATCTTGTCTATCCAACCTAATTATGTAAAACCTTTCTAGATCTTGTTAACCCATACTATTCTCCATAGAGAATATGAAAAGCACAACTTTAAAACTGAAATATTTTATATATTGTCAACAGTTTATTCTAATAAAACGCAAGAGGGATTGTTTATTTTTCATCCGGTTACAGTGCAATAAAGGACACAGGCACACATCTTAGTCCTCATTCAGGCAACACTTCTTCCTGGGGAAATAGGGCATATGCTCTGCACCTTGCACCAGATAAAAAAAATCATAGGGCAGGTGATAATGGCAGAGTCCTGTTGAATTCTGGGTCCAGTGATGCTCCCTATTTTGTGTATCTGTAAGACACTCCCTGTAGGGGACACCTAGATTTCTCCTCCACCCCATCTCTCTTGAATGCAGAGAGTTCTCTACTTAAAGGGATAACAACTGATCAATGTGCAGAGACTGGCTGCAATTTTACAAAATGAAAGACAGTCTGCATACCATATAGCCCACCTTATAGCTATTGAATAGAGCTATATATAGATATATGTATGTATATGAATATCATAGGAAGTAATGTAATAATTATAATATGCACAGGTATAGTATCCTATGGCAAGGAATCCACTATTCATGGGGTATAATTAGGCACCAGATCTTAACCCACCAACACCCCCACCATGTGCTTGATACAAGTGCATAAGGAAGGGAGGTACTATGCATGCACCAATCATGACCTTCAGGTACCCAGCAGCCCCCCCAGCTCTCCAGTTGTCACAAGTATCTGCCTGCCACTACCGAGATTTTATTGTCGACAATATTATTTTTACCATATAGGCACCCAGGGCCTCCGTCCTTAAATTGTATGCCTTATGGAATGAGCCCTCTAGTGCTTATATGGTAAATAGCGCCTGCTGATATTCCATTACCCATATGGTGCTTTCTTTGGCATTTTATGCACATGTGCCAATTGTTTTTGTCACAATTTTATTTACCAAATAGGCACCCGAGGACCGCTTCCTTGAATCTGCTGCCTTGGGCATAGGACCTTGAGTGCTTGTATGGCGAACAGGTGCCTGTAGATATTCCATTACCCAAGTGGTGACTTGTGGATTACTTAACTTCCCATTTCAGTGAATAAAAGGCAGTAAGCAAAGCACATCGGTATGACAAGTCCATTTGCTCTTTCAGCAAATCATTTTGCACTGCTGCATATTTATTATAAGAGCAGAAAACCAGCAACTCTTTCAGTGTTGTTGTAGAAGCACTTTATATAGAAAAAAAGCTTCTTATTTAGATTTCTCTTACTATACCAACAATGACCACTACTGGGTTTTCAACAATAATTGTGATATACTGTAGGTGATGCTATGAATTACTTCAAAGCCCTTTTTTTCTAAAACATTACTCAAAGCCTACGCACCATTATACCTTGCTCTATTCTTTTCGAAAAGCACTCACGTGGGGCTTACTTATTGTCCTCGAAAATCTTTTTGTCCTCTGAATAAAATAATTTCTGTTCACGCTCTGTATGTGGCGCATGAATGTAAAGGTCTGGGAAGGCTTAAAATGCAGCACATAACATAATTTTCATTGGACAGAAAGGTGCTTCAGTTAGTGTTCATTTTTACAGGACAAACTAAAAGTTGGACTGGGTGAAGGCTCTAAACTGCATATTTTTATTTTCAAGGAATGCTTGATCTGAAGACATGTCATTGAAAAAAGAAGCACTGTTGAACTTGTTTCTTGAGGCTGAATTATCTATAATGAGGATTCAGAATAAAAATCTTACCTAATCATGCTGGAATAAAAAGAACACTGTATAAAAAGTAATGAAATTACTCTAGTGACTCTACACTACATATGTGCATTAGGTAGCTGTTGTTGCTTCAACCTTGAAATTGCTATGAACTGTTTTATGAAGAAACTTTATTATGTATACTGCATGTGGGGCTCTGATGTATTGACGTGCCTTTATATAGCCTGGAACATTTGGGGAGCTGAAAAAAACCATTGCTACAGTATCTGACATGAGGTGAGCACTTTCATTTTAAGAACAACAGTGCCCTCTGCCTGATACATTATATGTAATAGTATAGATATGATTATAATATAAAACATATGTAGAAATTGCTAGTCCATGTTAGACACAGTGATTTCATAGTCTTTAATAGAATATTTAGCTTTTTTTTATATTTCGTTTCTGTTTTTCTGTATGTTTGGTTATGTATAAAAAGAGGTTTGGTCAAACAAATTGCTTGACATAACATTTATTAGGATCCAGTTGTGCTAAAAATAAACACAGCTTACCTCTATTTTTCAGATATTTTTAACTCCCTGTATTTTTAAGCATTTAATCCAGCAAAAAAGACATAAAAGTAGATAAGGTAAATACTTTTATTAAAGCTCAGTAATAAACATTTCAACCAAAAGCTTTTGGTCCAGCAAAGGGTTATAAGAAGTTAATTTAATAAGTATATATGTGTACATATTTTACATGCTTTCATACTGTACTTTTTCATGGACCACAAGGAAGTGTGTATACAGTGCTGCTCTATGGAAGAGTGAGCTTTCAAAAATGTTGTCAAGCTGAAACTGTGTATGTACAGTATACTGTGCATGCAAGCCACAGTAGTCACCCAAACAAATCAAACAAAACAAAACAAACAAAGGAAATAAGTTATCATGGCACTTCCAAATGCAATAAAATTAATTTCAAACCCAGATGCTTGATAAATATGATACTTACTGGGGTTATTCTTTTGAGTTAGATTTAAATGGATAGCAAATTGGGACGACCAGTAGTGTAACTTCAGGGATCCAGGCACACTTCACAAAATTGTGGTTTGTCCACAATTTCACATGTTGCCGGTCATCTGCAACTAAGGTTTCCATGTGGCCAGTATTTGACCCACATGGCCAGTAAATACCAGTCGGTAACGATGTGCAAAGCCGGGTGACCCTTGGGTTTACTCTAACGGGTTGGTTGACACCACTTCTGCACAATATTCACAGGCTGAGGGCATGTTCAGGCTAAACGTTAGACTTCATTCAACCTGCCTGCAACCGTACAGTGCCCCACTTCCACCTTCAGGCTTTTTATACACTTCTGCCTGTGTGCCCTGCCCATTCTGTGACATCAGTACTTGATGGGTTCATAAATAGGGAAGTGCACAAGGTTAGGGTTGGGTGCTGAAGAGCTGGGTTAGGATCAGGTGACTTTCATTGACCTGCACATCACTGTCAGCCAGAGCCAGTATTACAAATTCATTACAAATTAAACTAGTATATGAGGTCAGATCCTGCTCTTCAGACAGGTGGACTATGCCCTACCTATTTCCCCACAACTACCTGTCATGTTACCACCCTGTCCAAATGACATCACATCCTCAACCACCAGCTGCCGGCTAGTAGTTGACATTTCAATTAATATAAAATACGATATAGAAATTACCGGGGCTTTTTATTACATAAAATATTGATGGGAGAGTTTATGTCTCTGGTCTCTAACCCAGAAATGCACTGGTTACATATTGCATTGCCTTGGTCACTCTTTTAAAATTCTTCATGGGGCACAAATATAGATGAATATTTATCACATCGACATTAACAACCATACCTCTGAAATCATGACATATTTGTATTATGCTATTAGTTTAGATCACAAGCCATAGCAACACATATAACTTACATTTATTTCTCCCCAGGCCCTGAAGGTAAATAATGTACAGTAGGATCATAAATCTAAAAACTCATTAAGATATTTATATGCTGCATCTATGAATATTGTCACATGCTATTTTACACATTAAAAACTCACATTTGAGGTTTAACTTTTAATTAACCTTCTTCCAATTTAGCAGGCTCATGGTTTAGCATGTGAAAACTCATGGACAAGATATAATTTGAGGAGAATAAACTTTTCTCCTAATTCAATTTGAGTTTTTCCCATAGACTTCAAAAGAACTTTCACATGATAAACCATGAGATACATTTTTTCTGAATTGAATTTATTCTCAAATTGAATCTTGTCCATGTTTCATGTGATAAACTATTTTTTTAATTGAATGAGGCCCATTATTAGGTGTTTTTCATTTTTCATCTGTTACTGAATGAACAAGATTTTAGATTCCACAAAAGTATTAGTGATAAAATTATTTACCTACACTGTTCAAATGACAAATATTCAACTACATTATGGATATGTGTAGTGTAGGAATGAAAGGGTTCAACAAAGGTATTTTGAGACAGCAGAGTGCTTCTTTAAGTATCCCAATTATCATTAGCAGATAAGATAAGTAGTGGGGGATCCAGCCCAGTTTTTTTAAAGGACTGTATGCATGAGTAAAATAATATTTTTTTAAATTCTAGGAACTTTGGTGGTTTGTCATTTGTAGAAGAATAAAGTTTTCAAGTACACATTCTGTAAGACATATCTATTCTGTGATCAATACTTCTTACACATATGCACCATTTGCAAATATATTCTGGTGAGTGAATAGCAAGAAACTGTGCTGCCTGGGGATAGATGAAATAAACATAAGTAAAGTAAGGGCAGGAATATGGAATAAATATATTGAAAATATTCTTCTTTTTGGTCCCCTGTAGAAATAAATATTTTGAAGCACTTATTAATATTGCTAATTTTAATCTTTTTATTTCCACCTTCCTGTTTTGTCAATATGCACTTTTCGAAAGCTATATTCTTCCTGTTTTGTCAGGCCCTGTGTAAAGACCCAGGTCTACACGGGGGAAAATCACTGCAGTTTCATCTTGAAGCCTTTGAGGCTTTTTGAGCTTGCTGTTGTGTACAGACTTTGTTGACTACAACTCCTCATTAAACCAGCTGCTTATTGGTGTGTGGGTCAAGAAAAACTCAACATGCACCTGACTTTAACCTGTAAAATGTGTCATCTGAATCTGTACACCTCCATAGTGTGCACTTCTGGTTGCAAGAAATAGAATCTTCTGAAGTAGAAGAATGCACTTCCCCAGTTTGACCCACACCCAACCCTAAACTGCAATGGTTGGCCAAATTTCAACCCGGGATCTGCCCGATTGGTGTTCAACCCACAGGTCACAGGCAGGTGTCAGTTCAAACCGCACATCACTACAGCTAGTGTATGTTTCTCAACTAAAGGCCTGCATAAGTCTTCATCGTGTCACTACTAGTAGGTTTGTCTTTAAGCCCCTGAAACTCCTGCTTTGTTTCCTGGAGTCTCTACTGTGTATTCCCCAGTTCTTGTTGAATCCAGGATTCGGTTCAGTATTCGACCATTTTCAGCAGGATTCAGATTCGGCCTGAATCCTTGTGACTGGCCGAACCGAATTCGAATCCTTAAAATAATGTGACTTTGTGACAAAACAAGGAAGGCTTTTGCCCTTGCTCTCACTGATTTGCATATGCATATCAGTGATTGTTTCTGACGTCCCCTTGGATGAATTGGGAAGGGTTGAATTTGATGGATTTACAGTATATCTGTTTATAGTACTTTAATATTCTAGGGTAGGTAACAAAAGGTGAAGCAATTTAATACACATCAAATTGTGTTTTGAAATGGGCAAACACAAGACACATTGGCATATTAAAGGGGTTGTTCACCTTTGAGTTAACTTTTAGTATAATGTAGAGAGTGATATTCTGAGACAATTTGCAATTGGTTTTCATTTTTTATTGTTTGTGGTTTTATAGTTATTTAGTTTTTTATTCAGCAGCTCTCCAGTTTGCAGTGTCAGCAATTTGGTTTCTAGGGTACAAATTACCCTAGCAACCCTGCATTGATTTGAATAAGATACTGGAATATGAATAGGAGAGGGACTGAATAGAATGATAAGTAATAAAAAGTGGCAATAACAATACATTTGTAGCCTTACAGAGCATTTGTTTTTAGATGGTGTCAGTGACCCCCATTTGAAAGCTGCAAAGAAACAGAATAAAATTGCAAATCATTAAAAAACTATGAAAAATAAATAATGAAGACCAATTGAAAAGTTTCTTAGAATTGGTCCTTCTACAATATACTAAAAGTTAACTTGAAGGTGAACCACCCCTTTAAATAAGCTTATGCTTCCCCTTAGTTTTGTCTGTGATTGCTTCTTTTCCTATTAAACATGTCTGGAATGCAGTTGTTTTTTCTTGACAATATCACACCAATTCTACTTTGTATTAAGTGTACCTGGCCAAAGGGAGAGCTTTGGTGAAATGAAAGAAAGGGTATGTTTGCCCTACTTAATTATACTAGGATAATCATTTTATTTAAATAAATGTACTGTATGTGGTTTCATTATTCTTCACACATACTTTCCATCGCATAATCCAACTCTGAAAACAGAATAAACTTTAGGGGTCCATTTATTAAACCTCAAATTTATCTGGTCAAGTTTTTAAAGGGGGAAAACAAAACTTTTGAGGGGGAAATTTCTTTTATACCCCAAAGCTGCTAAAAATCCGTAAATAATCCATCTCAAACCTGTTGAAGTCATGTAGAAATCAATGGCAAATGTCCTAAAGTTGTTTCTTGACATTGTGATCTGCACTAGGTAATGTGAAAATAGGTCAGATTCAATAAAGTGGTAAAAAAGTTTATTATGAGAAAACTCATGGACAAACTTCAATTTGAAATGCATTCAGTTCAGATTTAATTCAATTTAATTGAATCTCATCCATGACTTGTCACATGATAAACCAGGAGATAGCTTTTTCTCACTAAATTGAATCTGGCTCAAAGTCAAGTTTTTCGCCTGGTTATCAGATAAAGTCGAGTTTTCGGAGCGTCAAATTGACACAGCATATTTTCTCATTGACTTTCGAGAATTATTTGTAAATGAGTTCAGTTCATGGCTGGGAGTTTGGCTGACTTTGTTTAAATAAAAAACTGAGATAAAAAAAGTTTTAGTAAAAACAAACCCTAGATTCAATTCATTGAGAAAAAGTTCTCACAGTGGGCCAGATTCAATTAGTTGAGAAAAAGCTTTATTACATGAAAACTCATGGATGAGATTCAATTTGAGATGCAATTCAATTCAGGAAAACTTATCTCATGGATAATCATGTGAAAACTTTACTGAAGTTTATGGGGGAAAAATGGAAACAAATTTGGAGAAAAGTTTTTTCTCCTCTATTTGAATCTTGTCCATGACTTTTCACGTGATAAACCATGAGATAACTTTTTTCCTCACTGAATTGAATCTGGCCCGCTGGCTTTCTGAATTGCATTGCATCTCAAATTGAATCTCGTCCATGACTTTTCACATAATAGTCCTTTTTCTTACTGAATTGAATCTTTCCAATATTGTCTTAGTATATCATAGTGTATGAATAGATTTGAACAATTTATTTCTGTATGACTTATTGGCAAATTCACCAAAGTGGTCGGCGCTAGCAACAATTTGCCAGAAATCCCATCTGCAGGGACAATGGCAATTCACCAACAGGCATAGATTACATTTGTACCCTATCGCCAGGTGACTTTTTGCTCTAGCTAATGGTCGTTACTTTGCAAATTCACTAAGATGCAATAACATCTGTATGCCGGAAACAATGGCGACTTTTTATTTTTTTTTCCCAGACATTTGAGAGGCATGGCAGATGTTTTAGGGTGCGTTCATGTTTTGGCAATTAGAGACTCTCTTATGTATGGCTCCTTGGAAATTTGTATTAAAAAGTGGCCACTTCAAGCACCAACATTACTAATACATCCATATGGCTTTTATTCAAATTGACCTAAGCATATGAGTGCTAGTGGAGTTTCGCTAAGCAGAAATTAACACTAGCGAAAATTCGCTATGGAATAGTCACAGATGAAGAATTGCTAGTGAAAATCTGCCAGCATGCAGCTGCTGCTGATACGCAACTTTGCATTTTAGTGAATTAGTGTATTAGTGTAGTGTTAATTAATGTGTGCCTGGAAAAGAGGTCACTTGCAAAAAATTGCCCTTTAGAGAATTTGCCCCATTGAGATTTGTGACTTTTTAATTGTTTTTTCACTGATATGTAGAATAAGTTTCTTTGTTTAGATTAAGTATATCTGATTTGAATTTTTTCAAAATTCGATATTTATGGAAGAAGCTGTTTTTCCATTATATAGAATAATAAATTATGTTAAAAAATGATATGATTATGATCTAGCCCCATTTAAGCAGATCTGAACTTGACTAGTATATTCAATTCTCAAGGCCTCCCTCAAGAGAGGTTTTTAGGAAATTATGACATTAAGGATGCAATTTATTTACATGATTGAATGAACAAATCAACTATGGATCAAGGGATTTAGCATTTCTGGGGAAAGTGTTGAACCACCTCCATATATTTTTACCTGTGTATGGTATACTAGGCTCAGGTCGAAAACTGTAAAACAAACATAACATAAGATTGTTAAAAACTGTTCCTTGAAACTTACTGTTATAGAAGTTTGAGGTCTCATTTGAAATCTATTGCTAGATATTGTTATTACTATTGCAAGCGCTGGAGTGGTAAATAAAACAACATGCTCTTCTCAGAGCACCATACACTCAGGGGCATTTGTATCAAAGTGTGAAATTAGAGCTCACCAAAGAAAATTCCACCTTACTCTGTTTATTCCTATGGCATATTTAGAAGCATATTTATTAGTGGTTAGAATTCACAATTACATAAATATGTTTCTACAAATCCCACAGAAATTAATAGAGCGCAGTAGAAGTTTACTGTGGTGTGCTCTAATTTCACACTTTGATAAATCTTTCCTAAGTGCTTAGCCCTAGAGCCTTACATTCCATATCAGTTTTGAATTGTTCTATTTTGCAATATTAAATTTCAACTAATTCACATTTTGGTAAGTACAAGGGAGCCTTGTACATTATAGTTTTATTGAGCTTTTGGAACAGGAACATATATACTTTGCCATGCATATGAGCCCCTCTGTGGAGTTCATCTATGTATTATGAGGCAAATATTAAGTCCTAACGGGTAGCCTTGTGTCTGTGACAAAAGGAAAGAGGAAGCTGACTGATTTAAGAATGTCCTGTGTTTTCTGCACTCAAGGAATGGTAACATAGCAAAGTAAAACAGAATCTTGGTAATGAGCAGCTGCTCATACTTTACTGATATTGTATGTTATTATACTGAGACAGGACTTGCACATTAGAACATTTCAGTTTCTTGCATGTTATTCCTAGTATGCTTTGAATGCAAGAAGTGTTAAACTATGGGAAGGTAGCCTGTGACTTGCAGATAGTGCTAAGGAAGACTGATATAAAGGAGCATTATTTACAACAATGACCTTCAGCCTTCCTTAAGCCAGCCAGTAGCAACCTGGCTCTATATTGCCTTGGAGTACTTTCAGGGGCAACAGGTGGAGATGCCGCAGCAACTACTAGTGGATCTTTTGCTGCGTGGTGTGATGCAGCAAAGGAGCCAACACCCCTTCTAACCTGTAATCTGAAGTGAAGTCTCCTTTCTCAAAAGTTGTCTTCTCTTCTCAGAATTCCAGATACATCTGAGCCAGCTAGGATCTGAAAGAAATTCCATGATGCACGGCAAGAAGCCAAGGACTTCAATGTTTTTTATAGTCCTGTTTGTCATGGCCAAATCTGGCAAAAACATCTGGGTCTTTAAAACAACATTGAAAAATGACTTTAGCACATTCAGTTTGCAAAAATGAAAGGTTAACAGTCCTGTGCAAACAAACGGATATGATTAAATCATTTACACAGTGGATTAGTGGGATCCATTGAAAGAGAAACAATTAAGAATGATTTGTGATGGCAATAGTTAAAAGGGCTTTTTAGGATATGTGTGGATGTGTTTTAGTTAACAAATAAGATGATAATATTTTAAACAAATCAATATATATTGAAGCTTTATCTTCATAGCTTTAGAATGTGAACAGTAACCCAGAAGACAAAATATATTGATGTGTGAGATTTAACATTATAGTGTTATAGGCAGCTGTGTCAGGCCCTTTCCAAGTCAACTTGCAGTCTGCTGTTTCAAACACTGGATGGTTGCTAGAGTCCACAATAAATAAAGTGATGTAGTACTAGTAAAGTGTTATATACACACTTATGCAAAAAATTTAGACATGAATGAAAATGGAATAAATAAAAATAAAGCAAAAACATCATATAATTTGAAGAAATACATTTGTAAACCGGTCTCTTGGGAGAAATGAGGATTATAGTTTAAAGAGAAATTTACCTTCATTAGCAAAACTGTAATAAGACATAAAACATGATCATAAAACCCTCAGAAATGTATTCAGACTTTATATAACCTGCCAAATTTTGTAAAATGGACATGGTATTTCGGGATGTGGACACCAAATCAGCATGGCCAAAAATATTGCTGCACTATATGCGGCAAAACTTTTTGTTCCTCTTTCTGATTTTCAAATATTGGGAAGTATAGTAAAGGGATAGCACAAAAGGGCCAAGCAAAGCAATAAGGCTGCAATGCACACAGCCCTAAAAAGGATTTCATTTTTTTTATGATGCTAAGACTGGTCAGATTGTTCTTTATTAATTTTTATGCTTGTGAGAATAATTAGCACTTGCTAGTTTGTTTACTTTAGGGTAAAACCTAAATCTTGACTTTGTGACTACTTAGCAGTCTGCTTTGGGGGTCGGCAAAAAGTAGATGCACATTATTACATTCCTGCCCCCATATGTAATAAAAATGCACAAACCTATTCCAGGTGCAGTAACCCATAGCAACTAAAAGATGTTTTATTATAAGTTCTATTCAAAAATGCTGTAAGTTTTAGCATTCCTTTAACATATATTATATCTTTTTAAAAAATGCCTAATATGCAATGCTGTTGTATATCTAGTTGCAAAGTATGTGAATACTGTTGCAAAGCCAATCATAGTACAGGTAAAACTGGTGTTAAACCAGCTGATTTGCTTGCAGTGCCCAAATAAACACTGGCACAAGGCCAGGAGCAGCACATGCAAGCAGCAGTGCAAAAGATATAGAGCCTTCACACATAGGCATTTTACCCTACTTCCCCCTGCACTTATTTTTCCTGTGTTCCACTGCTGGGGCACAGCCAATCACCAAAACAGATGGAACTTCACTGGCTTGTATCATATACTATACACATTATCCCAGCCCTGCATGTAAAAGGTATTTATAATCTCAAAAGCTGAATGGTTTCTTTGGAAGAGGTCATGCCAAATAAAGAGAAAAGCAGATATGGTCTTGGTATGGTGATGCAAGGACAAGGCACATCAGCTTATGCGTACCTTGTACAAACCATGTCACTAAATGTGTCTCTTTTTACTAAATGTATAATATATATATATATATATATATATATATATATATATATATATATACACACATTAATAGAAGGGCCAGCACTCCATGTCTCGTGAAGAATCAACGTGTTTATTATTGCTCATATACACATTAATAGAAGGGCTCATCCATGGATGAGCAATAATAAACACGTTGATTCTTCACGAGACATGGAGTGCTGGCCCTTCTATTAATGTGTATATGAAAATATTGGCCCTAGCACCCTGCAGTTGGTTAAAATCCGGTAAGAGTGCAGACGCTGTGTGACATATATATATATATATATATATAGCAAAGTCAATGTGAGCTCCAACCTCCACATACAAGACCATCTTAACCTGTAGGCTACTATTAAAACTTCTTCAGTGAGTGCTCCTGCAGCACAGTACATACTGTGACTTCAGGATGGAGGAGGAAATAATTTTGCCTGTTTTGTTCAATCCAAATTACATCACTAAGCATCATGGAATATAACTGATGACATCAATAAATACCATTTATAAAGTTAGAATTTAGAATGACTGTTATTTATTCTAAGTTATACGTTAAACTTTTATGTGTAATATATGGGGTACCAGAACAATTAAGGAATATAACTATAAAAGAAAAAAAAAATGCTTTATACTAAAGTTAAACAACAACTTTTTTTGTGTAGAGTGACATTTTATATTACATACTGTACTTTCTATAATTTGTTAGAATTTAATGTGCCATTTTTCTTTTCAAGGCAGACACTATTGTTAGTAGCAGTTCAACCACAATTGAATCTGACCCCAGAAAATGATTATGCCAACAAAGGATTTCTTCAATATGATTCTAGCTCCTATTTAGCTTTTGAAGTACATAGTGTCTGGTATGTGACTGCTACAAATAACCAGCTAATAGCTAGGGTGCATATCTAACATTTTAACGCCACTTTTGCAGGTAATCATATGGTACAGACTAGAGCTTTATATTTGTTTTCATTATTTTCCAGATGCTCTTTTATTTCCTTTCAAACTTCTAAAATTGTATACTCTCAAATGTCTCTTAGGTCACCAAACAGTACTTGATAACTTTTTGACAGACATCACTTAAAGGCATATATGCTGCCAATGAGCGCAAAACTGTTATGTTCATTGTACCTACAGAAGCTGTATGATGCTTTATGGTATGATAGCATGTTCATTTTTCAGTTCTTCCCTCTTTGCATTTTCCTTCAGTATTTGAAAGAGAAATTTAAATTTACATTAAAGAATCAGCATATTCATAATTATAGAAAAAAATACGGCAAATTATACGCCCCTGTGTTAAAATGATTTGCTTATTTTATCAGTGTAGCTACTGCAGGGTTGATTATTACATTCTGATGCAGAATACACCTGTTCCTGAGCTGCCATGCAATGTACATATGAATTAATTAGTAATTAGCCTCATGTCATGACTTTTAAATTGCATATTGTGCCTTGGTCCTTAAGTTTAGGCAACTGACGCCAGCTAATGGGGGCACCATCAAAAGCACAGCTCTTTACTGCTACAGTGCTGTGGTAGCTCTTTGCTAGGAAAGAAGCACCTGGCCAGAAATTCAAAAATACTGAAGGGATCCATATTGTTAACACCTCTACATTCTGGAAATTCCCTGGTATGACCAGCTAAGAGTTGGGACTAATTTAGAGATGGGAGGTGGAGTGTTTTCATATTGACATGTGCCCCACTTCTCAGTTCTACTTATGTCTTTATAAAGGAGAGGCATAATGGACTCTTCCTCTGTGACTGCAACATACTGAGCAAAGTGGATATCTGCTGGAGAGCCTGGGATTTAGGCCACAGTAAAGAAACATTCCAAGGAAGATAAACCTAAGAGAATTCAGGGAATGGGTCATTATAGGTGTAGATGTCATTTCCAGGTGATACTGGTTGTTATTGTAGGGATCATAGTTGATAGGGAATCAGGTTAGAATATTTCCCTGGAGGTGTTCAAAGTCCGGTAAAGGGTGCCACAGAGGTGAAGTGGGATTCCTTCCTGGAAGTCTGTCTTCAAAGGGGTGTCAGTGTGTGAGGCACGGTTCTGCAACACCTCTCCCTTCTTCCACAAATAAAGTATATGCAATCTGTAGCATTTTTAGCCTAATTTTTAGGCTAATGTTAATCTTTAAATTAATACTGTTCATTTTTTTCCAGCTGTAAATATGAGATTTCAGAATTTGTGTTTATGTTATCTATAAGCATATGTTTTCATATGAGGAACTCAAATTGAGGTTTAGAAAGACATAGATAAAGATAAAGAATGGGGTATTTTCTTGATTGTAGCTACTCAATCAACATTCTCTTAACATTCCTTTTTCATTAAATAGAAAAACAGAACAAAGGCTATTGATTTACAGTATTTTGTTATGCCTTTTTTTGTCTATGTACAGTATACATACAGTGGATATTAGATTCAATTCCAACAATTGCTAATCCTTTGTCACTATGGTTTCTAAAACACAAACATGATATACAATATCTAACTGAACCTGAAGCAGTGCCGTTTGTACCGCTGGTTTACATTTGATCAAAGCAGACAATAAAGCAATATCAGAAGCAAAGGTATGGTATGCTTTGTTTAGATATTATTAGATATGTTTTTATCTTCTACCTCACTTGTTATGAAAGTATTCTGCATCAGTTGAAGGCAGAAAATGTTAAAGGCATGAAACTTTCCCCTTCTTCAAATTCTCTTTCATTTGTCTATTGCAAATAGTAATTAAAAATACAGAGGTATAGAATCTAATATCTGGAATTTAACAAGTATCAAGTGCATAAATGTGGTGCCGTCTTCCATGTTTTCCACAGTGCATCTTTTTTCATAAAAGTAGTGTCATTGAGCCAGATGAGAGTTGTCCATAGATTTCATGAGTGTTGCTAGATTATTACCCAAGTGCAACGTATACGCTGAATGGATAGTGAATGTGCTTTCACTGCATAAATGCATTGGAAATAATGACCTTAACTTATTCAGACAACTTACTGTATGATGTACTTTATTAGCTGTACTCTGCATAGTCCATAAAATAATATAAAACTGTTCTTAACTATTTTTAAATAGTTTCAACCAGGTGATCTTAATCTTTGGGGTTTAATTAAATTATTTCTATAGTTTTCTTTTTAATAATTTACAAATGTTTCCTTTAATAATCTAGTCATTATTAAGTCTTATCAAGGCTCTTTACCTGTCTATGGATCTCTGATACAAAAGAGCTGCAGAATATGTGAATGTTGCTCAGAGGGAGGCACTACAGGTAATCATTATTTGCACTGTTACTGGGGTTTTCCTTTCTAACATCAATCTTTTTCATTCTCTAGCAAATACAATATAAACTTTATCTACTTTAGAATTTAATGAAGATGACTGTAAGAGAAAATGTGTATAGTATTTTTAAATTAGTTGGAATAACATGCTTTGTAATAACCTCTGAAGAGGTACTGTATGTTAAAAATTCAAATATACCGAGATTTGTTTTAATTTCTAAATTAAAATACTTAGTTGAATGAAGTGTTTGATTCAATCCAATTTCTTGTTTACTGCACTTAATAAATAAATTAAAACCCCCTACTGTACATTTTCAGTCTAAGATCAGAATGCTACAGATTGGTGGTTTGAGAAAGTGACGGCCAGCTACCACCCACCTAGGGGGCAGTCATGGACAACATGCAATAAATGCAATTTGCAGAAACCAGAATTCATATCTTTGTGTTACTCTCTGGATACAATAATAATCTAAGAATGCAGATGTACTGGGAAAGCAGAAAACCAGGAGCACATAAATTCTCTTCA
Source organism: Xenopus borealis (assembly GCA_024363595.1). Lineage (NCBI taxonomy): Eukaryota > Metazoa > Chordata > Amphibia > Anura > Pipidae > Xenopus > Xenopus borealis. Next base: position 71,368,009 of record CM044437.1, read on the forward strand.
GTCCTGCAGGGCAATCAACTTATTTTTTATATATAAGAATCAATTATGTTTACCCTCAGTCACAGCACTGATTTGCATTGTGCTATGGCTAGATCCTCAAAAGGGATTTGCACATATGCAAATTATTTGCCTTTCTTCTTCATTCTGATGTACTTCTCACAGCTGTGCTCTTCAGCTCAGCACAGAGTTGATAAAAATAATTCTTCTTTCATTTTTTAAGGCTATTCATTTTGTTTGAATATACATGTATTTAAATAAATGTTTGATGAGATGGATTAACATATTCAAATACAATACTGTTTCTCACACAAGCTGTCATTCAGTAAACTATAAAGTCACTGTTATTCATCCAAAACAGCAAAAAAAGCAATTCTCCTTTGAATCCAGTGGTCAATATAACGCAAATCATATGCAGGTTATCAAATTTACTGCCAAGTAACTTAAGAGAAAGTTTAAGTACCACTCAATCATCATGCCCTTTCAAGATTTTGTAATTTATTAAAGTAAATTGTTGCTTTCTTAAAGTGTAATATGTGTTAACTAGTTGCCGGTATTACTTTCTAGTATATGTTCCAAATGGAAAAAAAATTGCTTTACTTACAAGGATACCTTAGGGCACCCTATGTAGGCATGTTTCAGACAACCCTTTCTGTAACTAATTGGGTGTAACTAAGGTGCTTATTGGAAGAAAGGTTGATTGCTTATGTACAGTAACCAATGTAATATACTTTATTATTTGGGGAGGGTTTCATAATTGCCCTCTTCATGCCCTCTTGTCTCAGAACAGCACAATATCTGAAAAGGTCCTGTAAAGGTCCTGTAATTTCTGGAGATACAGATTAATTTAATGTATTGCTTAATTAATGGAAATTAAAAGGGAGTTTTGATCAACTTGATCTAGTTTATATTTTTAATTCTGGCTGAAGCTGGAAATAGAGGGAGCTACAACAAGGACTTGTCACTGCTCCCATATCAACTAAAAGCAAAAATGAATGCTGCGCTTACTGCAAAGCATTTTTAAGTTAAAAATAAAGTAAGAGTACAGTGAGAGTGTGGCCACATAATTCATACAGACAAAAAAAGAGATACTCTGCCCACACCCATTTAAATAAGGACAAAAAAATAATGAAAAATATATTGAAATACAGGTATGGGGTCCATACCGGTATACCATAATACTGTATGTGTCCAGCTCATTATCCAGGAAGCTCCGAAATGCTGTCTCCCATAGACTCCATTTTATCCAAATAATCCAAATGTTAAAAAATGATTTCCTTTGTCTCTATAATAATTAAACAGTACCTTGTTAAGCATCATCTGTCCCCACGGTGCACAATAGTTCAATATGGAATTGTCCATTTATATAAGTTAGTAATAATGAATATAATCTTTATTTGTAGTTTAAATAAGATACCTTTAAACAATGTTTGCTCTTTTTAAAAAAGCCATTAATTTAGTGTTGTCTTTCTCAGCCTCAGGGACCAACAAAAACTGCTGATTGAAATCCCAAAATAAGACCCCCCACAGATTTGATGGATAAGTACTGTTGTATAATATAACCTGAGATTTAAAGGATTCTCATGCAACATAAAACATCTAAAATTAGCTTTGATATGTTAAAGGGGAACTGTCATTTTGATTAAAAATCCTTTTAAACTCTAGTGGGTATTTAATAAATCAATTTCCCAAAATATTCTTTATTATACATGTTTAGCACAGTTGTATGTAAACTAATTATTTATGAATTCCTCAACCTAACATTTTTCTGTCAGTCTGAAAACAACACAATAGGGCTACTAGGTTCACATTGGGGTATAAGAAAATTTGAAGTTGAGTTGTTTGCAAGAAACAAAGAAAGTTTAAAAGATTAAAGTAAAACATCAATTGACCATCATCACTATGACTAATAGGATTTTAAAAAAGAATCATTATAAAATATCTACTACAATTTGGCTGCAGTGAGAGAGTTTATATTTAAGCTATGCTAATAGTAATGCATTAGTGCCTTTTTAGGAAACAAAGCTTGAGCCTACCTTCATATTACATAGTTACATAGTAAGTTAGGTTGAAAAAAGACACACATCCATCAAGTTCAATCTTTTAACTTTTTTGAACCTGCCTAACTGCTAGACCAGAGGAAGGCAAAAACCCCTTCTGAAGGCTCTCCAGTTTGCATTAGAGGGTTAAAAAAATCCTTCCTGACTCCAAAATGGCAATTGAACCCAGATCAACTTGTACTATGAGCTATCTTCTTGCTAAAAAGCCATCCAACCCCTTTTAAAAGCTTTCCAATGCATCAGCCTGTATGACTGATTCAGATATGATAGCACTTACTATTCATCAGTTTTAGAACTCTGGTATAAATGTGAAGGGTCCCGTTATTGAATCATTTATGGACGAAACCCAGTGCTCGATTACATATAACCAGTTTGATGACAAGAGAACCTAATTTTGCAGACTAGTGAATTGCCAAATTTGACTGTATACAAACTATTATAGAGAGTAGGTCTATGTGTAGTGGTCTTTATAATGGGTTGACAATAGATGTAACTTATTTGTATAGTATAGTCAGTCTATACTGTATATATATATATATATATATATATTATATATATATTAACAATTACAGGCAGTATAAATATGGAGCAATCATTCAGCTAACTTCAAACAGTGCATGACACTTACTGTAAATCTAGGAACATCTGCTATAGCAAAAGTTCATTTGAAAACACAGATTAAAAATTAATTTACAAAAATGTAATCTATTGATCTGATTAACAAGTTATAATATAACCAATTTATAACTGCAGTATAAACATGCACAATGTACTGCCCCCCTGGAGTCAGGAATAATGGAAAGGTGTATTTAGATAAATGTAAAACTACAACTTCCTTTTATGTTGATCTTTTGGTTGTGTGATGTTTTATTATGTAAGGGGAAAGAGGTTATAATGATATGCTTGAAATGTTCCTTTCAGACATTCAATTGCTAAAAGATATCTATTTATTGACTCCTTTTCATCTTGAGCTATACCTCATGCAAAGTAATATTGTTACTGCATTGTTTTTGCTGGATGGAGTAAGCAGCCACCTACAATGTTATGAATATAGCTTATTATAGGGGATAATTAAGAGATGCGTCCTCTATTTTTAATTACAAGTAAAACAGGGGATGAATATTCAATCTGATGTATTTACCCAACATTTTTGCTTTTAACTAATGAAGATATCTGCTTTCAAGTTTATGTACAAGATATGTAGGAGTCATTTATCATGTGCAGTGCAGGGTGCAAATGTTTTCTGCACTTTGTGCCCTGCCAAGCATTTTTATAAATTGCCATAGATCTCTGTGCATTCTGATGAATGCAGAACTCTACATTACCTCCCAAATGCAATTCATTCAGCAGCACTGTATTCATAAGAGGAGCTGGAGAAGTATGTAAACATCCCATCTTCTGCACCCTAACTTAAGCATCATACAGAAATGCAAGTTAGAGAAATGTGAAAGACAACAGGCCACAAATGAGCACTGTATTTGCCACACAGGAATGTCTTGTGCTAACTGCTGGATTTTTGATCTGGTCCAAGTTTTAAAGTGCAGCCAGATGGAAGTGCTCTCTGAATGAACACTGCAGAACACACATTGTCCCCCTTAGTGCTCTTAGTGCATCTGGTGTCTCAATGAATAATGTGTTATTCTTATATTGTGGAAGACACTTGTATTTTTGTTTCCCAACTTTTCTGTTTAAATCTGGAAGTCACAGTAATTGAAATGTGAAAGACAATTATTCTCATGTATTTAAGAAAAATACACTTGTAGCTGCATATATTTAGAAATATAAATGTAAAAGTGTATTTGTTTGAATATCTGTTAGTATACCAAATGTCACATTTAATAGTTTCTTAATTTGTTAAAGGTGCTCAAATTCAAGATAAAAATAGGGCTTTATGCTCTTTTTAAATCAATCAATTAAAGGTCTCCTTAAGTAAAATAAACAATTTACTTGGAACATTACCTTACTTTGCAGTCACTAATACATGCTCTTTTAAAGGATCAGTAACAATTTTTTTAAAGAAATCTATTTGTACTGAACTGAAAACAAACACCAAGACACAATAAAGGTTAAATTTGCAAAGTCTTTAACTTACAGATACTGCGCTTCCACTCCTCCTCAGAAAAGGAGATCCAGCGATGATCTGTCATGCGATGTTTGATTTCTCCTCCCTGGCTTTCTCTTATAGAATGTAGGAAGGAAGATGCTGGCACACACGGCAATTAAATGCAGGGTTCCACCCTTAGTAGTTTATTAAGTGCGAACATGCAACGTTTCGGGGTAACAACCCCTTTATCAAGCATGCTATGATTTTAGCCCAAAATTCAATTTGAACTGAAAAAAAATTGAAAATTTTAATTTTTGAATTTCGAAGTACTGGCCCTTTAAAATCCTTCGAATTCGACTATTCACCACCCTAAAGCTGCTGAATTGACATTTTAGCCTATGGGGGACCTCCTAGAACCTGTCCTGAAAATTTTTCTAAATCCTAGGAAATTGACGGATTTTGCACAAAATCGCTTGATTCGAATGATTTGAATGATTGAAATTTTATCGAATACACCCATCTTCAATTGAAAACAGCCATATTTGATTGAAAATTAATATGAAAAAAATTTGATCATTAGTAAATCTGCCCCTTAATGTGTCTTGGTGGGATTTTTTTCATTCTCGTTTCAGTAAAAACATGTTTTTTTAAAAAAAAATTAATGTTACTGGTCCTTTAAAGGACAAGGAAAGTTAAAACTAAATAAGTAGATAGAAATGTTCTACATTATATTTTGGGCTTCTGTATCAGGCCAAGGCAACCACAGCCCTTTAGCAGTAAAGATCTGTATCTCCAAAGATGCCCCAGTAGCTCCCCATCTTCTTTTCTGCTGATTCACTGCACATGCTCTGTGCTGCTGTCACTTACTGAGCTTAGGGACCCACTCACAATATACAGTGCACATAGAATAGAAATGTCACAATATAAGTCTGATTGGTCATTAATACAGATACTTACTACATGGCAGCACAGAAACCAGTGCAACTAGCATCAGAATTTAATATCAGCCTTGTAGCATCAGCTAATATTACAGACAAACCTCATTTCCTGCTGGATAATTAGTGATGACCCCTAAGTTTATTCGATATTCTGTTAGTGAATTGAGCAACAATACAACAATGTATGAGCTGGAAACCACCAAAAGAGTGTCTCCACAACCACAAGGGTATACCAAACCAAGAACTATATACAGAAAAAGGGACTTACACTCTCAGAACCGGCTAAATACTATTCAAATATCTGTATCAACATATATATGAATAAAAAGCAATGTTTATTAGACAACCGTGTCAGAGAATCACAATACAATCAAAAACACTTAGAGCTGTTAAGTAAAAGAAGGGGCCCCTCCTATTTTAATCATTGTACTCCATAGAGCTCAATTCAAGTAATGTGAATATCAACATGTACTATAATGCAAAAAAGGGGACATAAAGTAGTAGATAAAGATGTAAAAAATGTTACATATTTGTCCCAACTGCGATTAGTTTCCCATGTTGTTTGGGTTGTAAAAAATAGCCCGTAATTAATTTATGAAATCCTATGCATGTGTAAATATCTTGATCCCTTGTGATGATCCTATTTCCTGGACCAAGGGAGGATCAAAAGTGCCACGTTAGAATGGACAGAATCTGTAAGGGCGACTGAAAAGTACTTATGAGGACTAGTGATGGGCGAATCTATCCCATTTCTCTTTGCCGAAAAATTCGCGAATGTCCAGCGTAATTCGTGAAAGATTTGCGAAACGAGTCGCATCCCTTTTTTGACGCGAGTTGCAAATTTTTCGACAGGCAAATTTTCGCTGGCGTTTTGCGAATTTATTCGGCGGCGGCGAATTGTGGGAATTCAGAGGCGGTGGCGAATTGTGGGAATTCGCTCCGAATCCACCCATCACTAATGAGGACATCATTAAATGTTGGAAGTAATTAGAAAAACCAATATCAACAGCATAACATATGAGCTAAATAAATCATCCGTTTGGCAGATGATTTATATAGCTCATATATTATCACAAGGGATCAATATATTTACGCATACCTAGGATTTCATAAATTCATTACAGGCTATTTTTTACAACCCAAACAACATGGGAAACTAATTGGGACATATATGTTGAAATTTTTACATCTTTATCCCCTTTTTTGCATTATAGTACATGGTGATATGCGCATTACTTGAATTGAGTTTTATGGAGTGCCATGATTAATATAGGAGGGGCCCCTACTTTAACTTAACAGCTCTAATTGGTTTTAAGTGTTTTTGATCGTATTGTGATTCTCTGTAGTGATGGGCGAATTTATTCGCCAGGGCCGAATTCGCTGCGAATTCCCGCGATTCGCTGCTGGCGAATAAATTTGCCGAAAAAACGGCGAAATTTTGCCGAAAAAACGAGTCGCGCGTCATTTTTGACGCGACGCGTGCCGGAAACGACGCGACTTTTTAATTTTTCGGCGAAGCGAATCGCGGGAGATTCGCCCATCACTAATTCTCTGGCATGGTTGTCTAATAAACATTGCTTTTTATTCATATATATGTTGATACAGATATTTGAGGACCCCCTAAGCTTAGCTTCTCAACAGCTGCTCAGAGCCCACTGCTCAGAGATGGTGAAATTGTGAGCCCTGTGACAAGTCCTGGATCATTGCTGCTACGGACAAGCTGAAACTTTAGGCTGATGCAATAAGTTCAGTATATAAAACATGGCATTTTTAGCCCTTTTAATTTTTAGGGTTTAGTCAAAACATCAAAATGTAAAGCTCTTTAATAAACAGTAATTATTTTATTTTTATTTACTTTTTAGTAGAAATATCTAAAAAGTATATTGTATTGCCTTTAAGATTCCAGAATTAACTTAACACAATAGCCAGTAAGAGTAGTTTGCAATTATAACTATTCCCGTTTTACAAAGTTTAAAGAATCTGTTCATATGTATAAAAATGGGTTATACAGGAGTTATTATTAGTGGGGTTCTCTATGTTTTTTATACTTATTATAGAGATGTATTTATGTCCGAACCTACAAATTTTTACAGACATTAAGAGGGTTATTTATTAAACCTCAAATTTTCCTGATTGAGTTTTTTGGGGCAAAAACTTAAATTTTTCATGGAAAAAAACTCAAAATTTTCAAGATTTATTATACCCAGATGCTGCAAAAATCTTGAATCTGAAAATCCTTTATCTAAGACCTGTCGAGTTCCAGTATAAGTCAATGGAAGAGGCACTTATCCCAAATTTAAATGATTGTGGTTTTAGCCTGAAAATCTGACTTTATCTGGGTTTTTGGTAAAGTTTTATGAGTTTTTTTAATGGTCCGATTGAATCAAATTAGTGTATTAATAAATAAGGCAAAATTGGGCTTGGGAGTTTGGTCGAACTTTTTTAATTGGGAATATGAGATAAATTCGATTTTAGTAAATAACCCCCTACATAAATCATTAGTGCTTCTACCCCCGTATCACTCATGATCAGGTTCATAACTTACTTTATATTATTCTTATATGAGTAAGTGCTGCCTATTTTAATCTCAATACAAACAGGTATAATTTTCTTCCTATGTTTTCTGATTCTTTTTTTCAATTACAATTCAATTTTTCAATGTTAAATTAAATTTATTTGCAGATTTCATTTTATACTGAGGGACTTGAAAATGTGTTAATGATAAGGTATGAACAGCCTGGTTACATGAACATTAATTTTAAAAAATGTGATTTGTGGAATATTCTTGCTGATTAAGAAGCAGACTGAAAAGTATGGTAAACTTAGATGCTCCATGGGAGTTAATTACAGGATTATTTCACTGCTGGTAGTTTACATAGAAACCATCAATACAATACAATAAATCTCAATAGCCACAAAAGTGATAGTCAAGAAAAAGGTTCTCAGCAATGGCATGTAAAAGGTTTATGACAACTGCAGAGTGAAATCTAAACCTAGGCTATACATTGCCAAGGTTCCACTTGAATCACAAGAGCTGTTAAGTATAAAAATAAAGTAAATAGATAGGCTGTGCAAAAATATAGTTATCAAAAATAATGTCTAGCATATTAGCCAGAACTCTACTTCCTGCTTTGTAGCTGTCTTGTTTTAAACTGATTAGTTACCAGGCAGTAACCAATCAGTGACTTGAGAGGGAGCATGTGGGTAACTGTTTGCCTTTTAATCTTACCTGCATGCTCAGAATCAATTGCAAACTCACTGAACAGTTATGTCCCATGTGCCCTCCCCCCTTAAGGTCACTGACTAACTCAGAGTTAGAGAGCTGAAAAGCAGGAAGTTGTGTTCTTTTACATTAGATATCCACTCACTCCAGAGATTACATTTCTGGTTAACTAACTATATTAGAAAAAAATATTATTTTGCACAACCTAACTATTTATTCAGTTTTTATTTTTACACCAACTGTTTCCTTTAAATGTATATGAAGTTTTGCAAGAGTTTTGTAAAATCCTCTGATGAACTCACCAAAGGGTGCCAAAATTAATCAGCTCAAACTTCAAAATGTTTTGACAATCATTAAAATTAATAATCAACAAAGTACTTTTATCCAATGTCAGACATCAGATCCTAATGTCAAGTAGTTGTCTATGTGCTAATTGCTTGGTAATTTACCCCAAGCAATGACAGAGTTGGCTTTCTAAATAAGGTAGAAAAAATATCTTGTACGGTCTGATGTTTGAGTTTATAATTTGATAGTTGGAGACATTTAAACTTTAAAGTTTAAATTGTGTCTTGTAGCCTACTTACTGAGGTGAATTATCTACTAAGTGTACTGTCAGTGAATCATTACATAAGCTAGCAGGCCAGGACATTTTCTTATTCCATTATGTCCTACAGGCAGCACATGATGAGTTAACGCCCTGGCCTCCCTGATAGGACAGGTAGCATAAAAAATTATTAGCCATCTTTAAAGTCCCCCAGATGCCCCTCCCCCAACATGTTTCCTGTCCCACCTGTGGACAAGGGTAGCGAAGCAAGAAGATCCAGCAGCTTGATGGCCAACTGGGGATTACCTGAGGGTGAAATTCTGGGGGGAACAAAGCTTCCATGGGCAAAGCACTTTTCACCAGCGTGTAAAAGAATACAGAGGGGTGCACTCAGGTTACAGGGTGCATGGTGTTGGACTGCTTGGTGAAGTGCCTGGGCTTCTTGGTGCCTGAATGATGGCTCTCCAATGACCTTCTTTCAGCAAAAGCTCAGAAATGTTGCTGTGATGTCATTAACGGCCACACATGTATGGCGGTGCTGTTTGACCTGTAGTGCTGTTTTTTTTTAACTCACAGACAACGTATTGTTTATATGCAAATGAGTATATGCAAATCAGTATTGTGTCACTAGGGATTACAAATTTACATGTGTTATGTTTGTTAGATGTCTAGATCTCCCTCCAAGATAACCCAGAAGCTGAAACACAGACCATGTGCTGTTCTGAGCACCCGATCCCTGAGGATTATACACATATCTGTCTCCTTTTGCATCAAAGCTAATACTGATGAAGAACGAATTAAAAACACTGAGGGTTTCATTGACGACAATATTCTTAAAGTAACTAATACAGAAACTGTTTTTATCCTGTCCTTATATACTTGCTAGAACATCAGAACACTACTACTACAAGGTCTTCTATTGACAATTGATCTGCACTCTAGTCAATAGCAGACTGAAGACATCTGTGTGTAAGTCTCTGTTGCACACTTTCTGGATTGACTCTGTGGGCCCACATTTCGAGTGAATGCATCACCTTTTGCTTGTGTATTTCTATATGCATTAATAGAGGAAGATAGAATATAGAACTTTGCAGAAATATGGTATTTGATTTGTTTGTTTTAATTCAAACTGGCATAGAGGCCCAAGCAAACATAGTACTGCCAGGAACATAGATACATCAGTTACCGTTAGGCAAGTACATTATGTTAAGGTGATTTTTAATACTCTAATTAAAAGTAATCATTAGAAATAGATATTTTTTGCATATACTAATGATAGAGTCTAACATTTGCATTTTATTTAAGTTCCATGGTTCCCTGTCTTATAAGTAATCTAGTATCTATGCAAGTGCATGCATTTACAAAACCTTTTAGTTACAAGGTTTACAAAGTTTTAGTTACTAAGTTATTATCATAAAACTGGTAAGTCACCACACCAATTCAAGATGAATTCCACATGGTGATCCCTAATTATTTACCTCCGATCATAGTATAAAAAGGCTTGTACCTACCTGCATACTTGTATTTTTTGGGATAAGTCTCTCCAGACCAGGCATTAGTTTTAGTGATGGACAAATCTGGGGCTTCAGCGAAATTTCTCCAATTAAACGGCGTAAAATTCGCAAAACGCTGCCATGTCTCGTTTTGGATGAGGACGTCCTTTTTTGGATGCCAACAATGGCCAGCGTCCAAAAATGGACACCCATGTCCAAAATTCAGATATGTAGGGTAACATAGAGCTAGAAAAGGCAGCATTTTATCTTTTGTAGAGATGAGAATAAAGTACATATCCCTTGAGTTAAAAGTACATGTCCTTTAAGTTAAAAATAACATGTTACATCACACTCAGGAAACCTTGTTGCCAAGGTAAGTATCCATTTGATTTCAAGGTATGGGAGTTTTTTTAGTGTTGTTCCCCCCTTTATGATAAAGAGACACCCTTTCTATACCCATTATAGAGAAGTATTCCAAATTATTGGAGATACAGAGATGGAAATGTCTGGCCATATTTGTCTCATTATGTTTATATATATTATATATGTGTTCCCGGGCCCTTTCTTTCAGTGATCTGCCTGTCTGGCTAACATACTGTTTCCCACAATGTAGGCTAGACATTAGATATATAATATTACGGGTATTATAATTTATATTCTGCTTGATTTTGTGTTTTTTTTTAGTAGTATGTGACATGAAAGACAAAGTGACAACCATTTTTTAAGATAGTGTCTAGGGTGGGATCTGTTTTGAGTATACTCAGGTTCTTTTTTTCTGAAATTCACAATCTCAAAATATTGAGGGCTATATGTCAAAAGCATGATATACAGTTAGATTTGGAATTTATAGAGGGTTCAGTTGTCATAAGCAGATTTTTATACTTCTCTTGGTATATAAAACTTTAGAAAAAGCTTTTTTTAGATTGGTCATATCATATCCTCTGGTTAAAAGTCAATCTCTAAGGTCACAGAAGTTTTTGACAAAATCGTCAAAATCTGAGCATTGTCTCCTTAATCTCAAAAATTGTCCAGTGGGAATATTACGGATAATGAGGAGGATGGGTCAAGGACGACTTCAAGATAGTATTGGCCGTCAAGTTTTGCTATATAAAGAGGTGATTATTCTTTGTTCAGTACTTGTTAACAATATATCTAAAAATGCAATGGTATGCGGGTGTGTTTCATAAGTGAACATTAGATTCAAAGCATTTTGATTTAGATATTCCAAAAATTTAAGGAATTGTGTATTGGTTCCCAACCAAATAAGAATAAGGTCGTCAATGTAGAGACCATAGAATTCAATATATGGTTGAAAGGGGTTAGACTCATGGTATATCTTAGTCTCCTCCCACCATCCCATATAAAGATTAGCAAAAGAGGGGGTGAATTTCACCCCCATGGCTATCCCACATTTTTGTAAATAAAAGTTGTTATCAAAAATAAAGAAATTATGAGTGAGTAAAAATTCTATAGCATCCAAAATGAAAATTTTTAAAGTTTGAGAATAAGTACTGTGTGTATCTAAGTGATGTGCTATTGCTCTGAGACCCAGAGTGTGGGGTATGCAAGAGTATAATGATGCCACATCGATAGTGACCCAGGTATAAGTCGTGTGCCAATCAAATCTTTCTAACAACGAAATCACATGGGAACTGTCTTTCAGCTAACGTGGTAATCGCAAAACCAAAGGTTGTAAATAAAAATTAACTCTGAGAGAGTTTCTCCCAGTGAGTTAATTCCTGCAATAATTGGTCTGCCTAAGGGAGGACGTTAAGTTTTATGTACTTTTGGTAGGTGATAAATTATAGAACAAACCGGAAAGCTGACCTTCAGATAGTCAGTAGTTTCATCTGATATCAGTGACTTCTCATTTTCACTGTAAGTTTAAACAGAATGTCCTGATATTGTTTAGTGGGATTAACACTAAGGGGACTATAAATTTCTTTGACACTAAATTGTCAAAGAGCCCCCTTTGTCTGCACATTCGATTACTATTTCACTATCATTTTGTATTTCTTTTAGCGCTGTTCTTTCTGCTAATGTTAGTTTATGTTTTGGTTGAATAGTTTGCTAAGATAGCTGCAAGTCAGTGAGTTCTCTCTCTACTTGCTTGTGAAAGAGTTTAATAGGGCCATCCCGTAAATATATCGGATAGAAGTTAGATTTAGGTTTGAATACATTCACATTAGAGATGATTGTGTTTCCCACTTTACCTATGTCTGGATCATTTTCTTTTTGTAATTCTGTAAGTTGCATGACACAACATGTTTCTTGGAAATAACTCAGTAGAAAGTGCATTAATTGTGTCAATATCTAAGTGCTCGAGTGTAGGGATAGAAACTGATACTGTGTCCGAAAATGTGAATACAAGTGTTTTTTTAATAATAGTTTTCTAATGAACCTTTGGACATCCATCAACGTGCTAAACAAATCAAACCGTTCAGTGGGACAAAATGAAAGTCCTAGTTTAAGGAGTCTTTCCTCTGTATTAGTCAAAGTCCATTTGGTTCAGAATTGATTGTTACTCTTCTTTTCTCTTAGGCCGTATTTTGGTTGAGCTCCTGTGGTTTAACCCGCTCCTAGAATGTCTCTGTATGTCTATCTGTGATAATAATTCTTTGTTCCTGCCTGTGAAGACATCTTTGATCTGTTCCTGTTTTTTGTCACCTTATCTCTAGGTTCATCTCTGTAGAACACATTCACTGCTCGTGATTCTATATTTAACTGTGGAAAGAATGAAGAAAGAGAGCCAGCCACCATATCCAACATGCCATTGTCATCTGTAGATTCAAAACTGGAAAAACTCACATGTTTTTTGTATGGTTTTAGAATTATTTTTTTTGGGGTGCTGCTTTAGCAGCCTCTGTGATATTTGTACACTCTTTCCATTTCATAATCCACCTTATCTCTAATAAATTCCTTGGAGTTAACATCCATTATGTCTATCTCATGTTGTTTGATTTTTGTTTCTACTTGTTTATTCATAGCACTATATTCAGAATGTTCTTTGAAGATTGGTCTTTGCAAGTGCCTGCCTTTTCTTCTTTATATAGCAACAAGGTCTGACTTACATTCTTTAAGAAAACAGAAACAATTAAGACTAAATACATACAGTATGCATTATAACCCTAAAGTATATATGTGAGTATTAGGTTTTGTAAGCAGACTGAAGATAAAAAAATGCAAATATTCAGTCAATAAATTGACTACAAACATGGACAATAGACTTTGTTTAATCTTACGGCAATAACAAATATTACTTTAAAAGCAATGTTTCATGTTGAGGGCAAAGGCATATGCTCTAACAAGAAATATTGAGGATTTCACTGAAGAAAAAGTGAATACAGTTGTACTGGCTGAAACAGAACCAAATGTACTGAAGCAGGCCTTCAATCCGAGACACATGTCAGCGGGGAGTTACTGAGAACAGAGGTAAAAGAGAATTCACAATCAGCACAGAAATATAGTCATACCCACTGGGATTCTATGACTCACATAAATGTATACACTTGCCTTTAAACTTGCTTGTATTTAATCATATGCATATTCTACTTACATCAGGAGCAAGACTTAGTGCCTTATGTTTCATCTAAAAAAATAAAATGTTATTTCATTTTGAAATTCTATTTATTATTTCAAATGTTCAAGCACAGAGCAAACACTATTTTGGAGTGGTTTAAAACATAGCACATGACAATAGTTTATAGTTAAGATTAAGACAGTTAACAAAAACTGTTGATTTACTATGAGAAATATGTGTTTGCCTTTCATTTCTAAAAAATATTTCTCTTTCTTATTCCAATAATAATGTGTGGCCTTTTTGGCCTGGGGACAGGAATTCCGGGTCCTCTGGATTTCCTGCAAAATAATTGGTAAAGCTTATTGTGAACTTTTGTTATTACATGTGTACCCCGCCCATGGCTGTGCTTTACAAGTGTGATCTGCTGAAAGGTGCACCGGGTTAAACTTAGGCTCTGGGCAACACCCTGCAACTCCCAGCAGTGTGTAATGGCCCTTAAGCACTTTACCCTCAGGTGCATCCTGGCTTGGCTTCTGGTACCTAGGTTAACACTGCTCACTAGCTGAATTCCCACTAACTTTTGCTTTGCTCCTAGAGCAACTATAAAAAATCTATAACTATAGCTATCAGTAAATAGAACTGTTTATAGCTTGGATATTGACACCAGCTCAGACCCAGTCCTGTGTCCACCTTCCCACAAGGTGGCATCCAGGAAAAGAGCCCTGAGCATATGTGTGCTGTCCCTTTAATCTCTCTAAATACTGCAAACAATGGACCAGATCAAATTACTGATATCACACAAACCGATTTGCCAAATCAGAGGAGTGGAAAGCATTCAATATATGTGACATGCAAACAATGGAAAAAACACGTATACTGTTATTTCTTATACAAGTCTGTGTATAAGTTATTGGCTCTGTTTAATAAAACAGCCTATATATTTATATGAATGTTTTTTCAATGATAATTTGACTATACTTGGCAGTATAGTCAAAGAGAAGACCATAGAGTATCCTGTATTCAAAAATAATATGGTGGACTTGGGGACAAAGGTGACTAATATTTGTCTGTATATTTGTATGTGTGTATTCTATTCTAACTCTGTGGACCAAGGCGATTGGGGGATTGCCAAAGGGATATCTGTTTTGGAATTGTGGACTTTAGATCCAATGAACCATCCACTTCAACACACAGACTTATATTTTTGGCACATACTGCACACCGTCTAATCTTATCTGTAATACTCTCTCATGAAGGAGTTTTGATTTGTGATTATTTGAACAAGGGAGATGCAACACAAATATACGGACAAATATTTGTCACCTTTGTCCCCAAGTCCACCATATTATTTTTGAATACAAGATACTCTATAGTCTTCTCTTTGACTAGGCTACCAGCTGGTTGCCAAGTAACACTGGAAATTACCATTGAAAAAACATTCATATAAATATCAAATATTGAATGCTTTCCAGTCCTCTGATTTGGACAAATAATGGAGTCAAATTTTTGTTTTTTTTTGTTTGGGTGACTCCCGCCGGAAGCAATATAAAATAAACTTTGCAAATCTGGCAGTCGCATGGTGTAACAGTACACATACCTTGATAAATTTTATTTTATACAGCTTTTTACACTGTGCACAAGTACCCTAAAAGTACTTGTTCACAAAAACTTTCCAAGTTCAAAAAATCACACATAACCACAATTTTTATTCCATATGCTGGATATGCAATAAGCAATCATACTTATAAAATGGGCAACGGCAATTTGACATATCAGGCAAAAAGTTTCCTCAATCATATTGAAATTAAGGGAAAACACTAAATTGTGAGTTAAAAAAATAGTAATTGTGGCAATAATAGCACTTTGTTTGCTGCACCCAGCCACCACTCACCTTAGCGCCGGCCATATACTTTCTCCGGTGCAAGAGTGCATGCGCTATTAGGAAAGTGGCTGGATGGCATGCTGCCCCTAATATTTTGCCGCCCTAGGCCCAGTCCTATGTGGCCTCGCCACAAATCCGGGCCTGACTGCACCTGCAAAATACACTTACCACCAGGCACAAGATTTGCTGTAACACATAGCAACTAATGAAGTGTTTGCTTGAAAACAAGGAAATACTAACTGTTGGTTGGCTGCTATATAAGTGATAAGAAATGTAGGGGTCAATAGGGTTAATGCTCCCCTATGGATTTAAATGCCTATACTCTTTTTTTCTAGTTGTTGGGCAAACGTATCTACTTTAGCTTAATAGCATAATGTGTACAGTGTATCACTGGCCCAGAGACTATGACCACTCCTGCCACACCAGAATAATACTGGGCAGAGGGTGTAGCTTCCTCTTCCTGACACTACAGGGGTATCTCTGCCCTCAGGCAAGACTGACCTGTAGTGTAGGGATCACAGCATAACAGGGATTTATTAGTGATTTCCCTGCTCCAATGTTTGGGATTAAGGTCACAGAACAGAGATCCTGAGGGTGTATCTATACATGTGATACATATGCTATCTCCATGGGGATGTCACAAGGTTCTGGCTCTGAAATGCTATGTTGTTACCTGATGAAATGTGAGTATCTGAGAAGATTGTGAGTATCAAACCCCTGCGTTGCACTTTAAGAGAATAAAGCCTGTTTCTTTTGTTTTGTTAAAAAACCTTCTGGTGTCCAGTTCTTTTATTTAGTCACACAGCACTGAGGTATAGTCTAACAACACCATTTCTTCACCCTTTCATGTAGCAAAGGCCCATCCTGTGGAGAGAGGGTCAAATCTAACAAGTGCTCAGATTTTTTCTTAGCCAGACAAGGTCTAGCCTAGCCTAGATGGGCTTACAAAAATGTAGTAAACTTTGCACCTTGTATTATATAAACAGTTCATTGCCTTATTTTTTTATTTTGGTGAGTCAAGGATGTAATAAACTCTATACTTGAATATAATGCCTTATATAATTTTAATATAACCTTGCCTCTTGGCCTGCTCTAGTGGGTTAGGTACATTTTCTTTTCTGTATAAAAATTTATCAGGTAGTCAACCCTTGACTTTTCATTTCATTCAATGCATAATATTTTTGTCCACCAATTTGGGCCTGTGTTATCCACCTACTTAGATTATAAACTCCAGGGGGCAGGGCCTTCCCTGTTAGTGTGTCATTTACCACATAGCACTTACTTTTTGTATATTTATACTTATTTATCCTTGTCCGCCTTTTGTGTACCTTTCCACGTGGGTTTCAGATGTGTTTAAAGGAGTTGCACTGGAAGGTCCTCAGGTTATCATATGTCAACCAAAAAGACTTTCTTGCTTGTTCCTTGCAAAGCAATGCAAAACCAACCATTAATACACTCACGTCCACTTTGGTAAAATAGATGAAAATTACATTTACATTGGTAGTGGTATGAATCCTGCGCTCAGTCCTAGGTATTCACTGAATTCAAAAAATGTCCATTAGGAAGTTTTAGGCATATAAAATATGATGCGCAATATCCAAAAGGAATTAATGTAGGGCTCATATAAAAAATATAGTTACAATGATTTTCAATATCCAAGTGAGACTCAGTTTGTAAAATGGAAATAATTTAGCAGTTATTTTAGAAGTGAAACAAAGGACTTAGAATATCTTGGGTTCTTAAATAATGAAAACAGGAAATGTCAATCTTGTTTTTAGTTAATATGGATGTTACAACTGTGAAAATACAAATAGAATTCCAAGCAGGGTTCCGGCTGCTAGTAAGATGATACATCAGGATAATTTTCAGAAAAGTGATGGAAAACAAAATGCTATGGAGCCAGCGGCTCATTCAAACCTAAAGATAATTGTTGGATTAAAAAAGAAAGCAAAACAAAAGGAAGGTCATTGCTTTATATTAGCAGCTGTAATTTTTATGTAAGGGACTGGTTTGATATTTCTGCTGTAATATTTTATACACGGTAATGAAGTCACTTATGTTTTGCTGACAACAACATGTCACACTGAACCTTTGGGGTTAAAATGTTACTGACATGTTCCTAACAAGGATAGGAATGTCAGTATCACTTTCAAAGGAGGCCTGAATTATTAATTTTTTCAAAATCCCCCCAAGCCACCCCCAGCCCAGCATTTCTTAAGCATGGTTTAATTCAGCGGTGCACAGAGACCCTCAGTGTGTTTCACAGACATGTAGGAATCATATCATTATTACTTCCAAAATAGTCCCACATTATTCATTTTTTAAAAATCCATCATACTTGGCTATGTGTAGTACAATCCAAAGTACATACTCCAATATGTATAGATAGATAGATAGAAAGACAGATAGATAGACATATATGCAGAGTATATGTGTATATGTGTGTATATATATATACTCCAAATCCAATAAGGTCCGCACTCTCAGGGCTTTTGTAAAAGAAAAAAGAAATGTATTTGCAAAGTTACAGACTGACGTTTCGGGCCTGGGCCCAGGCCTTTCTTTGAGAAAGGCCTGGGACCAGGCCGAAACGTCAGTCTGTAACTTTGCAAATAAATTTCTTTTTTCTTTTACAAAAGCCCTGAGAGTGCGGACCTTATTGGATTTGGAGCAGATTTATGTTGGATACTGCACCCAGGCATGTATTGAGTTTATCGTGTGTGCCGACAACATGAAGCAAGTGTAGTATATATATATATATATATATATATATATATATATATACACAGATGCAGCCCCTTGGATTTGTGTGTTAAATGCTGTGTTATCTAAAGTCATCTTAACTCATTTAATGCATTTAACCTTTTCATTAGCATACCAAAGCACCATTGTTTTCAATGGTGAACTCTTTAATTGGATGGGATACTGTGACACAATATTCTGTGAGGATAGGATGTCTGAGTTAAGTTATTCTTAGTGATGGGCAGATTTATTCGTGAAGAAAATTCGCGAAACGCCCGTGAAAAAAAAAAACAAGATGCACGCAGAAAATAACGCAACGAGCGTCAAAAACGACGCGACGTGCCCAAACTGGCGCGACATGCCGAAAATGACGCAACGCGCATCGTAATGACGTTTCAGAAATTTTTCGCCAATTCACGAATTTCAGAAGTCTTAGGAATGTGAAGGATTTTGTTGAAATTGGGAAACTGCAATTGCACTTGTGGATGTACATGCACCCTTATGTGTTGTTCATAAAATGTATCAGTGTGCAATACTGACCTTGAGGATTGATGCTGTACCTTGCACTTAAATAAATATTCACTAATGGGTTTAACTAAAGCACATTTCCTGAGGCAACTGAGTAAGATCATCAAGCCCATATCACAAAACTGACAGGACCAGATAAATAGGGTATAGAAAACTGGACTGATCTGAAGAGAACAATTACCATCCTGCTCCTCTTTATGCAGAACAACCTGCTGATCAGGGCCCATTGTGTTTAAGCTTTTCACAAATGAGGAATTGGAAGTCACAAGAGAGTCTTTATTCTCCTTCTTACATGTAATAGTAGAATAAAGTATAAAAACAAGTTTAAACCCAAATGTATGAAGTATCTGCCTACTGATGAGGATGAAGGTGAGAAAGTACTTGGTATGTAATGGGTAACAGAATAATAATATTTCACAAGTACAAACCTATAATTCTCCAATTCATTACAATCAATAATCATTATATTTGAAGCTATCACAGTAAATTCCCTGGCAGATCCTCTAACTGAAACCTACAAGCAGTACACGTTCCCTTTATACTAACTCAGAATTTTGCCAAGCAGTGTATAGGAAAATGTTATATTCTCCCCTCAGGATGATAATTATGCACAAGCTCAGTAAAAGTGCATTGCATTATGCTTCTACTCTTTTCTTTGTCAAACACTTAAATATAGGGCATAATGTTCTTCTAAAATTTTAAAGGACACTACAAGTCAATGACTGCAGGCTTCGTGCATTTGTACAGATCACCAAACTCCAAGGTGATTTCAAATATCTTTTAATAGAAATTATATTATTCAGTATAATGTACAAATGTTAAATTAGGACAAAAAATACATATAGAGACTTTCACTGCCCTATCCTGATATTCATTTTTTATAAAGATTTCTCCTTAAATGGCATCTCTCTCCCCTTTTATAAAGATTTCACTAATATTTTTAACCATGTTATATAGAATTATTTGTAAACAGGTTTATTTAGATAAATAAAAATATAAACATATAGTAGATACATACTGGATTTTTAGTTTCCATATACACTTGTCATTGGTGAAAGGGAGTGTAAAGAAATGACAGTACGGGGGGGGGGGTAATTTATTAAAGGAAAAGTAACACCAAAAATTAAAAGCATTTTAAAGTAATTAAAATAAAATGTACTGTTGTCCTCGATTGGTAAAATGTAAAATGCAGTTTGTTTATTTAAACTATATAAGTATTTCTAAAGCAAACACATAACCTTTACCAATGCAGACCAACAGTACATTTTATGTTGATTATTTTAAGGACAGGAGCACATGGGCAGATTCAGGGAGATTTAGTCACCTGGCGACTAATCGCCTCTTCTTCGGGGTGACAATCTCCCTGAACTGACTTCTCCCTGCCTTCCACCTGCTAGAATGAAAAATTGCCTGCGGCAATACACTTGCGGTGCTTTGATTTCCGAAGTTGCCTAGCAAGGAAACTTTGGGCAAATTTAGAAAACGAAGGGCTGCGAGTGCCATTGCGCTGGAGTTTAATCATTATAGCAGGCAGAAGGCAGGGGGAAGGCAGTTCAGGTTGCTGTGGGTTACTGTTGACATGCCAGTGTTTATAAATAAACTGAAATCTTAATAATCAGTAATAAATAATAATCAGTATAAATAATTTTATTGTGGCAAACTACTCACACACATCTTGTCCCTTACCTTTCCCTGTTTTTCTCTAAAGTATATATAAATATAAAGAAAACCATGTAATGGTTAGTATATAACAACCAATGCAAAGTGTATTAAAATAATTCTCAACATCTTTTATTTCCAGGCACATGGGGCATTTAGTTAGGACTCCAGCGGTCATCTTACAGGCAATGAGGCAGCTCATGCAATGGTAAAAAAGGTCAGCATGCATGAAAGGTGCAGTGAAAAGATACGCTTTATACTTTTGTTTTAATAGAAAAGTATTTGGATATGTTTTACTCACATTCCTATTATTCTAAGTTTCTGATATTTGTCCCAGGAGTGGTGTATATGTTGTGAAATACATCATAAAAATCCATCACATCAACTTGTCCTATGTGCGGCTGTCATCTCTCCACAAATGAGTGATACAATTGTTTAAAGCTCCAGAGGTATTTTGTACTTTATATTCAGCTCCTAAACTGTTTTATGCTTGTGTGTAGAAAGAGCATAAATAATGCTACATAATTGGTAATATAGAATTTATTTTTATGTGGCACACTAATAATAACCTTTCCACACTGACTCCTGGGAATAATACATGCCTGACATATGTGAATCGCTGCCACTTTACGAGCCTTTAGAATCCTAATAATTTAAAATAATACTGTCAGTAAAGTTTAATTAAATATGATACAGTGACTGGCTTCTGTGAAATTGAATTGACTGTGCAAGTTTGCTGCCCCAAAATGAACAATTTTGCCACTCTACAGAAAACGATGGCAATATAAGTTTATCACTTTTTAAAACAGAGTTCATAAATATAATGCCGTTTGCAATTATCTTAAATTCAACAGTGAAACTGTCAATTGTTACATCATGAAAATCATTCGCTGCCAAAATTATTCATAATGGTCTAGATGTTACAAAACATTTCTACAGAGGAATTTATTTTCAACTTTGGGCCTCATGCATAAAAGTACACACAAAAAATAGTCAGCGGTTGCATTATATAAAAAATATAAAAATACATTTATGATAAAACCACACTACTGAATTTCAGAATTTCTGCATTAATGAGTTTCTACATTATTATCTATTCCATATGAAGAAATGTAAGATGTCTCACTGTTTTTTTTGGAAAGGAATGGTGTTGTAGTGACCAGTAGGGTAAATAGCCCCTTTAAATCTCTAGACTTGCTTTTTTCGCTGGGCAGATGCCCATGTACAGATGCAGTCACTTGGATTTGTAAGTTAAATGCGTCGTGACTCAGGGCTAATTGAAGAAACTGTTATCTAAAGTTATCTTAACTCATTTAATGCATTTAACCTTTTCATTAGCATACCAAAGCCCCATTGTTTTCAATGGTGAACTCTTTAATTGGATGGGATGCTGTGACACAATAGTCTGTGTTAAGTGAGTTAAACGGGATGTCTGAGTTAAGTTGTGTCAAATGCACAATCCAAAGTGGCTTTATCTGTACTTCTTTTTTTTTTTTAGTGGATGTTCTGTTTGATAACTAAAAAACCCATGGGAATGAATCTGTAATACAATGTTTCCTGTTTTGTATAAATTACTAATGAAACTGAATTATTTACTTTGTACAAGAGTATTTTTCTACAATAAGTGAAACAGACTCAAATGATGTGTTCCTTGTATTAAAAATGTGTTTTTTAAAATTGTTATACAATCAGTGATGTGCTAATAAATCTGTAATGCTCCCTATGATAGGCATTTTAAAAGTGTTCTATGATTGGTCCTTCAGCCTATGATTACAGTAAGTGCCCTCCGAGGCATGAAATGCAAAAGGCTGTTTGCTTTGTTTGTTTTTAGTTAACTGCATCATTTCAACTGCAATGGATAGGATTTTGTGTCAGCCTGTTATTTAAAGAAAATGCATGTTCACTTGTGGTCAGTTGCATAGCATTATTTAGAGTTTTTCCACTGACACAAAATTAACCTTAGACCATAGCTTTAAAGGGTACTAGAGGTCAAAAATTTTTATTTATCAGCCTATCAAATGTACAATATAATAAGTGGCCATTGCATCCTGGCAAACATAAATAGCAGTATTTTAGGATGTGTAATTCACTGCTGGAGTTATATTAATGATTCACAGCCATGACATAACATTGCAAATCCGCAAAATCTTAGGCCGAGGAGCTTTTAGACTGAGGTTGTAAGTTGTTCCCTTCTATATCTTGGCTTTCATTTACTACAAAGCCTAAACATGTCCCACTCTCAGGATACACATATTCACAGGAACACGACACATGCTGCTTATGAAATGTTCTGCATCAAGTATAACATTATCACTTTTCATTAAATGCCTTCCTTGACTTCTAAGACTAACACTTTCCAGGCAAGCCATTTCTGTTGCAGTGGATTTTACATCTGAACCATCTTCATTCAAGGGAATTAATCTGAACAGCTGGAGCTGCCTTTAGGAATTAACAGAAGGAGAGAAAAAGGTGAGCAGCATAAGTCTTACTTACAGTATGTGTTTTTGGAATGATACAGCTAATCTTAAATCTTCTTCATTAAAAGGATGATCCACCTTCTGAAATCTCAAATGATTGTAACGTAAATAAATCCCCCCACCAATACTAATACTAATGCCTGTTCAGGTCATGTAGAATTTTTTTCAAATTTTTTACAATGGTTTGCATCCAGAAACTCAACAGATTCAAAAATTCAAGGTTTTTTTAAGCCTATAACACAATAAATTTGTGGTCTTTTCCCCAACTGCATTATGCTGAGTTTCTTACATTCGTTTTTTTTATCATAAATGAGCAAACGTTCAATTGTGGGTTTATTCAAAGTAGAAAAAAACTACAAATCTCACAAACTTGACCTTTGATAAATAAACCCCTAAGTGTCAGATTTTCATATTTTCCGTGGACACACTTTTAGATGTTTCCTTTAGGTGAACATTTATGTTTTCTTGAATACACATTCAATCTTAAAAGGCTCACTGAGAATATAATATTTTATTATGAATTTACATGTTTTCATTAGGATCAGAATCCAATATTCCTAATTAGTATGAAAAAAGAGTATTGGATAGATGTTTATACTGTATATGAACCTCGTGAACTAATTTGACAGAAGCAGTGTTGTGGACATTGTCTACTGTTTTATTTTCCATTACAAAAACTCTGTCATCTTTTTTATTTACAGGGTAACTCATCTGAAAGTCTCTGATTCTGAAAAAATAAATATAAGAGAAAATAAGATCTTTAAATTATGCATTAACAACAATCTTGCGCACAGAAATGTATGTTTTACAACATCGAAGCCTTTGTGATGACTGGAGTCAGCTACACAAATGGTCAGTCTGATCTGGCTCATACATTGCAATACAGCAGTCTATTTCAAGAATACTTGGTGGCTATGTTTCATGGGGACATTTGAAAGGGAAAAAAAGTGAAAGAAATATTAATGACTGAAGTAAAATGACAATCCCATGAGTTTGTCCTAAGGGATGTGACATGAAGGGTTTCCACAAACATCAAAGTAAATGGATCTCTAAGACTAGAAGGATGTGTGCAACTATCATGGGGACAAAAAAGGTATTTGTTTGTGAGCCTGGCTGCACAGCATGCAGACAGAAATAAACCTGTCTATAACAGGTACTATAGTTAAATGCAATGCTTTGTTGTTCTGAATTCACATACAACTTTTTTATAATAATAGTACCAAATACTTTCTAATGTTAAACTACCACTGGCAACTGCTAAAAAATAGAAATTAGCGTGTGTCATATCACAGGCCAACGGGTTTCTAACAGCAGCTTTCCAAGGTCAGTAAGCATTGCCTTTCTTGTCAACATTCTAGAAATATAGAGTATCTACAATAAACTTCTGTTTTTTTCACAGCCTAAAATTCAGGCATCCATCTAGATTTTGAACTCTTTATCATTTTCAAGAAACATGGACTTAATGGAATTTTTAGAACTTTTCATAAGGCCTAATAATAATTCAATGTGTTGTAACAGCATTTCCTAACACAATGCAAACATACAGTTCTAGTATGCAAGTCTCAACAGTTGCAGAACTACCGGGGAAGCAGGGGGTCAGATTGAACCAGGGTCTGCACCCCCTCAGGGCCCCCAGGCAGCTTGTGCACTACTGACTCTAGGCAGAAAGTCACGTACTGAGGGGTGTGGGGGGGTCCAGCGGCAGGTCTTGCACCAGGGTCACCAGGTCACGCACCAGATCAGATCAGATCAGTTCACGTCCAACCTAGGCATTATTATTTTATGTTAAGATATATTTCTCAGGGCTGCACAAAGTAAATGAAGATGAGAGAACAATTTTATGAAATTAGCATTTCATGAAAAAATTTTACTTTAGGTCAAATCAATGAGATTTGTGGGCAGAATGAACTTTATCAAGTGCCAACATAGTTCACAGTAGTGAAAATATTTGCAGCCATAAAAAGTTAATGTTTTCTGAATTTCTGAAAATGACAAATTGTTTTGCTTATTTCTAGTGTCCTGGTTATTTGTGCCTTTAAAACTGATTCAAGCTTGTCTCCAACTCAGTTTCCACCTGAGTTGACGATATTGGGTACAAGTCTTTTTCAAGATTTCCATATCCTTTTTTCTGAAGAAGTGAATTTGAGTTCACAATGATTCCCATAGGCTTTCATTGGAAAAATTACTAAAGCAACTTGCAAAGATCTCTAAAAGTTCTCAAAGAAGTCCAATGAAAATAATTTTCAACAGTTCTGCTACCATGACTAGTGGTTTGAATGATTGTCACCATCTCTGAACTCAAGTTTTTTAAGTTAAAAAACCTCAACAAAAGAACACTTTGACAGATCCACAAAAAAATCTCTCAAAAAAGTCAATCTGTGGGAGAGCACATCAACCTTAATAAATCTGTTGCAGTGTTCTATAAGGCACAAGAATATAGCAATATACCAAAAGTAATTCTTAGGAAATCAAATAAACACCCCCAAATCTCCTCTTAACTGACTTTTGAGTTGGTTCTTTGTTTGGTTCAGTGTTTTCTGCCCCCCCCACTTTAATATATGGAATATCTTCCCTGACCTTGAATAACCTTGGAAGCTTTAGTAAAGACTAGGGAATGGTTATGTAATAACTTGCACAATATTTGCCCTGTCCAATGCAATTTAAGTTAGAGTAATGTTAGCAAATATTTTATAGTTTACATTACTTTTAATCCACCTTAAAATGGAAAATTGGAATACATAAAAAAGTAATATATATTTTGACTGGTTCGTTTTATAATGAATGTACCCCAAAATTTAAGGGCTTCTTAGTAGTTTTTCTTGATAATTTAAGCGCAACACTGGTGGCACTATTTATTTAGAATTTTTGGATGAAGTTTCTTCATTAGATCAAATATGGATGGTCCACTCAGACCCTCTCCTCAGACTCTCCACTGCTCATTTAATGGTACACTGTCCTTTGGCTGACAGATCAAGGAATAGCTGACAGCTGTACAGTAACAAAGTAACATAGTAAGTTAGGTTGAAAAAAGACACACGTCCATCAAGTTCAACCTTTTAACTTTTTTTTTAACCTGCCTAACTGCTAGTTGATCCAGAGGAAGGCAAAAAAAAACCCCCATCTGAATCCTCTCTAATTTGCCTCAGAGGGGGGAAAAATTCCTTCCTGACTCAAAAAAATGACTTCAATGAAATATAAGGAATACTGAGATAATAATTGGGATGTATCCAAAGCTATCTCAAGGGACTAACTTATAACCTTGATTATGGGTGCTAGGCATACTAATAGAGAGGAATTATTGGAAAAGAAACTTGCTCTTTAAAAGGCGCAGGTAAGATACACATATCTAATATCCAACCAGATTATGTTGAGCCTCAAGTATTCCTTCCAGTCCTAGAAGTCTGTTCCTGTACCCCGTCCAAGGTACTCGAAATAAGGGTTCACCACAGTAATAAATGGAAACAGACCAAGAGAACCGCAGTGCTTTGCTGCAAATTAGTCCTTTTATTTGACACTTATTTGTGTAATGTTATCATGACCAGGAAGAACTTCTATTGCAGTCAAAAAAACATTTGAGTCTGGGAATATAAATGGCAACACCCTAGCTTATTTAACAAAAGCCTCAGCCTGTGACCATTGTAAGCATTATTAAAAACCAAAGTAGGGAATACCTATAATTTTGGCAGACTGCTTGGGAAGCGTGTGTACAATGAGATCCTGTGGAGGAAGTGGAATTGGAAAATTATTTAAATAGTTTACTACTACCTAAACTGCTTAAAGAACAAAGTAATTTGGATCTTCATACCTTAAGTCTATTAGACAATTGTGTAAGGATTATCTTATAAGGATTAATTATATTGTAGTTTGGATCAGGTACAAGGTATTGTTTTATTATAGAGAAAAAGGAAATTAACTGTCTGGATAACGGGTTTCCGGATAATGGATCCCATACCTGTACATGCAATGTGTCATCTGCTAATGAGGTCATGTGTGTTTATGTGACCACAAAAGAAGTTATTTAACACTTTTTGACTACAGTGACTGTATCAATATCCCATGCTTTTTCTTTTCCTTTTTCACTAATCTAAAGGGGAACCACTCCTTTTATTGGTAATAACTTACATTGGATGACCTGTGCCAGCAGTACTATGTAAACCTTTAATTATTACCAATCTAAAGGTCATTGTTCTGTAGAGATGAAAGCTGGATGGCCCTGTTCTAAGCTATTTTTACTTCTGAGGCAATGCAAAAGGGAAATTAGTGTATTCATGTTAGCTCATCAGTTTATTACTGTATCTCGTATACATTAATCTTGTTTTATGTAGGTTGTACTCTGAGCTGGCACTTCTTTATGATATATAACAAACTGAGAGCAAAATTTTACCTGCTGTTCCTTAGATCTAATATTAACGAATGTAACCCAACTGAAAAAGTTCCTGTTAAAGTTTCCTCAGCAGAGAAAGGAAAGAGGGTTTAAAAAAAAAAAAAAAAAAATATATATATATATATATATATATATATATATAAATTGTAGCTTCATATTATTCTTATTTTATACTCATTTTCACACATAAGAGAAAAAAAAAGAAAAGAAAATGTATAATTACTAAGCTGGAGAACTGGGGCACACATAATAAAACCAGCACCTGGAAGTTAAAATGATTTATTGCTTTCAAGAGCATTGCCCTTCTTTGAAAAATGTGTTGCTTAGTTTTCCAAGAAGTATACATTAAATAGAGGAATTAAAGAAGAATTATTCAGAAATTAGCCTGTTAACGACAATTATAATTAAAGATTGTGTGATGTGTTATGGAGGCTTTGTTTGTTATGTGAAATTGTAACCTTCAGCCTTTGTGTTCACATTCATAATCTATTTAATTTCTTAGTAGCACAGTTTAATTTGTCTTTGTGAACCAACCGCAGTCATACATATAAAAATCTTTTCTACACCTCTGAAGAACTCCAAGTACATTTGTTACCCCCAACTCCACAGGGTGATTGTGTACAGGATTCCTACAGCAATATTATTTACTTCTATCTGGGCACGGGTAGAGCTGAGTGAGACACACCACTTTTATTTTCTTACTTAATTACTTCAATGGTCTAGGGAGTATATTTATCAAAGAGTGAAGTTAAGAGTGAAGTTCCGCCACTAGAGGGAAATTTCATAGCTCTCCATTAATTTCTATGAGATTTTGAAAGGCATATGTATCAATGGGTGAAATTGAAATTTCACCCTTTGATAAATACGCCTTCAAAATTCCCATAGAAATGAATGGAGAGCTGCAGAATTTCCCTCTAGTGGTGAAACTTCACTCTTAGGGGCAAATTCACTAAGATCCGTAAATTCGCTAGAGTTAGCTCTGCTAGCGTTCGCCGCACTTCGCCAGGCGAATTTTCGGCAGCACTATGCAAATTCACGAAGTTACGATAAGGTCGGCGAACGGCAGCATAGTTGCGCTAGTGTTACTTCGCTAGGCATAGCAATGTTAAGCTAGAGAAGCCTAATTTGCATACAGCGGGAACTTTAAGTTATAATAGAAGTATATGTTACAGCCACTACATTCTACTACACAAAACCAGGAAACCTTTAATAAATTAAATAAAGTTGTCCTATTACCCTACATGTGCCCCCTGTATAGTTGAGTTGCCATATGTTAGGAAATGTAGGGGGGGAAGGAGGGTAACCCCCCCAAAAAAATATCGATCTTTTTTAGACTATCACCCTCCTATGCTAAACTTAGAAAAAATGGGACTTAGAAAAAAGTTTAAAAAAATTTTTTCAACCTCCTATCTATTGTATAGAACTTCGCCTGGTCTGACCAGGCAAAGTAACGTCTAACGTAAGTGCTAACATTCAGGAAAATGATCTTAGTGAATTTGCGTGAACTTCGTCAGTGTGCAACTTATCTTGGCGTAAAGGTGCGAAGTTGCACAAGTCTATCTACTTTGCTAGCGAAAATTCACCAGAGTCGGTGTTAGTGAATTTGCGAAGTTGCAAAATTATGTCACGCTGGCGAATTACCGCTAGCGTTAGATGCTTCACGCTTTAGTGAATTTGCCCCTTAACTTCACTCTTTGATAAATATACCCCTAGGAATTGCAAAAGTGGTGATATTGGAATTTTTTATATTAGTTATTATCAAAAATGGAAATAAGTGTATATGCAGGAATCTGACCTTCCCCATATATAACAATTGATTATTTGCAATGTATCAAACTAATTGCAAAATCTTGCTTTTGGCATTTTGATTGTGAGTTTGCAGTCCTATCAGAGATTACATTCTCATTTGTACATGCAATGATAATGCCTGCAGAGGCCTTTATTGGACCTGACAACATTTCATCTTCACTATTAAGTGCTTTATAGTGTCACATCAAACTGAACTTTATCAGGCCATTTGAAAATGTAAATGGCCAGTGGAACATTTCTTTTTAAAGGACAAGGAAAGTTTAAAATAGAGTAAGACTAGAAATGCTGTATTTAGTATACTAAACATAAACATGAACTTACTGCACCATAAAGTCTAATCAAACAAATGATTTATGCTTTCAAAGTTGGTCACAGGTGGCTGTCATCTTGTAACCTTGTGAAACATATTTGCAAGTCCACGACTGTGCACATGCTCAATGTGGTCTAGACTGCTTAGGGAATGTCATAAATGATCAAAACAGGGACACAAACAAAGCTGCTTGAGTTCTGAATGGCTGGGAAGTAAGGTGGGGGCTCCCCCCTCATAAGTATGATTGTTTCCCTGCCCAGCATTAAGGTAATGTCTGACAATTCCTATTCACAGCAGTAATTGAAGGGGGAATTTCACTGCATACAGTTGGGTTTCTGATAAAAATTATACATATTTTTTATTTAAAGGATATTGGAGATTGGTTTATTTTTCATTAACGACAGTAAAACTGGGATTTTATTTTTTTGCCATTCCTTGTCCTTGAACACAGATTAATGTTCTTTTGTATGCTTTTTTATTACAGTTAACCATTTCTTTTCATCATCATTTCATTAGGAGTGTTCACATTTACATACCTGGCTCTGAAACAACAGATCCTTGTCATTAAAACATATCTACAATATGCAGTGTTATTTAAGAAAATGCAGTATTTTAGATTATAAAGTAAATGTATAAATAATTATATCTGTGTATTTCTTATCCAAATCCTAGGGTACATATTACTTATTCAACATATTGGTGAAGATATGGGGCTCATTTACAAACACTGGGAAAATTTGCACTTGGGTAGTTAACCAATAAAAAGTTTGCTTTTATTGTTCTACCTGAGCTGTCTGAAAAATGCTAATCACTGATTGGATGCAATGGGTTACTGCTCAGGTTTGATAAATTACCCCCATCGAGGCTGCCACTGAAATGGGATGAAGACATGAAGCACTAATGCACAGCCACTTCCTTTCCTGTTTTTTCCATGTCATTGCACCTATTGGCTATTCCTATTTGGCCTAAAAATTACCCAGAAATGTAGACTTTACAGAGCTTGAATGTCGGGTCCTTGGCTACCAGAACAGCAGATGTTTCAATCTTTGGCAGTTATGCAGTTAAATGTGAATTGTGAAAAGTGACGTTAATTTAAAACACACACACAATAGAAGACTATTGTATATAAGGCATTATAGACCGATTTCAATGTATCTTTGTTTATTTTTTTATTTTGGAGTCTGCAATTCTTCTAAAAGAGTAGCAAATAAATCCAAAGGACATGCCAGAAGACTGGGTGCCCAAATTAATTGTAATTGTGCTATGAAATATATTATGGAGGCATTAAGAATTACGCAAAAAACTATTTTCACTAAAATTAGTATATGAAAACTTTTTTTAACTTATCATAGTTGTTATAAAAAGAAATAACTGTTCCAGTGAAAGTATTGCCTGTGGATGGTATTTTTGTCACATGTTTTTCTTTTGGTTTTTGTTTTTTTTTTTATATGGTGCAGCATCATTTATTATATTCATCTATATACAGCACATAAAAAGACCTGGAAACTGGTTTTCCCTTTGCTGTATAAACAATAAACCTTGTGTAACTTGACAGAAGGTTGGTAATTGAAAACACGAAATGCCTCCATGATTACTTAATATTTACCAGTAGGCTTTCTTAGCTAGTGAAACAAAATTCAAATTATGTAATGTAACAACTTTCTGAGCTGCAAGCTATTGCCTGCTGTCACCCGGTACAGCAAGTTTGTCACGGAACATTAGCATTACCATCAAAATAGCTTGAATCCAGGTTCCTTTTATTTTCACACATCTGTAGTTCACAGCAGGCTCACAGTTTGGTTACAGTTCAATTCTTACAACTGGCAGTTTGCAAATGATTCTCATGCCAGTGACAAGTGTAATGTGTCTGTATATCTTGGAGGCAGAACTTTGCAGCTTCGCTGCTTAGAGTCAGCAGGGGGTAAGGATTATACTGCTTTCATATCTCAAAAATATACAGAATTCCAAATGCATTACAATAGGGGTAAATCCTCAAGCTCAGCAGAGCTTTTATTTCATCAGGATTTGTTGTATTGTAGGTACATTTGTTTAAAATAAGTAAGTTTTTATACATTTTAATTTTTTTGTAGCAAATATAAATAGTTTTTAGGATTGTGAACCCACTTATTTACTTTGAACGTATTTTCCTATATTGAGAAATATTCATGCCGCACCAAGTAATTTTTGTCAAACAAACTATATTGTAGTGATAACTTGGTGACAGAAATAACAGAGCCAGGTAAAAACATGATAAGGTAGAAAGTGAGGTTATTACTCCTGGGTTATTCCAAACTCCAATCCTGGAAAAGGAGTGGGATACTGCTATATATTTTTCTCTATTATATAGCTCTCTGTCATTTTACAGAGGATGCTTCCTGAAAGGTAGAGAGTTGTGCAATTGCAAAGGGTGGGCACTGTCCCTCATATACTGAAGTGAACAATTATGATACCCTTGTGGAATGTGGAGTCATAAGTGTCTGGGGCTACTGAGCTACAGTATATATATGCTTAGGTCACTGGGGTGTAAAGTGCTGGGACCACATTGTGTTATGAAGTGCTGCCAACACTGTATCATATGATGTTTGGGTTACTGTATTATATATATAGGAAGGGGATTGGGCCACTATGTCATGAAATGCTAGGGTGACAGTGTCATACAATGCTAATGCATTGTCATATATTACTGGGGCAAATG
The DNA here is from genome assembly GCA_024363595.1 of Xenopus borealis. Classification (NCBI taxonomy): domain Eukaryota; kingdom Metazoa; phylum Chordata; class Amphibia; order Anura; family Pipidae; genus Xenopus; species Xenopus borealis. The sequence goes on from CM044437.1 coordinate 71,400,314, forward strand.
TTGAATGAAATGCTGGAGTAACTGTGCAATATATTGTAGGCAACCTGAGAATGTCAAAAAACAAAAAATCTGATAGCTTGATGATGCAAGAAAGAATGTTATTAATGGTGAGCAATTTTTTTTGGCAGCCATGGATTCACAGTGAAATCCCACATTTTGCCATGTGCAAATTTTTTTTGGGTAAAAAAATAATAAAATGTTTGGAGAATGCTTAATAAAGGCTGCAGTACTGAGTGTCTCATAGCAACAGTTATAAGCACTATCTTGGAATTTCTTTTATATGATGCAGGAAGCAATACCAATTTATCAAGAAATGTGCACAAGTGTTCCTACCCTAGAAGACATAATAACAATAACACTCACCAATAGTCACTCTAATGCCCCCAGTCCTATGTACATTGCATCATTTGGTATAACACTACTTGGCCCATGCCATATGTTCTCTATTATACAATATTTAGATTTTATTAACACATTTTCAGTAAGGAAAAATACATGGGGGTTGTGGGAGCCCTCCAAGGCTAATTACACATTGTTTAAATACAATGGAAGTGCAACTGATTTGTCCAATTAATAAATGCACATTCCCTGGTCCCCTGTCTCATAAGTAATTCAGTATATATGCAATTGCATGTGTTTACAAAAACAGGGTTTTTTAGTTACAAAGTTATGATCATAAAATTGGCAACTACAGAAAGGAACCCAATATACATACAGTAATAGCTATATTTCCTGGCGCTTCTAGCCATTTGTATTTTTGTATTACTAAGAGCTCCTACCTATACCATAGACATCCACAGCAAGATTCAAAATACTCACATTTTATAGGTGAGAGCAGCTATATTACAACCACAAAATGTTTGCATCACTAATGTTGTTTCCTGCCCTCTCATACTAGTGTGAGAAACCAGTTAAACTGGAACACATTTTTGTAAGTTTCCCTTATTATCTGCAAACCTGGTAAAAATATTCAACAAACCAAATTTAAAACCTGCAGAGATTATAGGTAATGCCTGAAAAATAACAAAACAATGGGAGTAGGAGTATCCACCTTAATTAGAATAAATTAACCTCTCAAAATTGCCTTATTGACTTAACCCCCAAATCCCATGATCTTGGATGGTGTATTAATATAGATATTAACAGGCCAAGTAATAATATAAAAAGCAATTTTTATTCACAACCATGCAAATTCAAATAAGTTAAAATAACATATAATTAAAACCAAGCAGCGCTGAAATGATCCCCTTTGTGAGAACATAATACTCCACCATCCGATTAATGGTAAATCAGATGTGGGAAGAAAATGCATGCATGTAATTGTAAACCTACTATTGCAGACAGGGGACAATGTATAGTAATATGGCTACCAAACATGAATGCTATGCATAATGTCCAGGCAGTCTCAGGTAATAAAGTGTCCAACACCTGGGTGCTTTGCAGGGTGCGTAAAAGAATGATAAAAAAACAATGTAGCTGTTGGCCCAATCTTAGATTATGGCAAGATATAGAATGAGTCAGACATTCCCACCAATAAGCTGTATAAGACAGTTGGCTCTAAGTATAATTTGGACTGGAGCCAAGAGAAGTGCGGTGGTTAGCACTCAATTCTTAAGGTCTGTGACTTGAAAATAGCACTGTAGTAAGTATCCGTATTGAATATAGTCCATCCTAGGGCCCAATTAATGGTTTAATCACCAAAACTTTGTAAAGTTTCATTACTCGTTTTTAGGCCAGTGTTCTAAATACTTGTGCCCTTTATGCGCTCTTATCGTGATACAGATTAATGAAGTACGTACAGACCAATTCCAGAGCACAAGCAATAATGGGTGCTATATACCTTAAGACTGGTGCTAGGTTGAAAAGCATTGCAGTTCAGTATAAAAGTCGTACTATTTCCTCCGATTGCTCAAAAGATTAGTATGATTCGAATGATCGAGGTGTTCGATCGTACGAATGGTATTCGAGCAGGTGTTTGAAAAAAAAGGCTATGGGGGGATTCCCATAGGCTTCTATTGGTATTCGGTAGGTGCACTCTGGCGAAGTAGGCAGTCGAAGAAAATTTAAAGTTAAAGTCCTTCGATCATCGAATGGTCGAATAATTTGTTGTATTTTCTGTATCCTCCCTGGACTCCTTCCATCTCCTTCCCATTACCAATTATGTACCCTTTATAAATCTGTCCCTGACCAGTGATCTTTGCTTGATTATCAGAGCTAGCCTCTGATTTCCTGTGTTCCCTACCTGGTTCCGTGTTTGTTGTCTGTTTCCCTTGCTCCTGTTTCAACCTGGTTTCTGATACTCATCTTCTGTGGACTCCCTGGTTTGACCTTGGCCTGTTACTTGACCCTGCTTGACTGCTGCCTGCCACTACCTTGACTGCCAGTCATCCATTGCTAAGTCTTCCGCCATCCCCGACCTTCTCAGCATGTTACTGGATTCACTCAGTCTTCTGACTCTAACCAGACCTGTATCTGGTTTTTCAATTTGCACTTCTGTTCATCCTAACAATTAAATCTCCTTCACTTTACCATGGCTTGTGCTGTTAATCCTGCGGTTAATGTATGTTATCTGGGTTATCCAGTTTATAGGCTTCATACTGCTGGACATTCACCAGCATTCAGACATGACACAACACATATTTATTCGCAAATGTTTGCAGTGCCCCTGTTTTTTCCTGAATGTTAAAATATTTTACAACAATAGCTTTGATTGTAATTTAAATTCTCAATTTTCAAAACCGTTTTGTGAATATTTTCTCAACGACTCATTTATAAACTTTGCACAGAGCAGAGTGTAACGCACTGTGATTATATTTGCCCTAGGGGTAGGGTTATAGCTGGAAAAGAGTGGTGTATTAAATGTGCAAACAGAATTTTTTTTTTGCACTGCAAATTTCCATAAAAACTTTTTAAATATGGCAAAAATAGAAAATTGCAAATGTTTATGTGCACACCCTGCATTTAAGTTATGAGATGCTTTTGGTGGTGGAAAAAATATATTTGCAAAACACTTTTGCAAATTGCAAATTTAAATTACAATCAGCGATATTTTCATGCACAACAACCTAGCACAGTAGCTGCGCTCACGTCTCAGTTGCGAGTCATTTTCGAAAATCTGTGCACAATGCAAATTCGCAAAAAACTGAAAGATGGGCACAGCAGTGCAATATTTTAGCATGCAGGAAAAAAATAAGAGCAAATACAACCATTTGCAAATAAATATGGGCTGTGCATTGTTTGTGTATAAATTCAATTGTAATTTGTATCTTTGCAATTTTCAAATCGCAGTGCAAAACATTGTACAGTTCTGTTTGCACATTAAATACACCACTCTTATCCAGCTCTGCAAATATAACCATGCGCTGGGCAAATATATTCACTGTGCAAACATTCTGCCCTGCACAAAGTTTATAAATGAGCCCCACTGTATGTGCTGACTTTTGCTATTACCTTGGAATTCTGAGAAAAAAGGCTGCTTTGTGTGCACTCTAACAAAACTTGTATTTTCATTTGAGCCCTTTAGTCTCTATATAAAAATGTTGCATGAAATTTCCTGCTGTAAAGTATAATATTTGCTTAGTTTAATCCAATAAAACTGTTTCATTACTAAATTTTTTAGTTCACCCTTCATAGGGTGAAGAGAAAATCCACACAAAATTGCTACCACGGTCAGTACACATTTTTCTTGTACTTTCAAAATAAATTACATATTTACCACTAGAGTGCAGACTTGTTTAACTTATATATATATATTATTGCATCACAAAAATAATGTGAATTGCAAGCTATGCTCCTTGTTCTCATTCAGTTACAGATAATGCACTTTTTATTGTATTCATTGCATAGCATAATTAAAAAAAAAACATTTTAATCAAAATGTGGCGAATATCAGCCAGTGCTGTTTTACCTTGTTTCTTAGTTTTCTCCTTCACCATGCCACTTTTTGCTTTGCCAGTTTATGGCAAAGTTAGTTAAACAGATCTGTCTTGTTCATTTATCGCTTATTCTCTGTAATCACTATTTCTATTAACTCTTTCCCAGATTAATTTGTCAAACATCTCTTTTCACATATTTTGATGTGTCTAAAGAAAACTATACCCTCAAACCGAATGCCAGATTAAGTGGCATATTAAAGAATCTTACCAAACTGTAATAAATATATTTAAGTAAATATTGCCATTTTACTTCTTTTACCTTGAACCACCATTTTGTGATGGTATCTGTGCTGCCTCAGAAATCACATGCCCTGAAATACTGCAGCTCTAACTGTAACAGGAAGAACTGTCTGCTAATTGGCTCATGTGACCTAATATGAATGGTTTGTTTGGTGTGTTTGCGTGCACTGTGAATCATACTATCCCAGGGGGCCCTTAGTTCTTAAAATGTAAATTTTCTATTTGGGATTACCAAAAGGCACATTCTATTAAAAGTATATTATATTATAGTTATGAAAATGGTTATTTAGATGAAGCAGGATTTTACATATGAGCTGTTTTATGCAATATATTTTTAGACATCTGCATTGTTCACGGGCATCATTTTCCTTTAAATAAACAATACAGTTACAGTATTTACTTTTTCATCTTGAATCCTTGTAATTGTAAGGTAATTTCTGTAGAAACAAGTATTTTTTTAATAATAGATCCTACTCACAAGAGAATCCAACTTGTTTTATACACCAAAGGGAAAGCTCTGAGGAAGAATGCTGGTAAGTAGCTGTCTTAGAACTGGTAAGACTATAGCAAAGCACTGAAAAAATTGCTACAAAAAATGGTCGACACAGGCAGTAGGAAATATTGTGGATAGAGTAATAAGCTACTTCCTTCCATAAAATGTAGTGGCTCTAAATACAGGGTTTTGGCCAATTTCACTGTCTAATAAGTTTATAAAATTATCACTTTTACTGAATTACAGCTCAGATATTTTTATATTGCTTTACTGAAGTGATTACTCCTTTCATGTTAATTAACAGGTAGCACTGAACACTGGGAACAGTGAAGAATACAATGCAGTGGGAAGCATAATGCCTGAAGTACATAGGTGAATATTCAGTTAAAATGTTACACAGGTATAGCAGAGGAGAGAAACAAAGACCAGGGGGTAGATTCATCAAAGAGTGAAGTGAAAAGTGAAGTTCCGCCACTAGAGGGAAATTCCTCAGCTCTCCATTCATTTCTATAGGATTTTGAAAGTTGTATTTATCAAAGGGTGAAATTTCACTTCACCCATTGATAAATACACCTTTCAAAATCCCATAGAAATTAAATGAGAGCTGTGGAATTTCCCTCTAGTGGCGGAACTTCACTCTTTGATGAATCTCCCCCCAGGAGAGTAAGGGGGTCAAGTGGGAAGCAGGTTTTAACAGCAGGGAAACAGATGACTGGGAATAATGATGATCTGGAGTAGAGGCATCGAGGTAAAACCGTCCTTAAATCACACCAAAACCAGAATATTAAATGTTTTCTAACAGGCAACCGAAGGGGGAGAACAAAACAGTTTAGAAACTGATCCAGGTTGGCACTGAGAATAAACAGATTGTCAGAAGGGCCAAAAGTCAAAACGAGAAGCAGGAACCAAGATTCATGTTTTGCACATTTCTGCCTGACAATATCCAGCTTGTAATGAATTCATTTTACTCCAGATTTATAATTATTTTATTCACTCAGGAGCATAGCTGTAATAAAAGCAGTTTTAATTAAACAAGCAATTAGCTTTGCAAAATCTAAAATCTAAAATGCATGCTTAAAATGAGCAGTGTGGTTACACTTTGATAAAGGCTGGTGACCCAGCTGAAACGTTAGATTTTTTTTTATCTCTTGAGACAGGTCCAGACTGGACCAAATGTTGACAAATAAACTTCACTTTTTCATCTCACTATGAAGTCCTGGAGTGCGTCATTCGTTGGAATATGAATATATATATATATATATATATATATGAACAGAAATTCATTTGACAATGCAATCGCCTCCATTAGACAATTATATCTAAAAATGGTATTTATTTTATCTATTAAAAGATTATGTACTTTTTTTTGCAAAACATAACTTTCAGCAAGACATTTTATTGCATATTCTGATGCAAACTATAAAAGGTGCAGTTGATTGCTAAATTCTTTCCCAAGAGTTATATTAAATTCACTCAAAGAAAACACTGTTTGCAAAAAGGAAACTTTATTTACTCTGTTTTATTTCTTTTCCTGAACAGGGTTGAGACAGCTGGCTATGAATTCCCAAAGTTCCATCCAACATAATATGGCTATGAGCTAAAAAGTCATTTCCCTGTGCAATACTAAGCAGAGATGAGCAACATTAATTTAGCTGAGATTTTTGTTTTTGTGCAACGTCATTTCTATGGAAATGCTGTGACATGTCACATTTATGCAATGTCTGGTTACATCCATGTTATGCCTCTCGCTGTCATTGGAGGAAGTGTGTAGTCTGATATGCAGATAAACATTCCCACACTCCAAGAGTGTGAGACCAAGGGGATGATTAATTAAATAGCAACTTTTTTGGTTCTGGCTTTTTGACACCAAAAAACTGAAAATGTTATGTAAAGCAAATCGTGGAATCCAACACTACTCCAACTAACACCTGTCCAAACCATGAAGAAGTCAATGGCAGATGTCCCTTTTATAACTGGAAGATCTTTCTTTCATTCATTATTTCAAAGGTTTTCAGAAAGTCGTATTGAAGTATGAAAAGTTGCGGTTTTCACTTTTCCCATTGATGGTTTTCCAGCTTGGATATTTTAATAAATGTTATGAGATTCGCAGTTTTAGAAAAAGTTAGTTTGTGATTTCAAAAACCGATAAAATGAGACTGTTGACGAATAGACATGCCATGTCTGTGGCATTTACTGAAGCATTAAGATAAGGTGACAGTGAAGACATCAATGGAAACAAAACTGGCCAATAAGTGCTATGAATTATATTGAAATAAACAACATGAATAATAACCAATAATATGCAGATGCAACACCATTTTAATAAATACCATAGAAACATGGCTGGAAAGGCAACATTATGAACATGACAAACAGAACACAAAGGTGGATTTATCAATGGTTGAATTTCGAATTGAAAAAAATTAGAAATTCGACCATGTGAATAGTATGTGAAGTAAAAGCCTTCGAATTCGAATATCGAATTTGAAGGATTTTACCGCAATTCGATGGATGAACGATTGAATTGGATAAATTCGATTGTCTAATAAAATAGCATTTAAATATTTAAATATACAGAATACATTTTTGTTTCCAATAAGGATTACTCATATCTTTTTGAATTAAGTAAGTTTTAAATATTTGAATTATTTCTTTAAAATGTCTAGGGGAGATGGCCTTCCCATTTTTCAGAGCTTTTTGGATAATGGGTTGTTGGATAATGGGGCCTATACCTGTACTAAAGATATTCTGTTAATTTTAGAAAAAAACATAATCGAATAAATTCTACATTTCACACAAATTTGAAAGTCTAACCTTGATAAATGTGCCTCTGTAAATTCTTGCTGCTTTCAGTTCATGACTGCAACTGATAGGGCAATTGAGGAACTACAAGCACAGTTAAAAAGTGGAGTGCCACATCATCTAACATACAAATATTCAAAACAATGGGTCACTTTCACAAGGTTGGGAGCAATGACAACTATGCTATTGTACAGTGAGAATATGAAAAGGCATATAAGTATAAAACAAAAACAGACACAAATGCAACAGAGGTAGCATTGCATGAAACGGAAATGGCAGACAGACAGACAAGGTTAGCGTCCTTTTTTTCTTGCTCATTCCCAGAATTTCTGCTAGTCTCATTCCCTTCTTGCTTTCCCCTTCACTACTTTTTCTATTTTTCGTATTTAACCTTTTTACCCTCTGCTGTTATTTAATCCTTCAACCATGCCTTTTAGCTTACTCTGCTTATTTTTGCTTCTTTTTTTGTTAAACAAAAAACTTTTCACCACCTTCATAGTTTATGAATTTCAGCGTAGCTTTCCCATATTTAACTTTCTTCTTCATTTTTTTAAGCATGCATTAATTAGCTTGCTTTCCAAGTTTCACTGGCATGCTGTCTTGAAATATTTGTGTTTTAATTTTACTACATTGGATTTAAACATCTACACTGTTTCACATTTGCCAGAATTATATTAACACCAGAAGAGGTATTTACAATATTGCCTTGTACCTGGTTTCCCCAGGACAACTGAAACCATGCCACACTAACATTTATGCTTGATCAAAAGCACATAATTAATCATACATTCAGTACCTTGATATTATACTTATGTATATCAAGTACAATATAAAAGTCAATAATTGCCCCAAAATGACACAAGTTAACTGCCTTCACATGACACTTTTTATTTTACACGAGACAGGACAGCAATACAGTAAATAAAATGGAACTAATGTATTACATTCAGCTGAAATTGGAGCGTTTCACAATTTCATACTACTATAGTTCCAAGGTTCTAAAGCTCTAAATGTATGGGACCTGTTATCTGGGAATGCTTGGGGCTTAGGTTATTCCAAAGTCTTTCAATCATTTGGATCTTTAAGTTTACAACAAAATAATTTGAACATTAATTAAACCCATTACAATTGGTTTGCCTCTAATTAGGATGAATAATATCAAGGGATAAAGTACAATGTAATGTTTTATTAAAGGGAAATTATTTTTTAAAAATATGAATTATTTAATTAAAATGGAGTCTGTGGGAGATTGCCTTTCTGTATTTTTTAGTTTTCTGTATATTGAGTTTCCAGATAAGGGATTCCATACCTGCATCTGTCTACCTTTACAACACCAATCCAAAAGGAAACTGTGAATTATATTCACATACAGTATACTGGACAGTAATACAGGACATGAAATGAAAATGGTCGTACCAGTAAATAAGGGAGAAACAGAGCATAATTTGTACCCTACTCAGGTTTGCAGCTGAACTTGCTTGCACCTGTGATAAAACCATTATACCTCCTTAATAATCCCAAACAGCTTTATCCATTTCAACTTTCCTTCATTTTCTCACGATACAGTATATGTCAAAATTGTCACTTTACAAAATAAAATATAAATTTGTTTTATTTGTGTTTCAGACTTTGATACTGAAAAGTACCTGGTGCACGCAGGCATTTTGGGCTCAACTGAATTTTTCATCTAATTAAGAAATACACAACACATTTGGCATTATATGGATCATTACTTTGGTTTACATCCTGCCTCTTTACTTAAATCCCTAATGCAATACCAAAAGAAAACAAATAACAGTGGATCAAAACAACTGGCAATATAGCAGAGAATGGAAAGCTGCTGTCAAAGTGTTCAAGGTCTCGTTCATGTATGTTTCTATAGCAGGACACATGTTTTAAGAGTTAGCAAAACCATTTACCAAAAGAGCAATGAGAGCATTTGAGAATTGTTCAGAGCTACAGCAATTAATACGCAGTCAGTATTCATCTCTGCTAAGAAGAATATGTTGTCAGTGCCAGGCCCAGTAAACAGGTGCCTAAAGCATGTGGGGGAATGCCAATGTGAAGAACCTCATTTCACTCACCCAGGGCCAGAACTAGGTGTGTCAGGCAGAAGTGATACTCCCCTAGTGCCCCCACCAAGGCACCCTGGGTAAGTGCCTACCCCCAGTTCCAGCCCTGTATATTGTTAATTTAGACAGTGAAAAAGTTGTTGCAGCTGTTCTTTTTGACCATGTATCAACTGTCTTAAAAATAATTCTTACGTCATATAAAAACTGTTAAAAGTACTTTTTTTCCTCTACACAAAGTAAAGGAATTTAAGCAGCTATTAATTGTAATACTGAGACAAAAATAGTTTAATTATATATATATATATATATATATATATATATATATAATAATTTTGTGAAAAATATTCAAGTGTATTGAAGTTGCATGAACATACAGTATATAATTATAAAATAAAGTTTTATTTTATGGCTACATGCTGTACAGTACATGGGTTTTGGGGTGGGGGGGTTGCATCTAAAATCACTCTTAAGATTTCCAGCGATTCAGTATGTTTTGGGGTCTGTAAAAAATTATCCAAGTCTTCATTCTATAGGCCAAATATTTATCATTGTCAAAACTAGGGATTTGTTTTCTCACACCTCCAAATGAATGACTGGCCTGAGATGTGAAGCCTCATAGAAGAATTTAAGAGGTCCTCTGCACTCAACTCATTTTCAATATATTAAGGACTGTCCAGATATGGTATGACTTTGACGCAGTTGACCAGCTTAAATATTTTGCAATATATTGATAACCAATCCCTGTTTTGTTTAAAAGGTTAGGTATTTTTAGTAGCTTAAGGTACAAATGGGCAAATTCACTAAGCGGCTATGCAAATTCACTAAAGTGAGAACGGTAGTGTACACAAATTCATTAAAATGCTAATGGTAGCGTAGTTGCACTAGTGTTACTTTGCCAGGCAAAGCACATTTACGCTAGTGATGCCTAATTTGCATACAGCGCGAATTCCAAAGTATTTTAGAAGTATATATAAGTTGTCCTATTGCCCTACATGTTCCCCCTATATAGTTTAGTTGCCATATGTATGGAAATGTAGGGGGGAAGGAGAGTAACCCCTCAAAAAAATGTCACTCTTTTTCAGGCTATCACCCTACAAAAAGTAAAATACGCCAGCGTTTTTTTTGGGACTTAGAAAACATTTCCATTTTTTTTCAACCTCCTATCTATTGTAATGAACTTCGCCAAGTCTGACCTGGCGAAGTAACGTCTAGCGTAAGAGGTAACATTCAGGAAAATGGTCATCTTAGTGAATTTGCGTAATTACGATCATTAGTCAGTGCGCAACTTTGCCTAAGGGTAAGGGTGCGAAGTTGTGCTAGTCTATCTACTTTGCTAGTGAAAATTCTCCAGAGTCGGTGTTAGTGAATTTGCGAAGTTACGAAATGACGTAACGCTGGAGATTTAGCGCTAGCATTAGTAGCTTCGCGCTTTAGTAAATTTGTCCCAAAGTGTTTCAATGTCCTTAAAGGGCAAGGAAAGTCTAAAATAGAATAGGGCTAGAAATGCTGTATTTTGTATACTAAACGTAAACATGAATATTTAGAACAGTCCATGGTCTAAGTGTTTTGAGAATTCTGCAAAATAACAATAGTAATAACAATCCAGAGAATTTATGTTCCCTTGGAAGTGGATTTAGTTACAAAAATGTTCCTTCCCCCTCCTCCCCTAAAGCTTTTTTTATAAAAAAAAAAAAAAAAAAA
>CM044437.1:71411605-71471692 GCA_024363595.1 Xenopus borealis
AAAAAAAAAAAAAAAAGAATCATGGAACATGTACTCAAAATACTATTTAATTCAAAACATGTGTTGAATATTAAAGAGAATGATTGTTTAAGTGTGTAGAATGAATCAGAAAATATTGAGTATGTATTAGGTATCACAAAAAAGTCTGCCAGAAAAACACAGAAGAAAGGTCACTGCAATATCACTTGAAATCCAATAAAATATTATTAGAATACAAGTATGCAACCTGCTATCCAGAATGTTCAGGACCTAGGGTTTTTCACATAATGGATCTAATGGACCCAGTAAGGATCAGTTATATCTTAGGTGGGATCTAGTACAAGGTACTATTTTATTATTACAGAGAAAAAGGAAATCATTTTTAAAAATGTGTATTATTTGAAAAAAATGGAGTCTATGGGAGATGATCTTCACATAATTCTGATTTTTCTGGATAGTGGGTTTCCAGATAATGGATCACATACCTGTATACAGACCTTAAATTTTTATGCAGGTTAAAAGGTGTGTGTTATGGTGGCCAGTTGGGTAAATAGTATAATTTGATTGATGGTCAAAACGGCAGTATTCATATTGCTTTCTGAGGCACCCACACATGCCGGATCAAAGCCTAAATCAATAGCAAAGCTTTCATGCAGTTACACAATGCATGGCCTGCATAATTGTTTACCACTTGTGGGATGTGCCCCAATCCTTTCTGTTGAGTTCTCAACTGCCTTAATCAGTGCTTTGAAACACATTTTTAATTCTTGGAGAGCTAGCAGGAAACAATTAATTTTGCAGTTCCGAGATCCATGATACACCAGTTATGGTTCTGACTGGTAAAGATCTAAAAATAGCAAGAATGTGTGACACATGAAAGGGCACATTTACTAATGGTCGAACTTCGAAGTTAAAAAACTTAAATTTTTAAAGGCCATTTTCGATCAAAAATGGACCAAAGAGGTCTGTTTTCGATTGAATTGAAACAGTTTGATTCAAACAAATTTCCTTCTAATTTCTAGGACTTAAAAAAAAATTCAGGAAAGGTTCTAGGAGGTCCCCCATAGGCTAAAATGGCAGTTCGGCAGCTTTAAGGTGGCGAAGTGTCGAAGTCAAAGGTTTTTAAATGTAAATGTTGTTGTCTTGTTACTTGACAGTATGACACATATAAGGAAAATTGCATATTTCATGGTAAATAGTGCAGAAGGCTGATCTTATTGTTATTACAGGTACAGGGATGCCTTTAAGAGTGGCTTCGCTGACATCTTCAACCAAGCTTAACATCCAACACTATCAACAGTTCGTTCAGTATAGGCATCATCATTATACATATATAAATAAATGCACAAAAGCCATGAATATCTTGTAAATTATATCCTTCAACGATGACTATTAACGTCATCAGTTATAAACAGCATAGTGATGTCATTTTTGTCACATGACTCACTAAAACTTGTGTATTGTAATAAATAAAGTACCCCTTGTTGGACAAATGAAGATATTAGAAGTGATCTCGGAGTTCTAAGACCTGAGTTTGCGCATGCGCTTCGTGAGTCAGCATTTGCGCATGTGAGTGGGAGGCCCGGAGGTTAGTAACCCGGTGGACCCCCCATGTCCAGTCAGACCCTGTGAGATCTTCTGTCTTGTGCTTTTATATGGTCCTGAACTCCTAGTTGACTTAGAGTGGCAGATTTGCTATAGGTTGAATTTCAAGGTGAAAAAACTTTTTAAAAGTGCTTTTACGATCGAAAATAGACCGATTTCCATTAAAAAGGGCTGTTTTCGATCGAATAAAAATAACTTGAATTGTCAATCTCATCGTTTGAATCGAACTATTTGAACGATTTTGCGTGAAATCCTTCGAATTCCTAGGACTCATGTCATGTCTCATGTCAGGTTCTAGGAGCTCCCCCATAGGCTACAATGGCAATTCTGCAGCTTTAAGGTGGTGAAGTGACTAATTCAAAGGATTTTAAAGGGCCTTTTTCAACATTTTTCTATTCTAATTGAATTTCGGCCTATTCAATAGTCGAAGTAGCCTAAAATATTCACTTTGACCCTTAGTAAATGTGCCCCATAATATACTTATATTTTACAATATTTTTACAATATATTTTATATTTTATTATTTTTATATTTTATTCACTATATTCACTATATTTATTTATCTTTATATATGCCTAGATAGGGTATATATTTATATACACACACACACACACACACAAATGCAAATTAAGCCCACACTTATACCATTTAGAGGCATTTATCAAAGGTCAAATTTTGAATTCATGTGATAGGATCGACCCGAAAACTAATTTGAATCAAATTCAATTTGAGTTTTAAAAACTTGATTTGAGTTTTTTCTCCAAAAAGGAAGGATGCAAACAACTACAAATTGATCCCAGGACATCTCCCATTGACTAAAACAGCAATTCGGAAGGTTTTTGGTGGCAAATAGTCGGATGTATGAGTTCTTAATATGTATAAATCGAATTAAAATTTTTTAAAAAACTTGAATCGCATTTTAGCTATTCACTAGTGGAATTTGACTATTTTGACCATAAAAAACATAAAAATTCAAATTTGAAATTCTAATTTTCAATTTGACCCTTGATAAATCTGCCCCTTAGAGTCTGGACGGTGGAATAAAAAAACTAAATTGTTTTTTAATTATGGAGTGCTGGTCCTTATATATTGTGTGTATACTATATACTCTATATATGTATACTGGATATTTTGGAAGGGTTGGACTTCATGGACATTTGCATATTTTGACCCAAATTAATTATGAAAATATAACTTTGAATCCAATTGAGTTTTTTCTGTTGACCTCTAAATAAACCAGTAGTTGGGCAGGTTTTATTTGATCAAAACTGATGAACTTTGTTTTTTAATCCTCAAATACTATGGGGCCGATTTACTATATTCACGTGAAGGATTCGAAGTCCAATCGAATTCGATCGAATTTCGAACGTAGGATTTCTTCTTGGTCGCATATGTGAATTTTGGCATATTCGATCATCAAATAGGGAATGGACGAACGATTGAATACATTTGAATAGAGTTGAATGGATGAATATTCGATCATTCGATCATTCGATCATTCGATCATTCGATCAGCGAAGGATTTTATTTTTTAAGTTTATTCGATTGCCTACTTCGGCAGATTGTACCTACCGAATTGCAATAGAAGCCTATGGGAGCACTCCCATAGGCTTCTGAGACTAAGTCCTGATCGAATAGGATTTGTACGATAGAAGTGTTCGATCGTTCGAATCGTACGAATCATTCGAATGATCGAATGATTTATTTGTTCAGTCGATTGATTTATTCGACTGATCGAATAGATTTGTATTCGATCGTCGAATGATCGAATATCGAATAAAAGGTAGCCTAGAACTATTCGATTAGCATTCGAAAATCGAATGCTAATCGAATATTGGATAGAAACAAATTATTTTTGGGGAATAATAGTAAATTTTCCCCTATGTTTCATGTTAATATGCTACTAGTTTCACAGCAGAGACAAATATTATTTAATCATATTCCCAACACAAAACAGATCTGCAGCTTCAGATTTTGTTTTAGTTTCCAAATAAAGCTATTGCAATAAATTGTCATGCTTAAAAGCAGAGTCAAAATAAGATAAAAGACTTTTTCCTAGGAAGATGGGAACAGAGTCTAAAGGACAAAGAAAAGGAAAAAAGTGCAGTGGAACTGCCAAGGTGGAGAAATAACAGACACAAAGAATAGCAGAAACAATGATAGAAATAACAGATTTTTACATTGACATTGTTATTAATGTAATGTATGAGTTGGTTCTTTATGTTCTTGGCTATAATCATTGCCTAAATCACACACCGAAAAAAAAATAACTCTTTCAAAATAGTTTATCTTTTCAAAATATCATATGATTACATCATTAAATAACATAATTTCATTTCTATTCAAGGTTTAATTTTTTTCCACATCTGTACCTGTTCAGAAAATGCTGTATCAGTGAATTGTTGTGATTTTAAATGATTAATATTAGAGGTTGGATTGCTAGTGGGAACAAAAAAACATTGTGCGTTACATAAAAAACTAATTGGCTTGCAGTTATTAGTCAGTATTCTGCTCTGCTTCTTATCAACTAGTTTTTGCGTGCTCACAAAGCCAAAATATCAATGTGAATCAATGATAAACTCATTTGTACATAATACAAGTTTTAGATGTTATTAATCATCTGTGGCATCAGAGTATTTGTCTTTATGTATTTAGTAAACAAACTTTGCTAATGACATTCAATTTGAATGTGTCTTCATGCATAAATGAATTAAATTAAGGCATATGAAATTGCATTATTAATGATAATGATGATAATGCAAGTTGCAGGTAAAATTTTGTAAAATATATAATGAAGTAACATAATTCTTAATGAACCAGATGAAAGTGAGTGTAGGACTGGCCAGACCAGGGATGACTTTGACATTGCTGTCCAGCTTAAATATATTGCAATATATGAACAAACAACCCTTGTTTGAGGGAATGTTTTAATAGCTTGAGGCACAAAATGCCCTGTGTTCTTAATAATGGAGAGTGCAGAGTCCACTTTATCTTTGTTCCAGCAAGTTTAAAAAGAAGTGTCCATATAGAAAAATGTCAATATTTTCCTGCTACACTCCAAATGCATTATTTTAGTAATTCATTTTCGTACATAGAACTTTTTTTGCATGCCCCTAAAGAATCTCGCATTGGTTTATTTTAGTGATGGATGATTCTTCCCTGTTTCACTTCTCTGAAAATTCAGTAACAGGTGAAAATTCACTTAACACATTAAGGGGCACATTTACTAAGAGTAAAAGTGAAGTTTTAAAATTCGAATTTCAAAGTAATTTTGGGCTGCTTCAACTATCGAATTTCGAAGTACTGTCCCTTTAAAAAAAAAAAATCAGAATTCGACCATTTGCCACCTTAAACATGCCGAATTGGAATTAAAGCCTATGGGGGATCTCCCATAGCCTTTACAGGCAATTTGGCAAAGTTTTGCTAATTCAAATCTTTTAAAGGGATATTGTTCAAATCGAACAATGCTATCGTTCTATTTAAATTATTCGAATTCTATGGTCGAATTTCGAAGTTTTTTCACTGCCAAATTTGACCATTAGTAAAGCTTTTTTCTTTTGCCTCAAAACCTTTTTAGTACAATACATTGAAGTCTATGGGTATTTTTTTGCCACAAAACCATACTTGCTCATCAATATTTATTATACTTCTGTTGTTAGCATTACAAATGAAAACAGAAACAATACAGTATAAGGGAATTACATATGTTGTATGTGTGTGAATATATTCTCTGTACATATAAGGCAAACTTTAAGATGAGCATTTTGTGTTCTGAAGAAGATATTTAAGAATATACTATAGAACCGTAATACAGACAATGCCCTAAAATAGCACACTGAATTGCCTATTATTTAAGAAAACACTGGATAATACTTTCCTAATACTAATGCATGCCTAGTACAAAAAAAGCAAATAAATAATATTTCTACATATTTTCCAGTTGTGTAATTCTTCCAGAAAGCATGTCACCAGTTACAACATTTCATGTTTTATGACCGGTCACTGCAGCTTCCAGTACACATGGTGCTTGAAACAGATAGCAGAGCATTATTTAAAAGAAAGAAATCTATGACATGTTAAATAATTTCATGTTATATGCTTGTGAAATGATCTTTATGAGAAGGGGGCTATTTCACTATTTAGGATAGCCTTTTTTTAGCACATTGTTGTTAACCCCTCATTGGAGGAAGGGATTCCACACTGAGTTCTTAACCATTTCACAGATCTTGCAATAACTTAGTGAAACAAATAAAACTATGCAATAGGTGTTTAAATCCAACAGACATAGCTAGAGAATGCGTTATGATATATGTAAGTATAGACAGATATGTACATATACTGTATGCCTGGCTAGGCAATGCATTATAGCATCATTAAAAAAAGTGAAAGCATGCATTACTTGATAATGGATTATAATATTCAAAGCATACATTAGTGGATATGCCTGATTAGATATTGCTTTATGATATAATAAGAAGAGCAATCAGGGGAATGTAATAAAAGTCAGTGACAGGAAAACTATTTTCAATGTGAAAAGTTTTGCCTTTGCATGAACAAATTTTGCGCGAATTGATATAACTTTTGCGCACCCAGAAAGTGTTTAGCAACCACTTCCAACAGTGGAAGACCATTTGCTAATTTTATAGTTTGTGCCAATGTGCAGTAAATGTAATAAAACTTCTTACTGAAAAAGTTATGTTTGCTCCAAAAGCTGCAATAACATTTTAAAGAACAATATTACATTGCAAGATGTGGATGTTTAATCTTATTGGTGCAAATTGTTTTTCTCTTTGCAACTTTAACTACATTCCCGTCTATGGGGCAAATTGACTAAAGCGTGAAGCGTCTAACGCTAGCGCTAATTCGCCAGCGTGATGTCATTTCACAACTTCGCAAATTCACTAACACGGACTCTGGTGAATTTTCGCTAGTGAAGTAGATAGACTTGCGCAACTTCACACCCTTACGCCAGGCGAAGTTGCGCACTGACGAAGGATCGTAAATTCGCAAATTCACTAAGATGAGCATTTTCCTCTACATTAGCACTTACGCTAGACGTTACTTCGCCTGGTCAGACCAGGCGAAGTTCAATACAATAGATAGGAGGTTGAAAAAAAATTTAAAAAGTCCCAAAAAAACACCGGCGTATTTTAGCATAGGAGGGTGATAGTCTGAAAAAGATCGATAATTTTTCAGACTATCACCACTATTCTCCCCCCCTACATTTCCTAACATATGGCAACTCAACTATACAGGGGGCACATGCAGGGCAATAGGACAACTTTATTTAATTTATTAAAGGTTTCCTGGGCTTGTGTAGTAGAATTTAGTGGCTGTAACATATACTTCTATTATAAGTTAAAGTTCCCGCCGTATGCAAATTAGGCTTCGCTATCGTAACAGCGCTCTGCCTAGCGAAGTAACACTAGCGCAACTACGCTACCATTCGCCGACCTGAGCGTAAATTCGCACTTTAGTGAATTCGCCTGGCGAAGTGCGGCGAACGCTAGCGAAGCCAACGCTAGCGAATTTGCCCATCTTAGTGAATTGGCCCCTATGTGTTTTCATTCTGTCTAGAGGAGGACAATATAGGGGAGTTTTATTACAACAAAGGCAGTGTGCAAAAACTGATGTAACCTGCCTTTTTTCCACATTGCGAACTGCCTTCTCTATATGTAGAATTTCCATAGGTCTCTGCACTTTATTTTGGAGCACAGATTAAAAGATAGTGGTACCCCCAAAGCTGCCAGGTCTGGATTTACAAACGGGCTGCCCCTAGGGTATCTCTGCTCATCGCCCCTCTCCATCCACGTTCCCCTTTCTTTCCTCATCCATTTCCCCCTCCCCTTCAGTGTCTCTCTCTCTCTCCCCCTCCCTTTACAAACCTGTGTCCCCCTTCCGCTTCCCCCTTCGTGTCTCTCTCCCATCCTTTGTCCATGTCCCCGTACCCTTCTGCTTTCCCCTCTGTGTCTCTCTCCCCTCCTTTGTCCGTGACCCTTTTCACTTCCCCCTCCAGATCTCTCTCTCTAAGCACTGACCCTTCCCCTCCCCATCTGCATCTCCCTCCCCATCCCCATGAATTTCTGCTGCCCTAGGCATGGGCCTTTGTGACCTTGCCACAAATCCGGGTCTGAAAGCTGCCTGTGTTTAGCAGTGCTGTACTTATGAGGCATTGGAGGGAGGAGACGCATGGATGTAAAGAAACACTTAGGAAGCAACAGGTTGAAAGTCTTGCACCCATAACAGTACTTGCACTTCTTGCCACAGTTGTCATAAATGACTTGTATGATATAATAATAATCAGGACAGACAGTTCTACATTAGCATACCATCCAACATTTTGGAAATAGAAAGAGGGACAAAAAAATTTGCTGCACAGTGTAAGGAAAAAGATTTTTGGGCCAAGTCCATTTTTTTGTGTCCATACCCTCTAATTACTATTTTTATTTTTCAAAATTTGGCAGGTTATGAAAATATTTCTGTGGTTTTTATGTGTTTGTCAGAATCAGCCCGGGACTTGAACTGTAAACCCTGGTTCTGGACAGTGGTGCATTTACCAGGTGAGCCACTGGAGGCTCTTGGGGGCTGGTCCTGACGTTTATTCTTGTTTTCAGTTTCTCCTCCCTGTTCTCCTCCCTCCTCATTATCCTCATGTGTTCTCTGTTGTCTAATCAGTTGCCTTTATAAACCATGCCCTGAGCTTTGCTCAGGGCTGAGTCATTATATTGTATCCTGTGTTCCTGAATGACCTGCCAACCCTGATTCCTGTTCCTTGTTCCTGAGAAATCTCTTGTTTCAGTATTTTTTGTTCAAGCATTCCTTGCCCTCCTGATTTTCTGGTAAAGACTTTATTTTTGACCTTGCACTTGAATTTACCTGTCCCTGTGTTTTGTTCAGTTATCATTAAACCTTCCAAGTCACCATGCCTGCTCCAAATGTTTTTGGCTTCCACCACACCCACTATCAAGTGTGGGTATAACTCCCCGCTGTGATCATTACAGTGTTATTAAATTTACTAATGAAGGTGAATTGCCCTTTAAGCTTCATGTCACAGTTTCCCCAAAAGACCTGCTTATCTTAAATTGCTGAAGTTGTTTTTTTTTTTTGCTAATCATATATTGTTACAAAAGTATCTAAGTGCATCTGCCATGTATTCTGGGCTCTCTGCCAAAAAAAAGCCAATTATGTTTTAGAAACTTTTGTAACTTTTTCTGCCTGTTCAGCGCAGAAGATCAAAGAGAAAGTCAGGTCATTTCAGTACCCGAGACTGTGGGTTGAGCTGTTAAGATCAAGACTGTTCTGTGAAAAACCAGGCAGTTGGGAGGAATGCATTAGTTCCTGACTAGGCAATGTATTAGGTCATTATAATGATAAACTTTTGTAGGAGAGAGCAGCCACATGCCCAGGCTCTTAATTTCATCACAGTCCAGTGCTTGTTCTAGGGGAATCAGTGTCCTACCAAATACAAAATTAAAAAAGATTGATGAGCACAACACAAATTCTGCAGTGAGGGGTATTCTCTGCATGTATTAAGTGAAATACGACATTTTGTGGGCATGACCCATCATCAGGTATACAGACATGGTGATAGGTGTAATTAATTAACGTGCCAAATTGCAAAATATATACCTATAAGTGTGGTTAAACCCCCTACCATAAGTCACTAGTATGAGCATAAAAAACATGCTACAAAAGTGTCCAAAACTGTCCTTATGGTAGTATTAGCAGGGTGTTAACTGAAAGTAAGGTAGCTTGGCCAGACTTCAGACAAGCTTTATAGATCATAGGCAAGTACCCCCATACCACTTACTCATTGTAGTATCAATTCACTTCATCTGACAGCAGTGGAGTAGTAAAATGTCTTTAGCTATGAGAGTGACAGATATATAACAGCATGAAGAAGAGCACACCAAAGACACTTTAAAATACTGCAATCCATTCTTATGAAAACAGAAGGCAATATTCTCTGCACATTGGACAACCGATTTATTGTAGCCATTATTAGTTCAAAGAACAGTGTACGCAATATAAAAAAACCTACAAAATGCATGTGTCCATATACATTACTTCAAAGTACAGGTATAATTTATTTCACAAAATGCTCCTGTTGTAAAATCCTTTTAGCTGATTAACAGGATGGGGGTCTGCAATTTCTGGAACAGGGTTTGTTCAAAGTGGTTGTAAAGAAAGGTTAAAATGTGGATTCCAGCCATTTTTCTAAAAGGCCAGCAACACAGCAGTACTGTTGTTCCTTCTGCGCAACACACAAGAAATTAATCTTTAAATGTAAGATATATTAGACAAAAACATTTGCCTTTTAGAATATACTTTACAGCACATTGTAATCTGAGCTTCTTTGGAAAGTAAAAATCATTATTATTTGGCTGAACAAAAATACAAGTCCCTTAACATAGAAACGACAAATACCAAGGGTTAATTGCACAATTTGAGGCACAATCTGAAGGTCAATCAAGTCTTTTGTAAAGGTTTGGTATGATCTGGAAGGGATTTAATACCTATATCAATGTGTCTGATTGCCTGCACCTCATTAATCCCATCCCAAATAGTATGTTTTCTGCAAATATACATTTCAATACAAAAAAAACTTCCATTTTAGTGCTTATTACACAGTCAAGCAAAACTGCTACAGCTCCCATGGTAACACAATGTAGTATTCTAATCAGAAAAGTTCTTGGCTATCTAATGATGTTTAAAAGAACCCTCACTATAAACAATGGAAATGTATGCATGACCTTGAAAGCCTCTCAGTCATTAAATATATCAGTCATTAAATGTATCCAGCCTTACTATTTATTATGTTTCAAATATTTCTTGGACGAAACATCAGCAGACTTAAGCTAACAAACAAAAAAAAATAATGAATTGCTGCATATCATCTGTGAGACTTTAAAATAATTATGAATGTATTTTTTAATAAAGACAAATATTTATTTTTGAATTGTGATTGGTTTAAATCATACAGTAACTAGTACAGAAATAGTTTTTAATCATATAATCATAGCTTTTCGAAAATTCTACAGACTCTCTAACAGGCTTTGAGTAAACTTTTAATATGATATATAGAGTGATATTTTGAGACAGTTTGCAATTAGTTTTCATGCTTTATTATTTGTGGTTTTTGAGTTATTTAACTTTTTATTTAGCAGTTCTCCAGTTTGAAATTTCAGAAATCTGGTTGCTAAGGTTCAAATTATTCTAGCAGCTATATATTGATTTGAATAAAAGACTGAAATATGAATAGGAGATGGTCTGAGTGGAAAGACCAGTAATAAAAAGTAAAAATAAAAATACATTTGTAGGAATACAGAGCATTTGTTTTTAGATGGGGTCAGTGACCTCCATTTGAAAGCTGGAAAGAGTTAGAAGAAGACAAAAAATTCTAAAACTATACAAAATAAATAACGAAGATCAATTTAAATATTACGATTGTGCTCATAAGTTTACATATCTATGATTTCTTAAAGGACATGTAAAGCCTACATTTTCCTCCCATGTATATAAGTTGGGCATATCTTCCCCACCCAAACTGCATCATATGTACTGTTTGCCAGCACCATCACATTTTCCTAAAACACATAGCAGCTTTCACCTGGCATCCATTTTCCCTCTGATACATTATCAGTACTATTGACATCTGAAATAAGACATGTATGCTGTAAAGTCCATGCAGTGCGGAATGCAGGTTTACACAGGCACAACATACTGTAAAAAAAGTTCTGCTGGGTTTGAGCACTGTAATTGTTAAGCTGAGCTCAGGAGAGGTGGTTAGGAGAAAAAAATAGCAATAGCAATAGTCAGTTTCTATAGGAACAAGCAATGCTCTCTCTTCATTGGCTGTTAGTCTGGAGGGTGTGTTTGTAATCTGAGCTGAGAGGAACTGAGCATGCTCACTGAGCCAAGAGCCAAAGTAAATTCCTGAGGTAGGGGGCAGAGTCGTTTAGTGTAGTAGAAGAATTTGTAACTGATACTGCAGCCTTACTGTTCACCTTTTAACAACCAGAGTGGCAGTTCAAAGAGGCTATTCATTAATTACATTTTTGTGGAGAGGGTTGACATGTTCTTTAACCATTTTTCAGAGAATATGAATGATAACACAAAAACTTTTCTTTCACTCATGGTTAGTGGTTGGCTGAAACCATTTACTGTCAAACAACTGTGTTTACTCTTTTTAAATCATAATCACAACTAGTGATGGGTAAATTTATTCGCCTAGGGCAAATTCAAAGTGGGCGTCCATTGCCGGCATCCAAAAAGGACACCCGTGTCCAAAATGAGACACAAAGACGTTTTGCGATTTTTTTGCCGTATCGCAAATTTCTACTATCAATTTGCATTGGGGAAGCAAAACATTCCAGATTCGCCCATCACTAATCACTACACAAAATACCCAAATGACCCTGATCAAAAGTTTATATACCCCAGTTCTTAATACCGTGTATTGCCCCCTTTAACATCAATGACAGCCTGAAGTCTTTTGTGGTAGTTGAGGATGAGGCTCTTTATCTTCTCAGATGGTAAAGCTGCCAATTCTTCCTGGCAATAAGCCTCCAGTTCCTGTAAATTCTTGGGCTGTTTTGCATGTTTTGAGGTCTCCCCTGAGTGGCTCAATAATATTGAGGTAAGGAGACTGAGATGTCCACTCCAGAACCTTCACTTTATTTTGCTGTAGCCAATGACAGGTCGACATGGCCTTGTGTTTAGGATCATTGTCATGTTGGAATGTCCAAGTACGTCCCATACGCAGCTTCCAGGCTGATGAGTGCAAATTTTCCTCCAGTATTTCTTTAATAACTTACTGCATTCATTTTGCCATCAATTCTGACCAAATTTCCTGTGCCTTTGTGGCTCACACATCCCCAAAACATCAGTGATCCACCACCATGTTTCACAGTAGGAATGGTGTACCTTTCATCATAGGCCTTGTTGACTCCTCTCCAAATGTAGCATTTATGGTTGTGGCCAGAAAGTTCAACTTTAGTCTCATCACTATAGATGACTTTGTGCCAGAAGGTTTGAGGCTTGTCACTGTGCTGTTTGGCATATTGTAAGTGGGATACTTTGTGGCTTTTGCGTAGTAATGGCTTTCTTCAGACAACTCAACCATGCAGCTCATCTGCCCGTCTTGTATGTCACCTGAAATTATTTGTGCTGTTTTCCTTGCATCCCTAACAGTTTTTCTGGCATTTGTGGCTGAAATTTTAGATTTATTTGGTTTGGTTTCAACAGAACCCCTAATTGTCCACTTCTTATTTAGAGTATGAACACTGCTGATTGGAATTCGCAATTCCTTTGTTATTTTCATATATCCCTTTCCTGTTTTATAAAGTTCAGCTACCTTTTCCCGTAGATCCTTTGACAATTCTTTTTCTTTAACAATGACTTAGAATCCAAATAACATCAGTGCAGCACTGGATGGAAGATGCAAGTGTCATGGGACATGGAATTTTACTTTTGAGTATTGTTCTTAGATCCACTGGGCAGATGTTATCTTGTGTTAGGGAGCTGTTATCTAATTACCTTCCCATTGTTCTGTTGTTAGGCTGCTGTGGGGGAAAAGGGAGGGGGTGATATCACTTCAACTTGTAGTACAACAGTAAAGAGTTATTGAAGTTTATCAGAGCACAAGTCACATGACTTGGGGTAGCTGGGAAATTGACAATATGTCTAGCCCCATGTCAGATTTCAAAATTAAATATACAAAAATCTGTTTGCTCGTTTGAGGAATGGATTTCAATGTAGAATTTCCTGGAGCAGCACTATGAACTGATACATTTTGAAAAAAAAATTTTTCCCATGATAGTATCCTTTTAAAAAGAGTAAACACAGTTGTTTGATAATAAAAGGCTTCAGCCAACCACTAACCATGAGTGATAGAAACGTTTTTGTGTTATCATTCATATTCTGAAAAATGGTTCCGAAATCATAAATTCTGCCAGGGTATGTAAACTTATGAGCACAACTGTACTTTGGCCATTCTGTAACACACTAAAAGTTAACTTAAAGATGACCACCCCTTTAACCAACTTTTGGCTTGCTGCACCCTCAGTAGTGTTAAGATATACACCCTCTTCTTTCTGATGATGCCCCTTGCTTTTTGTGTAAAGGTATTATTAACAGTACAGTATTGTATAGCATGACACGTGATAAGGAAGGTTAAGGTAAGGTGACAAGAACAATTGAGGTCTTGTGCAAAGCAAATTTTGCAAGCACTCTTAATTGACAAAGCAAGTGGAAATACCTACAGTTTAACCCCAGCACAGCAAAGGCTGTTGAGGTATTCTGGGACTTATAATCATGGCAGGGCCAAGCCAGCCAGGCACCTTAGGCACCCTGGCCAGCCGGCCGCCCTGCTCCCCCTCCTGTGCACGTGCACATGTGTGGGCGCCCGCATGCAACTTTGTGCACAGACAGGAGGATAGAGTGGTGTTAACAGAGGTGGAACAGTGACGGAGGGGAGAGGGAAGTGATGGAGGGGAGGGGATAGGAGCAGTAGAAGGGACAAAAATACGTGTGCATGAAAAAGCATGGTGACAGACATACTAAAAACATAGATCAGTGATCAAAGGAATACTCTGTTGCAGGGCAATATTGTAAATGCAACATATTTTTAAAAATCTATTAAATGTATGAATTTGTGATGCTTTTCCAAGGCTTTCTTCTACCATTGCAGCTGCATGTGAAAAAAGGTGACACAAAATTGGGTAAAGATAAAGACAAAAGTGTTGTAAGACTTTATAATACAAATGTTTGTTTAAAGAAAACAAGGCCTATTACCAAAACCTAGAGTTATTAATTTTGCAGGGAAGACTATCACAGGTCTTAAAAATGTAAACCAGACATGAGGCTGATAGCAATATGGCCTACTGTAGTATAAGTAGGGTTGTAATTCCTGCTCTTTTTTTTAGTAAAGTGATTAGTACGGTTACATAGGTTTAATACATACTTAGGGGCAGATTCACTAAAGCACGAAGCGTCTAACGCTAGTGCTAATTCGCCAGTGTGACGTCATTTTGCAACACCGGTTCTGGCGAATTTTCCCTAGTGAAGTAGATAGACTTGCGCTACTTCGCACCCTTACGCCAGGCGAAGTTGCGCACTGACGAAGGATCGTAACTTCGCAAATTCACTAAGATGAACATTTTCCTGAATGTTAGCACTTACGCTAGACGTTACTTCGCCTGGTCATACCAAGCGAAGTTCAATACAATAGATAGGAGGTTGAAAAAAAAATTAAAATTTTTTTTGTAAGTCCCAAAAAAACGCTTGCGTATTTTAGCATAGGAGGGTGATAGTCTGAAAAAGATCGATAATATTTTTGGGGGATTACCCTTCTTCCTCCCTACATTTCCTAACATATGGCAACTCAACTATACAGGGGGCACATGTAGGGCAATAGGACAACTTTATATAATTTATTAAAGGTTTCCTGGGCTTGTGTAGTGGAATGTAATGGCTGTAACATATACTTCTATTATAAGTTAAAGTTCCCGTCGTATGCAAATTAGGTTCGCTAGCGTAACAGCGCTCTGCCTAGCGAAGTAAAACTAGCGCAACTACGCTGGCGATAATTCGCCTGGCGAAGTGCAGCGAACTCTAGGAAAGCCTACGCTGGCAGATTTTTGGATCTTAGTGAATCTGCCCCTTCGTGTCTTCATTTTGTGCTGTTCATATCCTGTCTATCCTGTTTGAGTGCAGTACACTTGAAGCAAACATCCACAAGCTGTAGATGGCGTAAACATATTGCTTAGGTTACATAGCCTGCCCAGCAGGGACCTTTCTCACCCCCAAATACATAGTAATCTTCTGCTAGACCCAGAGTACATTCCATGAAGTAGAAATTGACACAGGGATTCTGTTATGGGAAAACCTGTTTTTACAAAATGTATCAGTTAATAGTGCTCCTCCAGCAGGACTTTTTAATTTAATTTTGAAATCTGACATGGGGCTAGACATGTTGTCAGTCTCCAGGTGCCCCCAGTGATGTGACTTGTGTTCTTATAAACTTCAGTCACTTTCTACTGCACTTAACCCCCAGTAGCACATCTGCAGAACAATTGCAAGGTAACCAGATAACAGCTCCCTGACACCTGCACTGCTAAAAATACTCATATGCCCCACCCGGGGGTAGATATTAGAAAATCACTCAAAAGTAAAATTCCAAGTATGGCTCACCCAAGTTGCAACCCCTCCAGTTACACTGAGTAGCAGAAACAATAACCTACCTGAAAGTAGTTACATTGTGAAGTGCTGGCTCTGAAAGCACATGACCAAGCACAATGACCTGAAATGGTTGCCTATATACCAATAGTAAAACTAAAAAATTCATTTATCGGTTCAAGAATAACATTTTAAATAGTAGAATGAATTACATGCAACGTACACAGTGTAATTTAGTGATAACAACTATATCATAAAAATTATGACAGAATCCCTGATTTTCTTACTATTTTAATAACTGGAGTAGTGAGGCATCAGTTTACTAAAATGCATATACATTGTCTTTAACTGACTGCCTGTTAACCATACCCTCTAGGTGCTGGTGCCAGTTTTGTTTTTAAGTAACAATTTTAGCACTAGTCTTTAATAAACCTTGTGAAACACCTTACATAGAATGGATCTGATGATAAGCTATAACATATATGATTGCAATGGCATTTTTACTGAGCCTTTGTCTAGTACAAGTCAGGTACAGGTTCTTACAATATTAGTGACAACTGGATAAAAAAGTACCCCAAGTACAACTGCTTGTGCAAATTAATGGGGTAGCTGAGGTGCAAGATAAAAGCATGTTGTCCCTCATATTCTAAAAAAAAGCTGATTGGGTTTATTGTTGTTGTCTATTATACTATTAAAGTAATAAATGATGCAGCTTGATCAGTGAAATTTGAAAATCAAATCGTTATGCACATAATGTGATATCTAGAAATGCCAAGCATGACTGCATCTGCCTTTCTGAGAATTTTTATCCCCAACTAATTAAATCCACTTGCACACTTCTTTAAAAAGCCCCTGAAAAGGTAGACAAAAGACAAAAGATCATGAACGACTTGTCCTTGGAAATGGTAAGTGACTGACGACAAGAGCTACAAAAACCAACCACTAAATTACAGAGACCAGCACTTGATGAGGATCAATAGCCATATTCTGCTTATAGGGCTCCTGTAACGTGCTGTTACCTCAGATCCCGTAGGAAGATGGCTGGTCCACAGAGGACAGGTGGCAACAGGAACTCCTCTACAGCTCCGGTCTTCACCGACGCCCTTTTGGGGCCCCGGGTTTTCTGCGGTGGAGGCAGCAAAGGAGCCAATCGTGTTAATAAGGCGTAGTACAAGGGATCAGGCAAAGACGTAGTCAGGTTCAGGCAAAGGTCGGTTTCGGGAGACAGAGAAGCTAGGTACCAAAAGGATCAGACGAAGGCGAAGTCAAGTTCAGGCAAAGGTCAGTTTCAGGCAGCGAAGGTCAGGTCAGGAAAACAGGCTGAGGGTCAAAATCAGGAACACGGACAACCAGGGCTTTAGCTGAACAGTAGAAACTGAAGCCAGCTTGGTCAAGGAGAGGAGGAAGAGGAAGGTATTTAAGGGAGCAGGAAGTAATCAAGAGCAGGCTGAGGGAGAACAGACACATAAAGGAACAATAAGAAGCTGGGCATACAATTTAGACATCATTGCGCCTAAGTATTTTGGCAGGAGCGTTCATTCCGGTGCATGCATCCAATTTGACGCACACCAGTGTTTCGACGCGTTTATGGGCCAGCACTCGGCGGCGGGCATTACAGTTCCCTTAGAGGGATACCTACAAAATGGACATAAAACCTCACCTGGGGAAGAACCAAAATCCTGCACCTGTTAAAACAAAAGGCCCCCAAGGACATAACCAGAATGATGGCATTGGCCATCTTAGAACTAAAATACCATAGAAACCACCAGGAATCTTATATATCCAGATCAAAACTAACCACAACTTGGATGCATCTATCACTAGTGCTGGAGAAATACACTATCCTCTAGCCCTAAAAAACTCCCATTACTTTGAAATTCGACCCTTAATAAATCTGCCCCTAAAAGAATAAGTTATAATGGGGGTTGTGGCAGGGTGGGGTGCCTGGGGAGGTGGAGGGAGGTTGTGACTGTGGCTGGGGAGTGTGCAGACCACTGAGGTAGCATCCCTAGTGTGCCCCAAACCAACGTTGATTTTCATTAAGTAATGTTAGTATTTTCTAACTGTTAGAACCATGTCTAGCTGCATAACCCATGCCAAATAGTAAGCTGGAAGAGATTGTAAATGGAAACATGTGTGATTAAAGTCTTTGTTAGGACCTCAGGATGACCATCCTATTGTTTCAGAGCTCCTGGGATTAGCATTAGATTTGTATAGGTGATGGGTGGTGAACAGACCAGTGGTCAGAGGAGGCAGTAGAAACATTAACAAACAAAACAAAAACAGTAAACAAAACAAAGGTCAGGGCAGATGCCATATACATAGATAATTCAAGTAAAAAGGAAGATATGTGAAATTGGTGTCATGCAAAAATGTGAGATGTCCAGAAAGTAGGCCATACCTGACACCAGTATGGCCATAAACTTATATTCAGTTAGAATATTTTTGGCAATGGGAGACTGCCCCCAGAATATTAGTGGAATCATGAAAAAAGTATAAACAGGTAGTGCCTAAATATGGATCTTGCATATACTTGCTCTGACCTCTGTGTTAGCCCGAACTCCTATAATGAATATTGTGTAGGTGTACCTAGTAATGTTAAGATCTATGGAATTACTTGCACCCTGGATGTAATGGTAATACCAGGGTTCCCACCTTGGTTTGCATCATTAGCCACAGATTTGCTGCAAAAAAATCACATGCTTATTAATTCCACATGCATTAGCATCCCATAAGTGATGCCATTCCCTCTCTGATAATGCTAGCCAAAACTGATACATGAACACATATGGAGTGTATTTTGGCTGCAGTGTGGGAAAAAAATTCTAATGTGTGTCCAAAAAAGGTGTAATCTGCACATAACACTGCATTCATTATTGATCCTTGCATTCTTAATACATAAAATCCATACAGTGGTGTTCTAATTTCTAAAAACTGTAGGCCGCTGCAGAAGCTGAATTTCCCATAGCAATCATAGACTGATCACAATGAATTACTGATTGGTAGCTATTGGCAACTGTGCTAGCACAATTTAACACATATCTTTGTAAATCAGGATATTTATGTAATGGTTAATAGTTAATGTAGGGGATGAGAGAAATCCTTCCACTGTTTTTCTGAATGTGACATCAACCAACCCAGTTACAGGTTGGTGAGCCATCCGATTGGCTCGGCACCCCAGTGCATCTTTGGGAGAGAGGGTGTGCCTAACTTTGGAGCCAAATGTACAGGGTCTCCAACAGAGCTTAACAGGGCCAGCACTGGTTGGTGTGAGACTGTCAAGTGTATAGAAGCTGCTGCATCTCTAGAAGTACAGAGAGATACCACTATGTTCCCTGTCAAGCTGCTATAGACTCAGGAGGTGAAAGGAGCAACTGGTGAGATTGATCCTGCTGTAGAGCTACCTCTAATCTCCAGGTTGACTGCCTCTGAGAGCACTCTGGTGAGTGAGCCACCCAAAGGAGGATACTGGCAAGGATACAAAAGTGATGCCCCAGTTTGAGGACAGGTCTTGTGCATTTACCTACTACATGGGAGCTGCTGCTAGGTTCCAAAGGGAGAGGTACTTTTGGGAAAGGTAGCGCTACCTGGAGAATAATAGCTCTTGGGAAGGGACATTCCATTTGAACTGAACTGTGTGGTTATTAACCCCTTCCAGAGGATTGGGACTGTGATAATAAAAAGGACTGTGTTGGAGAAACAGTCAGGTACCTAATAGTGCTCCTCAGTGTTCCCTCGGTGGAGGCACTGTGCTGTAAATCCCAGTTCCCAGTTCTTTTCATACACAAAAGGGAAGCAGGGCTCTTGGATTGCCAAGGCTTAATTGCCATTTAAAGAGACAGTAACCAAAATAAGGTTATATTATGCATACTGTAGATAATTTATTGTGGCTGTTATCCCTTACCACAGATAGGACACATATATATATATAGAGTGTCAGCATTTCTGAATAGTCACTGTCCTTTTGATATATAAATGATCCACGCATAGACAGAAATTAAAAGGTGCTGAAAAAGAGCAATTATGGCAAGTACCAATTATGCTTCCTTGGCATGTGAACAAATATTTTATTACCAACTTTGTGATAGCATCATTATGGAAAATGTGACTTTCAGTAAGAAAAATGTTTTATTACTGTTTGAATCATAAGATGGAAAGTATAAGATTAAGAGAGGGGGGTTTAACATCTTTCTGGTTATCTAAGATTGTGTTAGAGATATGGAGAAGGTTTGGAAGTATCCTTTCCCAGTTTTGCTGACATTTTGATGAATTAGAATGAGTATAACAACTGACAGATTTACAAAGGCTATAAAACCTAATGGTAGGAAATAATAATAACATGCAGTAACTATTAAAGCAGACATTTTTTTGTGGATCATTGGATCATCACCACCAAGCTCTTTTTTATTTTGCTGATTATTCTAATGTTGCTCTTTAAAAATTCAGTGTTGAAAACGAGTGTCCCTGTTCTATTGCTGCCTATAGCACAAAATGTGGGCATTGATCCAATATTCTGAAAGTTACCTGACACTGTGCATTTCTCTATTTTATGTAACCTGCTTTTTTGCCAGACTGCCCTTCAAAATGGCTCTAAAAGCTCACTAAACCAACATTATAAATCATGTTCAGAGTCAAGAAATCAAGAAATAGCTTCAACATTTAAAGCAATTTTTTAAAGTGAAATTCTTAAAGGGAAACTGTCATGGGACAACATTTTTTTTTAAACGCATCAGTTTATTTTATCATATATGAAATTGAGGTTGTCTCAAACATTTAGTAAACATCTAATATGCCATTTGTCAAGGTCTTTGACAAACATCTCAAAGGAGACAAAAATTGATTTCATTAAGGGGATTACTTATTAAAGTTTGAATGTCAAACTTTAGTACAATTTAGTGGAAAAAAGATTTTCAAGATTTATTATACCCCAAGGATGGAAAAAGTCTGCATCTGAAAATCTGTCATTTCAGACCTACCAAGGTTGTATATAAGTAAATGGGAGAGGTTTTGGAAGTTTCTGTAGTTTGGAATTAGTCCAAAAATCCAACTATTTCATACTTTTCTAGCAAAAATCCAAAAAATTATTTTTGGGAAAAAAGCCCAAGGAAATTGTTTGATTCGGGAAAAAACTAATATGATTCAGATTTTTGCTCAATTTGTTTGTGTTTGTCCCATAATCCGATGAAATCATGATTTATTTTTTTACAATAAATAAGGTCCAATCTTGGATTCTAGTTTGGTCTGACCTTTTTAGTTAAAATAACCAGAAAAAAATGGATTTTGATTAATAAAGCCCTAAATAAAGAGCACTTCTTAACTTAATTAAAGGGCACCTGTTGCCCTAAAATATTTTCCCCTAACATAAGAGCCTGCACTCTAGTTGGGGATAACAGCAGTTGTTTTTTTTGTTTTTTTAAATTGGCCCCGCTCAACCAGGAGCTCCATCTCTGGGAGCACTGGCATAATGAGCTTCTGCCATCACGAGCATGCACAATAATGAGCTCTTTCCTGGTATGGGTGTCCTATCGCTGGCGTAAGGCAGTTTGGTGGGGGAAAATATTTTATTGTAGCAGGTGCCCTTTAAGAACCTTACTTAACCAGTTAGTTTTTGCTATGCATATACATGATATTTCATTAAAAAGTGAGTGCAGCTATTTTTTTATTTATTTTATATATATATATATATATATATATATATATATAAATAATACAGTATATATATATATATATTTTTATTTACATATATATATATATATAGTCTAACATATGGAACTGAAGCACTCAATCCAATTAGTGGCAACCGCCCGGGTGCTGGTCCAAGTTAAACCCTTTTCGCATTAGATTAATGAACAAATGCTCGCGGACCATCGGGGTAATATGAAGGAATAAGGATATACCGGCATTACATTGGGATTACGTCTAATGCGAAAAGGGTGACATATCAGGGATACCGTATGGTTGCTGTCCGCCGCCCCCCCGGGGTAAGTGTGTGGTCCGTTTTATACATAGGACAATGTTTGCACGAAACACGAATAGTATATTTTAGACCATCACTGGGTGTAGTATACACAAGATGATGTTTTAATATAAGAGTAACGAATTTCACAGTATTGACACCGAAAGGAACTGGTTGCTAATAGTGAATATGCCTTTGTTTTTATATGCATATTTTAACTAATTGTTATGCACACATGACCGCACTGACGTCACTGGCCACCTGTGGCGCCATTTTGTTGGGGTATAAGTAGAGACTGTTATTTGCACTGTGCACACCTTGATAAAGGCTCGAGTGTAAGAGCCGAAACGTCGGAATAAAAACTTATTTATTATTTTGCACGAATATGAAGTCCTGGAGTGCGGTTTTCTTCTTTTGTATATATATATATATATATATATATATATATATATATATATATATATATATATATATATATATATATTCTGCACACAATGTGCACACTTAATATTTTGGATGACACAATGCACATGGCTTGCCCTGTACTTGACAACTGTAACTGACCACAGTACACAGTGATGCGCAATTTGTGTGTCAGGTGAAGTTATTTTCAACAGTGTTACTGCAATTACACTGGAATTGTATGGAAAAATGGTAAAAAATTTATTCTTCCAATTTTTTACATTTAACTTGTTGTCCCATAATTAAATAAGACCTTATTCTATCATTCTGGTCTGTGTGTTCTTTCATGTGATTTTATTTTTCAAAAAGGCTACGTGTGTTAAATACAGTAGAAACACAGAAATGAATTTATGAATAAAATGATATTAATTTAGATATTTGGGGTTTTGAGGATATTTTGAAGTTTACACACAAAGCTTACACTTTCACTCTCTGCATTATACTGTTGAAACAGTAAAATGTATCAAATTAGTTGCTTGCTGTTATTTTCATCTGTGTTCTCAAATGAATAGAAAATATTTTTTTTGATGAGAAACAGATACATTGAAGGATAATTTA
This sequence comes from Xenopus borealis, assembly GCA_024363595.1. Taxonomy (NCBI): domain Eukaryota; kingdom Metazoa; phylum Chordata; class Amphibia; order Anura; family Pipidae; genus Xenopus; species Xenopus borealis. Next base: position 71,434,344 of record CM044437.1, read on the forward strand.
CATGAAAGGACATCAGCACTGCTCCAAAAGTACAACTTATCAGTGATCCAAACTAATACAAAGGTAAATAACAAACTTAATTTTATCACAAGAAGTAGGTGTTTTCTTAGTTGCATTTGATTTTCTAAAAGGTGTCATGTTTTACTGAATTTCATGAACCAAATCCAAACAATCTCCAGTATTGTTTTTATTTTACAGTCTTCTTTATTAAAAAGCACAAAGTACTATGTGTTGGTGAAAATGAAAGAAATCGAGAGAAGGCAAGGAAGGTAAGGCAATTCAGAGCAAACGGCTAGCTGCCAGGATGCTGAAGGCAAAAATAAAAAATAAAACACATACCAAGGTATAAGTAAATGATTTATAACAGGCTACATATGCCAGTGAACCAGAAATCTTCAGGGAGATGCACATCTATACATACAAGTTACTTAGCTAAAGTATCTTGTTGTTGTATATAAAAACGCTTATGTCAGGTGGGAATTCACAACAAAATAATGGACCTAGCAAAGTGAATTTAAAAAATAATTTAGCAAGTTCATAAGAAAATTGTGTAAAACATATGTTGCTTTTTATACTTTTGGTTTTACAGCCATTTCTCAACATTTTAAAGCGATACTGTCATGGGAAAACATGTTTTTTCAAAACGCATCAGTTAATAGTGCTGCTCCAGCAGACTTCTGCACTGAAATCCATTTCTCAAAAGAGCAAACGTTTTTTTATATTCAGTTTTGAAATCTGACATGGGGCTAGACATATTGTCCGTTTCCCAGCTACCCCCAGTCATGTGACTTGTGCCTGCACTTCAGGATGGAACTACTTTCTGGCAGGCTGTTATTTCTCCTACTTAAAGGACCAGAAACATAAAACAATTTGTTAGTACACATCAAAAAATAAACACCAGCACAAATTAAACTTTTAAATTCCAAAGCCTTAATTAAATTATAACTTACTGGAACTCCACTTCCACTCCCCAGGGCGACCATCCATTCTGCAGCAGTTGATTTCTCCTCCCTGGCTATCTCTGGCATGCTCTGCTGTGCCGGCAAGATTGGGGCAGCAAAACCCATCACCTCTCCAGCCTGAACCCTCCTCCTGCTATAGCCTCGCAGCCCAGAGAACAGTTAAGGACCACCACATCCACACTCAGGGGAGGGGGGCACAGTTCCAGCTGCACTTCCAGTGCCCAATATCCCCTTTTCACTGTGCAAATGACAGAGGAAAATCCCTTGAGTGGAAATCCAAGGAAATGGCTCCCAGCAGTGGCCAGCACCAGTGCAGAGACAGCCAGTTTTTTCTCCTCCTTCAGGCACTTCTTCATGCAGCAGGACTGGCACTGGTTGCAGTGGTGCTGGTCTATGGGACAGTTGCTGTTGGCACGACACCGGTATGCGCTAGACTTGTCCCCGCACACTGCTGACTCTACCCCGAGCCCTGCTGCCCCTTGTCTCTTGCCGTACCTGGGGTGATGGAGGTCCCGGCTGACAAAGAAATGTTTCCAGGACTCAGAGCAGCACTACTTTGACGGTTTACTGGTATATTTAGGTGGACCTTTCTGATAAGACTTATTTAGTTTTAACCTTTCCTTCTTCTTTAATAAATCAATAAGGGGGGAGTTTTCTAAAATAACTACCCACAAAGATTTGTATTGCATGAATAAATGAGCAAACCCTTAACCCATCAAAACATAAACCATGATCTGGAGAAGAAGTGACATAGTGCTTTTTTGTTGGTCAGCAGATGTCTTTGTTTGTTAAATAGTAAATTATTCGTTTTAGAAGATTTATAATGATGCCACTCTGGCTATTAGGCATTTGGGAGTAGAGATAATCATCAGAGTACAATAAACATTTGTGTTAAAACAATGTGCATCTGTATATTTTGTGTACAATTAGCATTAGTATAGGTAAACTCCATTGCCTCCGCTTAATTGAATTATACATTTAGGGGCAGATTTACAAAATTCCCGTGAATAATTCGAAGTTCGATTGAATTGCAATCGTACGATTCTATCGAATATTCGAATATGCAAATTAGGCCACATCGATCGGCGAATATTCAAAATTTGATCGCATCGAATAGATCAAATGATCGAATATTTGATCATTTGACCATTTGATGATCGAAGTACTTCAACTTTAAAATTTTATTCGATTGCCTACTTCGCCAGATTGAACCTACCGAATAGCAATAGAAGCCTATGGGAATCCCCCCATAGGCTTTTTTTTCTATAACCTCGTCGAATAGCATTCATACAATTAAACCCCTTGATCGTTTTCACCAAAAAAATCAAAAAATGCTGTTCGATCGTACACATTTTTCGAGAAATCGAATAGCGCTCGAAAAATAGCCTTAAACTATTCGATTTTCATTCAACATTTGAATTTCTGCCTAATTCGAGGGCTAAAAACCCTCAAATTCGTGAATAATGACAAATTTGCCCCTTAACTTGTATATTCTATTTAACCTTTGTGTTATACGGTAGTATGGCGTGTACCTGTGCAACCATTGTATACAGATCCATAGATAATCTCTTTAGCCTCAGAACTGTAAACAGTAGATGCCAATTTTGTTATAAAAGCCACAAACAAAATATTTGTGGCCAGCATTTTATTTGCTGACATTTTTGGAAGGGATCAGAGAAGTTAAGAATCTATGTTTAGACAGATGTATTAGACCACTTACTGACTGCCTATTGCCTGAAGGTTCAATTTTATGGAGTTATCATTGGACACCTTCCCTTAGACTTAACAAAATATAATCTTTATACAAATCTTGCATATTCTTTCTTGTGCTATGGGCTCGTTTTTCTATACGTCACACATTCTGGGAGTTTTCCTGTGTTTTACAAGCAGAAAAACTTGCAGATGTGGCACCGATTGCCTTATCCATGAACTGTAAACTTGTATAAGTAGTTTTTCACTTTTATGACGTAGTGTGGTTCATCTATAACATCGTTGGGCAGTGTGAATTTCCAGCTGTTTTGGGTTTGCTGTTTAAATAAAAAACAATTGCTCATGTGAAAACTAGCTCTATGAGTCACAATTCTTTGGAAATTTTAGATATGCCTGCCATATCTAAATCCTTATTCCAGACATCTATTTATGGTATTTTATCTAATCCCCAAAGTCTTACTTGCATCATATGAAAAATAATAATGCAATGTCAGTATATAGTATACAACAGTGTTTTCCAAGATGAGCAGTGGAAGGTGAAGCTCAGCTTGAAGATGAGTTAGGGTGTGAATTTGAAAGTGGGTTAGCTTAAGCTTTTGGGTAAATATATATCTGCTGTCCAAGATGTTCCTAGAACTTTGACTGAATGACCAAGCTTTTCCATCTATACTGATTTTATGGGCTAAGGGGGAGCCTGACCAAAGGTTGAGCCTTCAAGGGAAGCCCTGGCCAAATGTTGGATACTTAAGTGAGGCTTGAATTGAAAAGGTTTGACACCTACTGGTTTACAGGCAGTAAAATGGGATTTAGAAAAACAGAGAAAACATACTATATGACAAGAAGAAGGAACAAGTGTAAACAACTATTAGTCCTGCAACAGTGAAGATGCAAGGGAAGGTTTTCATGGATACCTTCTCTGTGCATTGCAGATATTTTCCTCTTGCCAAGTAAGATCCAGTTTTGATTTAGAGAAAGAAAAGTTTACTTAAATGATTTCCCCACTACCACATAACAAACAAGGTTAGCAAAAATACCAAAGCTGAGACAGAGAATAATTCTTTTGGTTTTTATTCCTTCTAATAGGTATTGCTTATACTTACCTACCATACTTGCTCAAGAAAAACCAAAAGATCAATCTGCATTTTATGCTACAAATATGTTCAGATTTTGAAAAGCTTGCTAAATATTATAAGTGGCAGAGGTCACATATGTTTTTATTGAGTTTATTGAGATCGAGTGGATCCCTTGCTTGATGCATCCACTTGGATATTTCAAACATTTAGCATCAAAGAAAAAAACTAGTTAAGTAAATATTTGTAAATAAATTACACTTTACCTGTGCCTTGAAAGTGAACAAAGTTTTTCATTTCGTTATTATTGTCTGGAAAAAGGACATTATTTACTGAAGGGTTGACCCTCCAGGCTTTCTGACATCCAAAACCATGTTAAGCACTTGATATCTTGACAAATAAAAAGTCTATTGATGTATGCTAGTTACCGTATTACATTTAATTTTAATTATATTGTAGTTGAATTGCATTTTATTTAGAACAAAAGAATCTACTATATTACTGCTGTCCAACAGGCAGCACATGGGCTGGATGCCCTTGTTTGCCCCCCCCCCAATGAAATTCTGCCTGCTGTGACTGCTTACCCTGCATTGGTTACACCACAAATTCAGTAAACTCCTGCATTGTTCATACCTATAATGCTGCCTGCATTGTTCACTTCTGTAACAATTCTATTGTTCACACCCCTAAAACCCTGTACTGTTCACATCTCATGCCCAGGTTAAAAGTGCCCACACTGTTCGCCTGTACATACCTCATACAAACTGCTGAAATAGGCACCAGCATTGTGTTACTCTATGTAGCACAGTATGAACTGTTCATCGTTCATTGAGTTGTCCTGATAGGTTTCCCTGTCCCCTGCAGTATTCTGCCTCTCTGGCTGTGTGGGTGTACCATACTCTGCCTGTCTTATGCTCTGTGTGTGTACCATATTCTTCCTGCCCTATGCTCCTTGTGTGTGCCATACTCTGCATGCCCTATGCTACCTGTGTGTGCCATACTCTGCCTGCCATATGCTTCTTATGTGTTATATTCTCTGTCTGCCCTATGCTCCCTGTGTGTGCCATACTCTGTCTGCCCTCTGCTCCCTGTGTGTGCCATAATCTACTCACCCTATGCTCCCTGTGAGTGCTTTGCCATACTCTGCCTGCCTTTTGCTCCCTGTGTATTCCAGACTCTGCCTGCCCTATACTCCATGTGTGCCATAATATGTCTGCCATATGCTACCTATGTATGCCATACTATGAATGCCCTATGCTCCCTGTGTGTGCCATACTCTGCCTGCACTATGCTCCCTGTGTGTGCCATTCTCTGCCTGCCCTATGTTCCTTGCATGTGCCATACTCTGCCTGCCCTATGCTACCTGTGTGCCATACTCTGCCTGCCTTTTGCTCCTTGTGTGTGCCATACTCTGCTAACCCTACGCTCCTTGTGTATGCCACACTCTGCCTGCTTTAGGGGCCCCTAAGATATCATGTGCTGGGAGATGTGCTGTGTTATCCACAGGGGAGGAGGAGGAGGCATATGGATTTAAGGGTATTAATATGGGCTTTATATGATTTTTTTTACATATGACTGATGGTCTTAAAAGTTGTTGTGGTAACATGGGTGTTACTTTAAAAGTGCATGGTCAAAAGTGACTCCATTATAGATCCTTCACCATGGGGCCCAGAAAAATTCTGGCCCTCAGTATCACAGAAGTTGGACAACACTGTACTACAGTATACAAAGTGGGTCCAGCAGAATCATAGTAACAATCCTGTGTACCAATTTCTAGTTACATTACTGTACAGATACAGGAAGCTTCATTGCAGCTGCCAGTAAATATAAAACAATCTTTAAAGGTAAATTAAATCAAAACCCTAAAGCAAAAAAAAAGGCAAACTGGTAATGTTTTTTAGTTATTGAGATCAGTGTAAATACTTTTTGAAGGAAAACTTATCCTTTAAAGATATTAACCTTTTTAGTTTACAGTTAATAGAAGAACTGTAGCTCAATCTCTGGTGTTATGGCTAATTTTATTCATTTGGAAAACATTTTCACCGGCATTGTGATAGCACAAATAGCATTTGTTAAAAGATTTCTGGAAAATCTGAAATTACTAAACAAAATAACACCTTTATAGGTAGCTATTACAGCTTTGGCTATCTATTGAGATCAATTTATAATGTCATAATAGGTGCTAACAGGTGCCTCAACTAAAATAAAAAAATCTATTCTTTTATGTCAAAATGTAATTTCACTTCAGAGGAAATGAAAAACTCATTACATGTTCAATTACCACACAGCAAGTACAAACTTGATTCATTTTATGCAGGTGTTTGGCATGGTAGGGAATTCTTCTATCCAACAAGACACGTTAGACTTGTGAGCAGAGATGACAGTGTTAGTAACTGGAGCAATGAAGAGCATTTACATTGGGGACTTGTGGTTTTACATATGTCCTTATATTTATATTTATAGATATGTAAACAATCCTATTGCACTGATCATACATAAACAATATTTATTATCCCAGCCTATTCATACAGAAACTTGCCATACTTTCAAACTGAAGTTTACAAACTTAGGGGAATATTTATTGTGTTGTGTGAAAACTGAAAAGTTGTCCTTACCTGAAATTTTCCTTTTCTTTAGTCTGTAAGGCAGGACATAATGGGTTGAGGTCTGATCCAACTAAAGAAAAGGAAAATTTCAGGCAAGGGCAAATTTTCAGTTTTCTTGGCGTCCTACAGGCAGCACACAATGGGACTTAGCAAGCTAATAGGATAGGATTATAAGAAAAAAACTCCATTAAACCAAATGAAGAGCTGCTTCAAGAATTCTGCTGCCAAAGGCTGCGTCTTCAGAGGCTGCTAAATCCAACTTATAATGCTTAGCGAATGTATGCAAATTACTCCATGAGGCCGCTCTACAGATTTCCGAAATATCCACTGCTGATCTTTCTGCCCAGGAAGTAGCCATTTCTAGTTGAATGAGCTCGCAGAGGAAAAAGGTGGATCCATAGGACTGGAAAATAGCACTTTTGAGGCTCTCTCCCTTTCTTTTTCCAGAAAAGAGAATGAACAAACAGTCTGATGACATGAATTGAATTTGATCTTTCAATATACGACAGACATCTGTGAAGATCAAGAAATTTTTACTTTTCCTCTACTGGATTAGTGGGTTTTTGACAGAATGCAGGCAAAACTATGGAGCCGATTTACAAAATTCACGTGAATAGATCGAAGTTCGAACGAATTCGATCAAATTTCGAACGATTTATTCGTTTGGTCGAATATGTGAATTTTGGCATATTTGATCATCGAATAGGGAATGGTCGAACGATCGAATACATTCGAATAGAGTCGAATGAACGAATATCTGATCATTCGAACAGCGAAGGATTTTAATTTTAAAGTTTATTCGATTGCCTACTTCGGCAGATTGGACCTACCAAATTGCAATAGAAGCCCATGGGAGCACTCCCATGGGCTTCTGAGGCTAAGTCCTGATCGAATAGGATTCGTACTATCAAAGTCTTCGATCGTTCAAACCGTACAAGTCATCCAAATGATCGAATGATTTATTCGTTCAGTCGAATGATTTATTCGTTCAGTCGAATGATTTATTCGACTGATCAAATAAATTTGTATTCAATCGTCGAATGAACGAATATTGAATAAAAGGTAGCCTAGAACTATTCGATTAACATTCGAAAATCGAATGCTAATCGAATATCAAGTAGAAACAATTTTTTTGGGGGGAATAATAGTAAATTTGCCCCTATGTGTGAGTTGATGTTCGCCGATGATGCTACCTTAGGCGTGAAATACGGCAAAGTCCTCGATATCACTTTATTTGGGTAGAATGTAGTATAAGGGGGTACTGCCAACAAGGCACCAGAAAAGCTGCTTTCCATGATAAATGTCTCAGACTGATTTCTTGTAAAGGCTCAAAAGGGAAAGCACACAATGCTCTCAGGATAGTATTTAAATCCCAAGGAGGTACAACGGACCAGAGTCTTGGTTTGAGTCTTGACACAGCCTTAATGAACCTCTTCACCAAAGGTTCAGTCGCCAAATTTATAGAAAGAAAAACTGAAAGTGTCGATATGTGGACCTTTAAAGTGTTTGGTTTTAATCCCTTAGAAAACCCATCTTGCAGGAACTGGAGAATTTCTGGCAAGGGCCATCCATCTGGAGAAATATTCTTTACTGTGCACCAGGAACAAAAAACCTTCCATACTCTGGCATACACCTTGGATGTCATACCTATGACTAAGGGATTTCAACCCGAAACGTGTTAGGTGTTTACAGAATGCTGCCATAATAAAGCCCTTCCAGAAGTGCCGTCCAATTGTTCGAGTTTATTACACCTTGGATGTCGACTGTTTTCTGGCCAGCAACAAAGTGTCTACCACATCATGTGGAAGACCTCGTAAAACTAGTAATTGCCTTTCAGATGTGTCTGTCGTCAGTGAAATGAACTTTGAAGGATCTTCCATGGCCCATAACCTGAGACTTGTTCCACCAGATCAGATCTCTCTTGAGACCGGAATTTCCTGTCTAGCGAGTTTGGTGACCTATCCCACTCTTGCAAGATTTGACGGAGTGGACGGATGTGAGCTTTCGCCCAAGGGACTGCCTCCAAGGAAGCCGTCATCAAACCCAAAACTCTCATGGCATACCGTAACGGAACCAGATGGGAGTGCTTTAGAACTTTCACTGCAGACTGCAGGGCCAGAATTTTGTCTTGGGGAAGGAAGACATTCATTTTCCTTGTGTCTATCTGCAGCTCCAGATACCTGATTAATGTTACTGGATCCAAATTCGACTTTGCCTTGTTTATGATCCATCCAGGATTTTCCAACATTTTCAACACCAAATTCTTCAAAGCAAATCGTGGAAGAGGAAGCCTTCATGAGCCAGTCACCTAGGTATGGAACCACATATATCCCCTGACTCCTCAGAGCTGCTGCTAAGACCACAATCACTTTAGTAAAGACCTTTGGGGCCACTGAAATCCTGAAAGGCAAGGCTTTGAACTGGAGGTGGTGAAGAACAGAATCCAGAACCACAGTTATCCAAAGAAACTTTCAGCTGTTCTGATGGATTGGATTATGCAAGTAAGCATCTTTCGAGTCTATGGTTATCATAAAATCTCCTTCCCTAAGAATGCCTAATGCCGGCTTTAATGTTTCCATCCGGAAACATAAATTGGTTCAGAAACTTTAAGTCTATGACCAACCTGAATTGGCCATTTTCTTTTGGAACTAGAAAAACATGGGAATAAATGTCTTTCATTCTCTCTTCTGACTGAACAGGCTCCAACACATTCATGTCTAGGAAATCCTGTATCGACTTCTCTAGAACCTCTTGTCTTTTCCAATCTGTCTTGATACCATTGACATTGAATCTTTGCTTGGGGGGAGAATGGAAATTTATGAAGTACCCTTCTTTTATTATACTGAGGACCCAGGAATCCAAAGGCATCAACTCCCAAGCCCAGAGGAAGAAGGATAGCCTGCCTCCTACTTCCTCCTGTCCTCTTCTGTTTGGGTTCCTTATCAGCCTATCTCAGTTTGAAATTCCTCTGTCTAGATGTAGACCCCGCAGACCTGTCAAACTCCCTACCTGATCTCTTAGCAAAGTTCGAGCGAGGGGATGATCTTCTTGATAAGGCACGAAAGGACCTCCTCCCTGAATATTTTTATCTATCTTGTTTTCCCCTTTCCAGAAACCAGGCTGTCCAGGAGTTTGTCTAATTGACTGACAAACAATTTCCCCGGCTCAAAGGGAATTTATATCAGGCTATTTTTGATGCCATGTCTGCTGAACAAGCTTTAAGCCAGAGAGCTCTTCTCCCTACTGTTGACAATGCCATTGTTCTTGCTCCCAACTTCAAATTCTCAATAGACACATCACACAAGTAATCAGAAGTCAACTTGATAGTACCCATCATGTCCAGCAAGGTGTCTCTTGAAGTTCCTGCTTCAATCTCCTCCTCCAAGGAATTGATCCCTAACTTTAGTGCCCTAGATATGGACACAGCAGCAAGCGCTGGTTTGCATGCATTTGAGCCTGCCATATATTTTCTTCTCAATGAACACTCCGTCCGTGATCCATCTGGTCTTTGATTGCGGACTCCTCCACCAGAATAGTTGTCCTCCTTGACAAACTAGCTACTGGTATATCCACTTTCGGGGGATCCTCCCACTGCTCGATGTCTTTCTCATCAAAGGGAAACATAAGCTTAAACCTCTTAGATGTTTCGGGCTTTCTCCCCGGATCTCTCCATTCTTGCTCAATTATTTTTGAAATGGAAGGGTGTACTGGAAAGGTGTTAGACTTTTTCTCTGAAAAAAAGGGCAAATGTTGTTTATCTGTAGCTGCCACAGGAGGTTAAGTATTACGGCCTGTAAACTTTTTTACTTAATTTCGAAACCTTCTCCACTGGAAAGAGAAACAGTTCCTCTTTCCGGTTCTTTACATTGACAGAGGATGAGGAAGATGAATGATCAGAATGCACTCAGACAGCCTTATATTCAGACTGGGATGAACTAGGGGCATTAGGGACATGCTGTTTTGAGGATCCTGACTTATAGTCCTGAAAAACCTCCTTAAACAAAATCATAAACTGATCCATTTTACTTTCACTAGAAGTGTGCCGAGAGCAGCGATCACCCCGAAGACAATTGTCAGGAAAAGGTCGTTCACAGCCCAAGCCGAAACAGTGTTTGGATTTTCTCTTCCTTTTCCCAGATGCTCTGGCAAAGTCAGACATCTAAGGGAAAAAAATGGAGGGATGTAATAAAACAATAAACATTCACCAAACAGAAAGAACCTTGGTTAGCATAGAATGTCACAATATGTACATTCACAGCCTATAATACAGTCTCAGCAGCCTGGCAGCATGACCACAGGAACTGCAGCAGCACTTAAACAGCATTTTGCAAGGAGCAGGAAGGACCCCTAAATAGCTCCCAGATGGAGGCATAATTTAGGTCAAAAGCATAAAGGGATACCCACTCACCGCACTGAGACACAGCCTTTTTTCTCTTTCTTTCTTTCCCTGCAGCACAGGAAGGCCCACAGCGATGACGTCATCACGCCTGCTCTCCCAGTGCATGCACCTGAAGCAGCAGACTCATCCTAGCAGAGAAACTCCTCTTCTGCCCATGGCACCACCAGATCCTCTGCCGCACCATCACTCTGCCAGGTATGCCTAACGGAGCCCTGCGATGCTCCCCCTGGATAACCCACCCTCAGGTGGTTACCATGTGGCCCTCGAACCCCTCAGGGCCCGGATCTTCGGACCATTTGGTCCCTTTGCTTCACTTCCTATGCTAGATAGGACAGAAAAACGGGACGGAGGAACAGGGGGTGTCTAATGTAGCCGCTGTTTCATTGTTAATTATGCATCTGTCCTATCAGGGTTGGATCAGACCTTAACCCATTGTGTGCTGCCTGTAGGATACCAAGAAAACAAAATTTGTAAAAGTCTGTGTTAAATATTACATGGTGTGTGTGTAACGCCAGAAATGTTGCCATTATTTTACATAGCTGCCAGCGGAAGTTACTCTAAGAAAAAAAAGCATAAATATTTTACGCTGTTTTTACAACTCAAAGTGTGGAGATGTGTGGTGTATTACCCCATTGTTTTTTACACAGCACAATAAATAAATATGTGTAATGACTGTATGTGTCACTTAAGAACAGAAGTGAGGAGCCAAAATGCCATTAGTTTTTAAAGGAAGAAAATTATCTTCCCCCAGCAATAACATTTTCTCTTTCTCAACTTTACAGAAGTGGTTCAGAGTCCTTAATAAATTTTATGCAATTCTTTGTACTCCTAGAATAGAGATCTATGCATTCTGCAACACTGCATGTAGAATGGAGAAGTAGTGGGGTCAAATGGGCATCCTCAAGACCGTCATTTATAACAAGCTGGTCAATACAAGAAGATATGGAATCCAACCCTATGTGCAGTATATCAGTATATACAAAAAAATGTGAAGCACCTAAATTCAGGCACTCACTTATGTACACAAACAAACAACAGACAAAGAAGCAAAAAAGGAAGCCAGATGGATAAAACAATTAAATAGTCTAGCCCCGTATGGTTTAAATGATGCATTGAGTATCAAATGTTTTTTGTAAATTGAATAGCTGCTCCTAATGGAAATTATGCTTCCCTCCTCAGATTTAGATGAATCTGCCGTAGCAAACAACATTGAGTGTGATAAGATGTATATCTTAAGTTTAGAATGGGCAGTATTGAGTGATATCTCTATGTATATTGATAACATGATATGTGCACTTTGTTACAGGACTAAAAACTCTAGCTGGACCCCTTGGGGGTAGTTCTGGGTATTTAAGTGTTATATGGGGTAGTCTTTAAAAGTACCCTGAGAAATATCCCCTCTTTCTTTATTAATGGACTATCAATGGTTAACAAAGATTACCCCATGCACGGACTATTGGACAAAATGCAAGGGGAGGGGTGCACCATGGACCAATGGACACACTGTGAGAGAGGGGCCTTTTATGGACTTGTGCTATTTGTATCTGTTTGAATGTGTTCTGTGTTCACTTGATAAAGGGCTTGAGGCCCGAAACATTTAGTGGCACAAACTCAATAAATCTAATTGCAACAAAGTTCTGCTTTGATGGCTTCCTTTACCTTCTTTTGGTTAAAGAAGCAAAAAAAACCACTCTAGCAGAAAATACAAATACAGCTGCAGAGAAAGAAAAATATGGCTTCATAGGAAAGTTCTGACTGCATGTCCATCCTCATAGATACCTGTAAAAGTGTTTGAAAAGACAATACAAGATAATAACAGATTACTCTTGTAAATCACATAGAATTCAAATCAAATTTGATTCGAATTTTAAATCTACCCCCTTAGAATGCATGTATTTAGAAACAAGCAATACATTGTTTGGAAATAAAGACCTTTTAATGTATGTATGATCTACATATAGTTACATATATTACACAAAACAATTGACACAAGTCAAACCTTGAAGTTTTAACTTACAGAATGCTGCATATTATATAAATAACAACATTTATATACATGACCCTCAGAGATAATTATAGCTAAAAAAGTCTTTAAATCAATTTCCTAATATCATGCAGAAATAAAATCAATATTATTTCCCTGCTTCACTTTTTAAAACTAGAAAAGAATCCCTTGTTGATGTCATATTCTTGTGAAAATCCACATTGATTTGTTCTACTGCAAAGGTTTTTTCTTCTTAATAAAATAAGTTTTATCTCCATGGGGACAGACATAAAACACCAAGACAACTCTAAATGGAAAACATAAAATAAGACAACGGGATGGGCAAGTAGAAGACTCAACTCTCCTTTAAATTAAATACAACCAGGAATACTCTTTGCAGCTTATACATGTAGTGGTATTGCACATTTAAACATACAAATGAAACATTACAATAAAAAGAGCTACATTTATTTTGTAACAAAAATATATATTTGGGGAATTCCAAGTGCTTGCTATATTCACAGAGTTTATCATTTGGATTTTTTATTTATAACTACTAGAACATTAGGGGGACATTTCTTATGCTGTCTGAATAGTGTAAAAGTATAGTAATCATTTAAATGCTCTGCTCAGATTTCACATGCAATGATATCAATAAACTGATTTAGTCTAATAACTTGCATTGGTTATTTACCTGCTTCTCCACTTAGCTGAGTATAATGATTTCCTGGCAAACATCCAGTAAGGGTTTGCCATGGTGCTTGAGGCATCCTGAGCCAGGATTATGTGTGTGAATATGGAGAGCTGCAGGTAACTAACAAATCCATTTGTCTGGAATATGGGCAACTTGTAGTGAAATTCATTAATTAAAAAACAATGCTCAAATATGCTTTACTCTCTAAAGGCCCTAAAAAATTTATTTGGTTTCACTGAGTTCACATTTTCTTTCTGTATCAGTTGTGTGACTACTTTTAAATGTATTAGCCCTGGTACAACTTGGTGAGTCAGATAGTGTGGCACCTTTAAGTGAATTTTTGATAGAGCTAAATTCCCAGGTGTGTAAGTTTATGACCTCTAAGCCACAACAACGTCTTGCAATCCTGAAGAGTTTTTTGAGAACTGTTTTCCTTAGGAGGATGTAAACCCAGGGATCTAAAATCTGATTCCACGTGGCCATTCGAAGAGAGAATAGTATTGTCTCACGAGTGTGGAGTGGATCGTCTCCGCTGAATACAATGTTAGCCATTGTAACCTGCAATAAAAGAAAGGATTGTTGTAAAATGTGTGTATGGTTTCAAATATATCAGGTGTATATCAGTTTAATTTTCAGATTTCAGGTTTCATGTAGTTGAAGGTTCCAAATGCTAAAAGAAGAATCATTGATCCAGTAGTAGATTTAAGTTTACAGAATACAATGTGTACCATGTATGCCATCTTAAAATAAGACATGGGTATTAAATGTCTCAGCATTTTCCATTCAAACAGAGAGAAAATCCAAAAATGTATGATTTAGCAAGTACTGAAAAATAGTTTTTGTCAAAGTGAGTGAAAAAGTTCAAAAATGCCTCCTGATCCATTTTTCCAAGGCAGTGAGACAGGTCAAGAATGTATTATATAACAGTTTATTCATATGCAAGAAGAGCACAGCATGACCTTCAGCAGACTTTGTTGCTGTGCAGAGAAGTAAATAAATAGTAACGCCAAGAGATAAGCTTTAAGTAGCATAAAATAAAACTAAGAAAATTCATATTTTTATATGAAATACATCTATATATTAAGAGAACCAAGACTGATAGACACTTGGTTTCAGAAAAATGATTATTTTCAGAAAAAAATATTCCATACCAGGAAGTAGATGTGACAACAAGTCAAACTGGCTTCTTAGAAAACTATTGTGTATATGGCTGTACCAAGTAAGTTGCAACACCGTACAACTTTCAGACAGTGTTTCAATCAGTGTTTCAATCACAGAATCAAAAATGAAGGTATATTATGATACATGAATAATATATCCATAATCACAATTATTAGTCATAATTAAGAATCAACTTAAGAGGTCCATGGGGAAGGTCCCATTGTCTGTGTGGCTGTCCAGACAGATATCCAATGATTTAGGGAGGAAAATTAAAACAAATTAAACTCTTTTTTACATCTATTATAATATTGGCTTTCAAAGCTCCTTCTAACTTTGCCATAAAGTATTTGCATGATGCTTTTTACATTACTTGTCTGTTGCCCCATGTTCCTGTATGAGGGGGCTGCCATATTTGTGCAGCAGCACAAGTAAAATTTCACATCCAGTAAGTAGATTATTAGAACATTAAGGTAGAGTAACATGTCACAGGAGAAGTGGAATGGGTCCCTGGCATTTGAAGTAGTGCTTGGAAATGCAAGAGGTACAGTAGGCAGATTTGGCATTGTGTTGGCTACCGGTTTGCTGTCAGTCCCTCTATTAAACTGAAGGGGTCCTCTGGGAGTTGCTGTAGGTCATTACAGATGGGTGGCATTAAACTTACAATGCTGGGGAAGGTGAAGCAGACTGTTGGCAGGTACAGACATTAGATGCAGACATGCAAACCTTGATTAAACTTGTAGTTATTAATTTCATATATTGCCTTTAAAATGCACTGAAATAACATTGCTAAACGTGCTGGAACACTGAAAGGGGCAGATTTATCAAGGGTCAAATTGAAAAATGTAATTTTTAAATTATAATTTCGAGCTAATTTTAGTGTACTTCAACTAGGTAATAGTCCAAATTCAATTAGAATTTGAAAAAAAAAATTGAAAAATTATAACATCAAAATTTATGATGTACTGTCTCTTTAAAAATTGGACTTCGACTATTTGCCATTTAAAACCTGTTTTATTGCTGTTTTAGCCTATGGGGGTGAAAAGTTTTTTTGTAAATACTTCTAAGCGAATTAGATTGAATTTTATTCGAACAATAGAATACGGTGTATTCACTTAAACTTAAAAATTTTTTTTTTTTTTAAATTATATTTTGGTTGGTCTTTTTTTCTTTGAATTTCGAGCTGATGGGAGTTTAAAAAAACTCCCATCTCCTCAAAATTCGACCTTTGATAAAGCAGCCCCTAAATGTAAATATTTAAGACAAAAAACATTATGAAATTTATTAAAAGGGAAATGTAACTATAATTAGAAAATAGCTATTATTTATTTCTTATGGTATTTTATATCTTAGATTTAAAAATGTATTTCAGTGTGAAATTCTATTCCGAGCTGTAAACAACACTGTCATGCTTTGAGCTGCTAATCTTACCAGGTCTGAGTCAGCAGTTTGCAAAGCACTGCTGAAATACAGCTTTAAGTTTGGAATAGGGAAAAAAAATGTAGCTTGGGGAACCAGACCAAGAAAACATATGTATATCTCATAAACTATTTGTGGGAAAACAACTGCTAAGCATACGTACATTACAGTTGAAGCAAAAAATGAATTCTGAGGGATATTTATTTATATGGTACAATAAATTAAGAATTGATTTCATTTTGGTGCTGTAAGACATTACAAAGCTCCCAGTAGTACCGTGTCTCTTAATTTAACCCCAAGGCTACTATAGCATTAAAATATCCATTTTCTTATGTCACAGGTCCTATCACTGGCACTATGAAATGACTAGAAGTGAGGTAAAAATGGGTCCTATACAAGAAAACTGTGAAACTCCACATTTATGCTTACGGCAGCAGCTCTGCTCACATAAAAACATTCATTAGACAGTACTGAAATAAATAATAGTTTTACTGGCCTATTAAACAGTAAAACACATTGTAATGTCAGTTCTCCTTAGAAATATCCAATTTTCAATAATGGGGAAAAAAGAAATGTAAAACTTTTTTTTAAAATCAAAAATAGGAAAATAAAAAGAAGTCCAAGGGCTAATATTAGATTTGGCTGCACCATTTTTAGAATGATGACACATTATTACTTTTATATCTCACTAAGAACACTGTGTGTGTGTCTAAACAAGGTATGTGATCTAAATGCCAAGCTATTTTCTTTTCGTCAAGATGAAAACTCTTGTAAATCTAATCAATCTGCGCACATTATGCTACAAGGAAAGAACATCAAACGGATATATTTAATTGCCCAGTGTAATTAAAATGCTATATATTCATAAAAATGTTGTATACAATTGTGGTGAAGAAGCAGAGGAAAGTGGCTTACTAATTATTTTTTCAAATATTAAATGTTAAACCCGCATACTGTGTTTTCTCCCCCAACTGATTTCTTCTGCCAAAGAAACACTCGACACCACCAGTGCAAAATGACGATGTAATTAATGGCATCGACATTTGGCTCAAGTGTACTGTTCCAGTTCTGAGAAAACTCAAGTGGACACTAAATGGTTGTGGGAGGCTGTTTGAATGCAGTCTGATATAATTTTATTGTTATAAATATGGGAGTTTACATATAAAATGTATGCACAAAGAAAGCCCAGAACTAATTGTTATCATTGCAATATTTTAAAATACAGTATAATCAATTTCAAGCAAATATTGCATGTTAATTAAAAGCTAATATATATTTACACACATCAGTACAAAAACTTTATTAACAAGGATCTCTACTTGTGATGAGACCTTTATCAAGGCCTTTTCATATTTTAGTGGCTTAACCTAAGTGACAACCTGCTAATTTTAATGAAGGGTTTATTTAGTGCTTCAGCTGAAGGAAAGGTAGTAAGGAAACTGTCACGGACACGGTACTTCCAACCACACGTGACTTTAGGTGTGGCTATCAGGGGTCTCTAACCCAACTTGCACACAGGTTAGACTAGTATAACAGCACCCCAAACACCAGCCAACACCCACAAAACACACACAACTTGCTGCAACCACTCTCAACTTCACACTGGTGTTGAGAGAAACCAGGTACACTAGTAGTGGAAGGGTTAATGGAATTCAAACACACACTTCCTACCAGCATTCAAATTGTTAATTAGCATACAGACAGACTAGCATTTCCATTCAGCATGCAGAGGGTTAAGGTTCACAGTTACTCTCAGGCTAGGTTCTTTTAGAGAACCAAAGACAAAATTGTTAAGTAGTGTTGGGCGAAACTCCTGCGTTTCGATTTGCCGAAAAATTCGCGAAACGAGTCGCGCATAGTTTTTGGCGCGTCAAACGCGACGCGCGACTCGTTTTTGGCGGCGAATTTTTCCTGCCGTTTCGCAAATTTATTCGCCAGCAGCGGATCGCGGGAATTCGCCGCGAATTCGCCCCTGGCGAATAAATTCGCCCATCACTATTGTTAAGTTATATATATTTAATATTATAAAAGGTATAACAGTGCAATTAACAACATTATATTACAAAAAGAGACATACAATCAATAATACAGTTACAAACAGTTTATAAAATTAAAAGTGATAACATGGAAAACCTATACTTAACTCCAATGCTATAGAATTCCTAGTCCTGGAGGCAAGGGGGAAACAAAACGGGATAACTTCCAATCGCAATTGGTCCTCCAAAGCAGGGCCAGAACTAGGGGTAGGCCGAAGAGGCACGTGCTTAGGGCGCATAGGCAGGGGGCGCCAGACACGTACCTCTTTCAACGCCTTCCCTATTTCAGGCCATTGGAACCAGAAGCAGCGGCAGCAGTTGCCATGAGTGTGCGCTCTTTGGCGCATTCGCACTCATGCTTTCTTGTTGTCTGTGCTGTTCCACACATGCGCACTGGCGCAGGGTTGTTGCTCTTACACACATGCGCACTCACCCTTGATTCCTTCTGTGCATGCATGAGCGGGGGCGCCGTAGCCGGCTGGGTTGCCTAGAGCGGCCAGCTGACTTGGCCCGGCACTGCTCCAAAGTAAATACTTCTTAGTAAGGGCAAAAGGTAACTGCACACTCTCCCTCCCTCAGGAATGTAAGGGGGAATGGGAAAACAGTCAGTTTTCATTTGAAAAAAAAACTTCAACTGGTCAAATTTCGAAGTATTTTCACTTCGAAATTTGACCCTTGAGAAATGTGCCCTATAGTCAATGAGGCGTGGCAAAATGAAAATAAAATTGATGTGGTGCCAACTAAGCAGCAGCAAAAGGTTTGCACATGTGACTTTAGCCACTTTATACAGTATGTCAAGGATTTGATCACTGGAGATTTTCTGGACTTTCTGGACTCCTTCATGTACAGATACAGTCACTTGGATTTGTAAGTTAAATGCGTCATGACTCAGGGCTAATTGAAGAAACTGTGTTATCTAAAGTTATCTTAACTCATTTAATGCATTTAACCTTTTCATTAGCATACCAAAGCACCATTGTTTTCAATGGTGAACTCTTTAATTGGATGGGATGCTGTGACATAATATTCTGTGCTAAGTGAGATAAATGAGATAGATGAGTTAAGTCACGACGCATTAAACTTACAATCCAAAGTGACTGCATCTGTACAGTTCCCAACATTGTTCTTGTCAAAAAAAGTGTGCATATTTGTCTCCTTTACTGTATTACAAAGAGATATTTATGTAGCCAGAAGCAGGAACCTGAACTCAGCATGTCTTTCCTAAATTTTCAATTTATCCCGGACAAATAAAATGCTGTTTACTGAATGTTGTCAAGTTTGGGCTGTTTATATCAAAATGACGATTATGGTTTTAACAACATTTCTGATTCAACTATGCATTCAGCTTTTGGAGTAAGCAAAGTCTTTAATGACCTCCTTTTGTTCTGAGATTTTAGCCTGCATCTGATGAAGCCATTACTTTCATGCTGCCAGCAGTGCTACACTATGGCTGATAGAATCTTGAAAACAACCCGAAAACACATGAGGACACTAAGCTGCTGCATAAACTGTTCATCTAGAAACAGATCAACTGTGAGACCAGAAACCAATAACTATAAGGAAACATGTCAGCTACTGAATTGCTGAGAACTGTTTATTGAAAGTCAATGCAACTGTCAACTCATGGACACTGTGAAGTCAATTAATCTGACGTTACATTTATTGCTTGTTTAAAATAAGATCTGAGTGGAACCCTATAAAAATTAGTAAAAACAAATTTAAAAGAAGTTGTTATTTAAATGACAAGATGAAAATGCCTCAAACCTAATGGGATGTATTGTAAAATGTCTTCCTTTAAAAATTTGATTTAAAAATATGAATCCAGTAAACTGATTTTACAGCTAGATACAGTCATACAGTTTTGATCTGTATAACGTCTACATAGATTGTATGGAAATAGTCAAAGCAAATGTTAAATGAAAGAGACCAGCTCAGTCCAAATTTGTTTCCCACATACAGATGCAGTCACTTGGATTTGTGTGTTAAATGCGTTGTGACTTAACTCATCTATCCCATTTATCCCACTGAAGCACAGAATATTTTGTCACAGCATCCCATCCAATTAAAGAGTTCACCATTGAAAACAATAGTGCTTTGGTATGCTAATGAAAAGGTTAAATGCATTAAATGAGTTAAGATAACTTTAGATAACACAGTTTCTTCAATTAGCCCTGAGTCATGACGCATTTAACTTACAAATCCAAGTGACTGCATTTGTATATAAATCCAATTAAAAGGCAGGAATTGTCTGTACAGTATACATTATGGAAAAGGTGCATACTTTTAACACCTAACACATTTCATTACCTCTTGGAAACTCATCAGAGTTAAAATGCCCCCCTCCAAGCATGCAGTGTATATCCCAAACTCTGCACATTATTAATCCAAACTGCAAAACCACTTTTCACATTACATCTAAGATTTAAAATACTTTGGAGCAGATTTATTAAGGGTGGAATTGAAAATTTGAATTCAAAATTTTGTTTTTTATTCTAAACACTGTCAAATTCGACTAGGGAATCATCCAAATTCGATTCAAGGTTTCAAAAAAATTTGTATTAGATTTTCAAGATTTATCATCCTCTGTCACTTTAAGAATTAGACTTTTCACCACCGAAAACCTGCAAAATTACTGTATAAGTCAATGGGAGAGGTGCACATTTGTGTTCTTTTTGGAGTAAAAACTTGAATCAAGTTTGGTCAAATTAGAGTTTTCGAGACTGTATAATTCGGCCGAGTTTTACATATTCACTTTTTAAATAAATAATCAAATTTCAAGTAAAATCTAATTCATGCGAGTTTGAAAACTCACATTAATTCAAAATTCAACCCTCAAAGGAAAACTATACCCCCCCGCACAATGTAGTTCTCTATAAAAAGATACTGCATAAAACAGCACATATGTTAAACACTGCTTCATGTACATAAACCATTTTCATAATAATATACTTTTTCAGTAGCATGTGCCATTGGGTAATCATAAATAAAAAATTGCCATTTTAAAAAATAAGGACAACCTCCGGGGATCGTATGATTCAACAGTGCACACAAACATACCAAACAAACTATAAAGTTAGGTCATATGAGCCAATTAACAGACAGAATTGTGTCTTTTGCTTCCACACTTCTTCCTGTTACAGTTAGGGGCAGATTTATCATTGGTCGAATTAAAAAAAAAATCGAAATTCGACCATGGGAATAGTAGGGAAGTAAAATCCTTCGAATTCGACTAGGAAAAATTCTAATTTAATGATTCCCAATTCGGTAGCTTGGATCTGGCGAACTAGGTGGTCGAATAAAATTTTAAAGGGGAAGTACTTCAGCCATCGAATAGTCGAATATTCGAATAAAATTTTATTCGAAAATTCAAATTAGAATATTTGATGGTCAAATATGCATAATTTGCCTAATTTGCATATTCGAAGATTCGAATTTATTTGAAATTCGATCGAACTTTGAATTATTCATGTGAATTTAGTAAATCTGCCCCTTAGAGTTGGAATATTTCTGGTCAGGTGATCTCTGAGGCAGCACACAGATCATCATAAAAACTTCACACTGGAACACTGGAACCCAGTGGATAATGTCAGAAAAGCATTATAAGTATTTATGGAGACTTAATATTGAAACCAATGCAATACAACTAACTACACATTAAAGTTATTAGCTACTATACCTACAGTGCACTCAATCCATGTAAATTTCTTTAGAGTGGAAGAGGTTCCAGGATTTAGGTCCTTGTTGCCAAGGATTCTTAGAAATATGGGTTGCTACCGGTGAAGCAGTATCTTTAATCATAAAAAAATATATGCAGTCCAGGCAATCCTTACTGAATTGCTGTGCAACAAAAAGTGCAACAAAACTGCAACAATTCTAATCTGAAAACACTCCAGCTAAAACCTGTCGAAATCATGTTAAAGTTGAATGGCAGATGTTCCTTTTAAAACTGGAAGATCTTTCTTGGCTTCATGGTTTTTGAGGTTTTCAAGTGTTTTTAATGTTAGCTTTTGTGTGACAATACATGCTTTCTCAATTTGGATCTTTTGATAAATGACTCACCTTCATGGAAAATAAGTTTGTGGTTTCAAAATCTTTTTTTGGAAGGCCCATTTATTAAAGGTTGAATATTAGTGGTATTAAAGCTTTCTGAAACCACTATTAAACTTTAAATTCACGAACGTCATGAAAGTTATTAAAAGTTCTATAAACAGTACGAATGGAAAGAAGTGCAGGAAAAAATACAAATATTTCTTAAACCTCTAAAATTCATGGTTTTCAGATAATTACTAGTGAAAAAAATCTAAAAACGTATGAATGACTAAAAAAGTCCACTTAAGCTCACTGTCATATAGTTTATATGGTAATTATAAATCATATGGAGTAGATTGATATGGGATTATTTAAAGTGCATCTTTCAATGGATGGACTGTAAAAGTCATTCATTGATAAATACGCTAAAAACCCCACAGGAATTAATAAGTAGGTGGCGTTTTCTGTGTTGAGTTCTAATTTCACACATTGATAAATCTGCCCATTTAAATTTTAAAAAATTAGTGCTCATCAGCTGGGACAGTTCTAATATGTATTCAGCAGAGGACTAAAACAAGAAATGCTTGTTTGCAATCATTATACTTCGGGGGGGGGGGTTTACTAAAACTAGAATGTATTCAATTTTTTATGAAAGCAAAGTCGATCCATGAATTTTATTTATTTATCAAAAATTTAGCTAGAAAAAGTTGTTGCAGGAAAAAACTCGACAAAATTGTGCAATGATCGGAATCGTATGACTTGTTCTAATTTGATGCCCAAAAACCCAGACTTTTTAAGAATATAGTATGTAAACCAGCCCAGATCACAACTTTAAGAAGCATCTTCATATTGTTAAAGGGACATCTGCTGTTGACTACATGACCTCGACAGGTTTTAGTTGGAGTTTTTCAGATTTGGATTTTTAGCAGCTTTGGGGTTTTCAAGCATTTGTGGCTTTTTTCCTCTAAAAATTTAATTAAAAATTAAAAGTTTTCCCCCTAAAAAAATCTACCATAAAACGAGACATCATAACTAGGCCCCTAAAAGTCATTGTATTGTTCCTATTCATAAAATAAATAAAGTGGTGAAATGTGCATCAACTAAGCTGTAAGCTTCTGAACTTCCCTACCCTTTCCCAAGTTACCTCTCTCATCCACCTCCCCTCCTACCTATGTGTCCTTCTTGATAATAAACTGTAGTCAAATATAGGTGATTTTTAATGGCCAAAAATAAAGTGTTTTAAAGTAATGAAAATATCATGTAGTGTTGTCCTGCACTGGTAAAACTGGTCTGTTTACTTCAGCAATAGTACTATAGTTCATATAAATGAGCTTCTGAGTAGCAATGGCGGAAATTGAAAAAAGGCTATATGGCACAGGATAAATAATGGATAACAGATAACACCATTATGCTCTACAGAGCTCATTTGCTATCTGCTGTGTAACTTGAGCCTTTTCTCCATTGAATAGCTGCCCAAATTGCTACACAGCAGCTTTTTTATATAAATAATGGTAGTGTTTCTGAAGCAAACAAAGCGGTTTTACTAGTGCAGGGCAACATTGCATTTTATTTTTATTACTATAAAACAATTTCCTCTTTTGATGTTCCTTTAATAGTTTCAGGTACCGACACAAGTACAAAGAACATGGAGACAGATTTATACATACCAGGTGCAATGCTAATTAGAGAGGTAAAGACATTTAGATGCCACACCATATGTTTTACAACAAATGAAAACACATGTGCATCACCTAAGACTTGATTCAAAGTGGAACATGGAGGGAAATTTACTAAAGGGTGAAGTGTCCGTTGCCAGCAAAAATTCGCCAATATTTCGCTAGTCAAAGAGCTCAGTGCTAACAAAGTTTTGTGTTTCGCCAGAAGATACAGGATGAACCTACATCCTCAACATTCTTATGTCAGTGACATCATATCCTGTATGCCGAAGAGTCATAAAAAAGACAAAACACTGGCATTTATCATATTTTAAAGTGGCATTTTGTTTAAATGTTATAACTGTAACCATTTGAAGGTCATGTCACATTTGCTTTAGGGTGGGCTCATGTCTAGGATAATAGAGGATTTCTTTATTTTGCTTTCTTGGACATTATAATAAGTGGCCACTTAAAGCAATTTCACCAGCATCTCTAATAAAGACATATATATGACCTAGGAAAGTAATGCTTACTTCTAGAAAGAAAGTAACACAAGTGAAAGTTCACTTAAAATGCTCTTGCTGACGAATTTCACCAGCATTCGTCTGCCGAGACCTAACTTTGCATTTGATAATTAAGCATTTGCGCTGCAAATTAACATGTGACAAAGTTGCACAAAGTGTGGTGGAGCCCTTTAGTAAATTTTGCCCATGGTGTTTCAGTACAAGCATACATTTTTATTTAAGGGATTCTGTCATAATTTTTATGGTGTGGTTTTTATTTCTAAATTACATTCTTTACACTGCAAATAATTCACTCTACTATAAAACATGTTATTCCTGAACCAACACGTTTAGTTTAGTTGTAATATTGGTAAGTAGGCAGTCACCTCTGTTCATTTTTCCTTATCCTTTTCTTTAAGAAAAAGCCAGTTTATCAGAGCACTTTGCCATTTTAGCCTATGAGGGACCTCCTAGAACCTGTCCTGAAAAGTTTTTCTAAGTCCTAAGAATTCTAAGGATTTTGTGCAAAATCGTTCAATTCAAACAATGAGATCGAATTTTTGGGCAGCTTACATAGTTACATAGTTACATTTTCTTCTAGTCTGAAGGGGTGGCCTCTGGTGCGGTGATCCTCTTTATGGGTAAAAAGGTCCCCTGATATTTGTCCTCTAATGTATTTGTAAAGTGTAATCATGTCCCCTCGGAAGCGCCTTTTTTTCCAGAGAAAACAATCCCAACCGTGACAGTCTACCCTCATAATTTAAGTCTTCCATTCCTCTAACCAGTTTAGTTGCACATCCCTGCACTCTCTCCAGCTCATTTACATCCCTCCTAAGGACTGGAGTCCAAAACTGCACTGCATACTCCAGATGAGGTCTTACTAGGGATCTATAAAGAGGCATAATTATGTTTTCATCCCTTGAGTTTATACCCTTTTTTATGCAGGACAGAACCCTATTTGCTTTAGTGGTTACATAATGACACTGCCCAGACAACTTGTTATCTATAAAAACCCCAAGATCCTTCTCACTTAAGGAAACTCCCAACACACTGCCATTTAGTGTATGGGTAGGTTAGCTTAAAGCTGCCGAATTGCCATTTTAGCCTATGGGGGACCTCCTAGAATTTATCCTGAGATTTTCTGAGAAATCAGAAAATCAAGGATTTTGGGGGGAAACATTGGAATCAATCGATTCAACGATTTGAACAATGGTAATTCGATCAAATACGGCCATTTTCGAATGAAAACAGCCATATTCAATCGAAATTACCCTCCAAAAAAATTTGATGGCTGAATTTCAACTTTTTTCATTTCGAAATTCAACCATTAGTAAATCTGCCCCATTGTCTACCCCCATGTCAGATTTCAAAATTAATTGTTAAAAAACAGATTTCAGTGCAGAATTCTGCTGAAGTAGCACTATTACCTGATGTGTTTTGGGGGACTTCCGATAGCTTTTACAGGCAAGTTGGCAAAGTTTTACAAATTCAAGTTTTTTAAAGGGAAATTGTTCGAATCGAAGCCTGTTTTCAATCGAAAATGACTCCCCAGAAAAAAAGTTTTTTCACTTTGAAATTTGACCATTAGTAAATCTACACCTATGTCTACCCCCATGTCAGATTTCCAAATTAAATGTTAAAAAAACTGTTTTTAAAAACAGATTTCAGTGCAGAATTCTGCTGAAGGAGCACTATTACCTGATGCATTTTGAAAAAAATTAACTACAGTTTACTGGGCACAAGCCAGCTGATGTATGTTTTAAAGTGCATTGAAACACTGCTGTGCAATTACAGTACATGGACATATCCAGAGACAAAAATGTATTTTACATATATTTGGTAACTATTTATATGTAAAAAGTTCCTCAGGTATTTATTTTGGTTTAACTATGTATATGCGTAATGATAGCATGAAAAATACAGAGGTGGGATATTACTTAACAATTTCTTTTGCCAGTACTGATGGGCAAATAAATTTGGCAGGCATGGATTTTTTGCCCATGAACAAATTTGCGAAACTGTGGCACAAATTCGCCCACAGAAAATCCACCCAAAATTGTTGCATGCATAAAATTGTTGTGCGTCAAAATTATTCGGACGTCCATTGACTTTAAAAGCATTTGGACAAAATAGTCACACATATAAAAATTTTGAGCATCAAAATAATTTTGACGGCCATTGGCTGTTCTGCAAATGTTTGGTAAATTTTTCAGATGGCAATCTAGGTGTAGCAAAGGTCACTCCTGAAGCATTAATTCCGTTACAAGGTGTTATATAAAAATAGGGATTACCACCAGCTTTATCTAAATGCCTTGCAGCAGTTTCATTAACTGAAATCTACACCTGAACCCTTTGTGCATAACTTCTAACATACTGTAATGTCTATTTATTTGCAGCCTGAAACTCACCAATTAACAATTATTGGCATTTTAATATAGTGCTGACTGTAAAGAGCATTGTATCACAGACATGGCCCATCAAGGCGCTTACAATCATACAGGTCACTTAAAGGGCACCTGTTACTCTAAAATAGTTTCCCCCACCAAAGTAGTGGGCTAATATATACCACACTCTGTTTGGGGGAAACAACAGTTTTTCTTTAAAATTGCACCCAACAGTACTAGGATACCCACACTGGGAGGTAGTGTTGTGTAGTGTACATGTGCATAATGAGACATAGGCACCTAATAATCTGACATCACATGCATCTGCATAATGAGCGAATTGTGTCACTCACTCATTATGCCCATAAGTGTAATTCAATGTGTTCAATGGCACCGGGAGCTCCCTCCTGTTGCAGGGGTCCTAATGCTAGTGGGGGCAATTTAATAACAAACAAACAATTACTTTCCCCGCCCCCCAACCAGAGGGTGGACGCTAGTAACCTGCACCTTTGGTGGGGAAACTATTTTAAGGTAACAGGTGCCCTTTAAATGTGTTGAACACATTTACCCCAGTGTGGCAGCCCTTGCCTGATTAATGCTGATTGGCTGTAAAAATTTGTGTGTACTGGGCCATATTTTGTTAATTTTAAAGCCAATAAATGGAGAGTCTAAGCATCAGAGAGACTGTGTAAAATGCAAATGTAAACAGTTTTTTTAACTTCTCATTTATTAATTAAACCAAGCAGGAAAATTATACATGAATAAGCTAAATATGCCATTGTCACGGTAATTAAAATATAAACACATTGCAAAAAAATTGTTAGGAAATGCATGTATAATTCAGACCAGGTTTCTGACATTTATAATTTCTCCATCATATTTATCATTTTCATACAATCTGATAGAAATTTGGAAAGTGCTCATTTGAGACAGCACAGACCCATTTTTAGTCAGAATTAAAGTCAACCTTCTGGTGGTCTGTTAACAAGTTTTTAAAAGGCCAATTAACACAATGTGCAGCAAATTAACACAGTAAATGTTCAACTTTTGCCAGGAGACTTTAATGACTCTAATTCTGTATGGCTAACTCTGTATGGCATTTGTTTTTCTAAAGACTGTACGCAGTAAAGCTGTACACTGGCCATGGGGCGAATAAGCTGAGCAACAAGCCTTCCCTGTAATGGCAATAGAGTAACTGTTCTTTATGTATTTTCTGCATAAATGATGTTTATGTAACTGCCACCTTTGTCTCTCCCAGAACTTCTAAGCATAGATTTTAGGATAGAGTGACAAGGAGAACATTGAGTGTTGCAGCAGTTCCCAAAAGTTGGCATTTAAAAAACATTCTGTGTATTTAAAAGTGTTCCTGTAACTCTAATTCTTTCATTACATAAACAGTTTCATGGTAACAGGATCTAGATCTAGTTTAAGCATAAAATCTAACAAGAACACTTGTAACCACTTGTGCTGATTAGAAATTAAACTGTAAGAAGATGTTGTTTTCATATACAGAAAAAATAATGTACCCTCGATATTTACTGTACAATTTGTTCCCTGTATGAATAATGTTATGCTACTTGTGGCAATCGTTCTGTTCAGTCATGGCATTGGAAAAAGTTAGAAGCTATTATTAATGTAGAAATTGTAATGTATTTGTGATATACAGCTGCAGGCCAACCTAATAAGACAACAAATCCCTAATAATAAAGAGAATGCAGACAGCACATTGGTTAACATTCCTGACTTTGCACTTGGGTCTTAGGTATAAAGATATCTGTGGCAGTCTATTTGGTACAGTATGGGACCTGTTAACCAGAATGCTCAAGATCTTTCCAGATAATGGATCTTTCTGTAGTTCGGATCTTTATACCTTAAAGGTGGCCATAGACAGAAAGATCCGATGGTATGAATCATACTACGATCGATCAGACATCCCCATCTCCCGAACTGCCATTAACCTTCAGATTAAACAAAGTAGTAAAAGAACAGATCGGCCAATGTTCATTCCCTGACAGCCATTGCACGAAAGTTTATGTCCGACAAAAGCTGATGTCTCCCACTGAAGATTGTCAGATGAGTAATACATGTAGCAATATCATTGGCAGCCGACCAAAATTTTTTTACCTGTCCAATCGACTGAACGACCGATTGGCATGGCAAGTGTCGGGACACTCCACACACGATCTGAAAATCGTACGAATCCTCGATTCGTACAATCGGATCAATGTATCTATGGCCAGCTTAAGTCTACTAGAAAATCATCTAAATATTATATAATGTCAAAAGGCTGGCTTTGCTCCCAATAGGGATTAATTATATCTTAGTTTGGATCAAGTACAGCAGGAGTGTCCAACCCGCGGCCGCATGCAGCCCGGGATGGAGATTGATGCGGCCCAACTTGAAACGCATCCAGACGTCAATGTCACCACCATTACACCATGTTCTGAGGTGAGCAGCAGAGAGAGGAGGACAGCTGGGCTGGCATGTTAGTGTAGAGCATAATGAGATAAACTGGTGCTGCAGAAAACTGGAGGACTGCTGGCCTTATTCTGATGGTTGCTGCTGGCACAGGTACAGATCTGGTGCAATTTTTTATGGCTGCATAGGTACAGATTTGGGACAATGTTTATGACTGGCACAGGTACATATTTGTGGGAAATTAGTATGGCTGGCACAGGTACATATTTTGGAGAAATATTTATGGCTGTCACAGGTACATATTTTGGGGCAATATTTATGGCTGGCTACTGTCATGTTTTGTCATTGTGTTTTTTGTCCAGACACATTACCACCTCGGTCTGTTGTCTTGTTAGGAATAGGCTTATTATGCCGGGTTGTAATAATGTGGTGACCTAGGGAGGAGGGGGACTGCCCATTGCCCAATAATCAATCCGGAGAAGGTTCCTCTATATTTGTCCCATATTCCAGTGTATAGCTCAATCTGGTTATCCAGCTGGTATTGTAGTTCATTTCTGTAGATTTCCTTTCTTTTTGGAAATCAAAAGTGTTATGTATTTCACGTGTGTCCCCAGAAAAGTTTTCTTCTTCGAATGTGGCCCGGGGATGCCAAAAGGTTGGACACCGCTGAAGTACAAGGTACTATTTTATAATTATATAACGTGGGGCAATCCCATAAAATCTAGATAACGTTTCCCAGTGTCAATCCAAATATATGGAACACTCGTGCATGCTCTCATCCTATTCCGACTAGATTACTGTAACCTTCTACTAACTGGCCTCCCTAACTCCCATCTCTGCCCGCTACAGTCTGTATTAAACTCTGCTGCCAGAATTATCGTCCTCTCATCCAAAAGGGTACAGGCCCCTCTCCTGTTGAAGTCATTATCATGGTTTCCTATAAAACATAGAATAACTTATAAACTTCTCCTCGCAGCCTTTAAAGCCCTTCATTCCTTTGCACCTAACTACATCTCATCTCTTGTTTCTCTATATGTTCCTGGCCGAAACATCCGATTCTCCCAGAGTAATTGCTTGGTTGTACCCCCCACTTATACTGCTGTTTCCCGTGTCAAACCCTTCTCTCTTGTATCTACTTATATTTGGAATGCCATTCTCTCCGGAGAGAATCCTCCCTCAATGTTTTTAAAACAAAACTCAGAGACTACCTCTGGGAGCACCTGGATAACACCTGAACCAGGAACTGGCACTTATATGACAGTTTCACCCACTGTAAATTACAACACTTTATTACCCCTCCAAATTGTGTCAGTAAGTTACCATCCCATTTAGACTGTAAGCCCCATGGAGTAGGGTCCTCCATCCTTTTGTCTCCTCGACACTGTGTAATTATATTTTATATTTATGTGAACTGTATTTATAAAAATGCACTTATTGTTACTTATTAATGCAGTGATCCCTTGTTTGTTACTACTAAATTATTGTTGCTGTACAGTGCTTTGCCCTCAAGGAGCTCTATACAAATAAAAATATACATACTGTACATACATATATATATATATGGAAGCTTCTGATATATGTAATTGACTCTAGTCAAGTGGTAACAACATTACATTGCATACTTCACTGGGAAAGTCTGTGAATATATATAATACCTGTAGGTCAGTACTATGTAAATAAAGAATAATAATAAGCTACTTTGACTTGCATTGTCAGAAAAAGATCTAAGAAATGCAGGTGTGATTACTTTTTTTTCCCAAACACTTACCAGAAATGGAGTCCAGCAGATGCAGGAGACACACATTATAGCCAAAAGTTGGATAATCATCTCTATATGATGAGATCTTCCTTGTCTGTATTGATGATTCCTTATTTTAGATCTGAGAAGAGTTATACCAGTAATTGCATTGCACATGAAAGAGATGGCGAGGGACAATATGCCTAAGAAGGAGAAAAGCAGCAGATTAAACTGATCCCTCCACTCTTCAATAAGTTCAGTTTTTATGAAGCACCAAGTTCTGGTTGCCTGAATGTGGTATCCTCGTGCAGTGAGGATAGGCATCAAAGCAACTAAAAGGGCAAAGAGCCAAACCAAAGACAAGATAATCTTTACATGTTTTGATGTCATTTTTGTAGAGTGAAATATTGGCTGAGTGACTCCTATGCACCGTTCCACTGCCATCACACTTCCAAGTAAAAGTGGGCAGAGGCCAAAAAATACCATACACATGCCAAAAACACTGCAGACAATGTTTGATTGGTCAAATCGCAGCCAATCCCTTTTGGATGCATAAACGAAAACAGCAATAGTTCCATTTATAAGATGGCCAAACAGATCAGTGATCACCAACCCACTGGCAAACAGTAGAAATGATGCCTTTGATTTCTTTCTGAATCTCTGATAGGCCTTTAAGAGGATTGCTATTGCAAGGCTGTTGGATATTATCCCCACTGTCATAAATATGATCGAAAAAAATACTGATATTTTCTGGTCCATAAAGTTGGTTGAGTTAGATGAATTGCCATTTTCAACATATGCCGTCAGTCCTGAGCTGTTGTTCATTCTCAAAAGGATGGAGGGGTTTAAAGTATTTTCAAAGTCTTGCAAATAAGTAACATCTGTAAATGGATTAAAAAATCTTGTTTAATAAGATATGCACATGGAGACAAAGTCATTCATTAAGATAGCGTATCAAACATATTCACAATAAGGGATGCAAATTTCCTTATCAGGGCTTGCACACAAAACTCACAGACAAGGTGGCTTTTAAAAAATGAATTATACGTGCACAGTAGTACAACATTAGATCACACAATTTTTATCATACAAACCATAGTGTGGTCAATAGAAACCTTGCTAAAGGAAGCAAATATACTTGCCACAGAATGAGAATTGGGGTAAGTCTAATTCTGTGGCCAGTATAACTGCTTCCTTTTGCAAGGTTTCTATTGAGTGCACTAAGGTGATATATATTTACATCTGTATTCTACTCTGACTGAATTGCTATGTATGATATAAATTGTTAAATGGATTTTGTTATATGATTTAATGGTGTACTACTGTGAAAGTATAATTCATTTTTAATACCACGTTTTGTCTGTGAGTTTTGTGTGCAAGCCCTGATAAGGAAAATTGTATGTTTTTTATTGCTTTGTACAGGGGCATGTTTGGGATTATTGCACCTCTACCCAAATTTAAGTGTTCTTTGAGTGAAATATTGGAGTGCCCTCCATTGATTTATATTTGTGTATATTCACAGTAAGGGGCCAATTTATCAAAGGCCAATGATATATGTCAAAGCAACTGTCAGAACTGCATGCAGTTTCCAAGGTTTTCATGCTGCTAAGAAGCACTACCACTCCATAGGGCAGAGCATCATTTAACTGCTGAAAGCAGTCAAACACATTGTAAGGAGCTGACACAAGTATCAGCTTGGTTAAAAATAATTTATTAAAAAACTTTCCCAGCTATCAGGAAAATATTCCTTATAGTTGGGAAAGTTTTGATAAATATGAAAATAGGATTGCTGGAAGAGTCTGTGTCTGAGTGATGATGCTGTAGCCTCAAATCCTTATGTCCCTCATGTAAGTGATCTTCTATATGCAGCTCTTTAGACACTTTTCAGTCTTCTCTGATTTAACCTGCTGTAGGATTTCACAAGATCCCCTTCTTTCCCAGAAAATTACATCACTTTGAGAGCTATATGTGACAAAAATGTTTTATAAAAATAATAAGAGCAAAAGATATCCTTATTAAAAGGTGTTTGACAATTGAATTTGTTACAGACAGTACTTTAAGGCCCATTAATGATTGCCCGCACTTTAAGTGACAACATTTTTCATCATTGCAAAAGCTAATTCGGGAAAATTTAAGAAAATTGCTGAGCTTTTTTCTGCAAGAAACTAGTAAACTTGGATATGGTTTCCTTTATGATTGCCTGAGCACGAAAACTTAACTGACCCTAATGGGACCCTAGTCATATGTAGACAAGACTTATTGAAACTTATGAATTATATCAGATAAGAATGTAGAGCTATATACATAAAGGTGAAATGAAGCTGGAGGATCCCCGCAGGTTTGAGAAAGGATAAACGTAAACTTGTGAATTAAGTGTTTAAACTTATGAATTAAAAAGAAACTGTAGTACCCCGTGTTGTACAACATAAAGATATATGAAAACTCTTCAGAGTTCTAAAACCTGTATAAATACACTCTGCTTGCAGCCATGTGCTTTTAAATATTAACTCTCTGTGGCTTCTAATATCCTTATATTTTATGACAGGGAGTACTTTGATTACTATTATATTCTAACAAGGATAGCTAGCTAGTCTATTGTAACACAGCATATTTTGACCTCATCTTTAAAGACTGCTCTAAGGATTAAATATTACTCAGAAGACTGACAAATATTACTGACAGACAGACAAACAGAGAAAATTCTATTGAAATTCTATTATACTATAATGAACAATTTTATAAGCCATTAACAAAACAACTGCATATTGACTGTGGCAGAAAAAGGGAAAAAGCTGATTTGCTTCTTATATCAGTATAAAGTGACATTGTGTAAAACATCACTCTGTGCAACAGGCACCACAAATCCATGGAATGGCAAATGACTAACTTAAAATACTCTTATAATTTCAATCTATCAAATAGTAAGTATTTCAAATTAAAAATATTACACTGTATTTTCCAGACATTTCTACAATTAAGAAGATAGATACTTCAACCTCACCATTATATATAGGATGGTTCCAGCAATGTTTTAAGCAAAGTTTACATTTTTTTTCTGATGAATATTTTCAAGAATCCTTTACAGCACAATCATTTCTTTTAGCAACCTTTACGCTGCTGACTAGGCATGATTTGAGCATTAGCAGTTCAGTGTAAGAGGTAAAAATATTGGATGTATTAAAAAGGTTCTTCCGTAATGGGATACTTGCCATAGATGGAGGTGGTCGGTAAATAATCAATCTTCTTTCTTTGGTGGTCACAATCGTTTAAATATTTCCTACAGACATTATTGTTGTTTGCTAATATTACAATAGGTAGTGTCTATGGTTTTCTATAGCAAGAACTTTTATATTCATCTGCTGTGCCATAATGCAGCATTTATGTTGCTTTCTGACAAAGTGTAATATTCTTATAAACCCATTCCGGGAAGAATGAGTAAGTCATGCTTACTGTCTCTTATCTCTCTCTCTCTCTAATGCATGTTTCTTCCCTATATGTCTATTCAGCAGGATTTGAAAACATTAATTTAACTAGCGTACTAAGTTTAGCTTCTCAAGGCTCAATGTTGAAGCCTGTAAAAAGCAAATAGAGCTCTATGACTCTCTCGAAAGCT
The DNA here is from genome assembly GCA_024363595.1 of Xenopus borealis. Classification (NCBI taxonomy): domain Eukaryota; kingdom Metazoa; phylum Chordata; class Amphibia; order Anura; family Pipidae; genus Xenopus; species Xenopus borealis. Next base: position 71,468,722 of record CM044437.1, read on the forward strand.
TCTGAATTACTAAAACTTTTGCTTAACTCAATTATACTTAGGATTAGTTTATTGTTAGTATATATGCATGTGCATCCATATTTATATGTAGGCATGTGTTTATTTGTGTTAATTACAGGTAAAGGATCTATTATCCAGAATGCTTGGTATCTGGGGTTTTCCGGATAAGAGATCTTTCTGTAAGTTAGATCTCAGTACATTGTCTTCTAAATATAATTTAATCAATAAATGAACCTGATAGGATTGTGTTGCCACCATTATGAATGTATACAGCTACGACAGAATCAAGTACAATGTACTGTTTTGTTATTACAGAGAAAACAAGGAAAGGCATTAGAATTATTTTCTTACAATGGCATCTATGGGAGATGGTCTTTATGGATAACGAGTTTCTGGATAAAGGATCCCATTCCTTTACGTGCGTACCATATGGTCATTAATACTGCATAACCACATTTGTTTGGAAATGATTAAACTTCTCATCTCACTAGGAAGGACCAAAGAGAAGCAGAAACTTTGGCTCGTTTATATGTGTCACTAAGTATGTGAGTTTGTATTTATGTTTATAGATAGAAAGATAGATAGATAGATGATAGATAGATAGATACTGTTTTATATGCTGTAACATATTTACAGGCTGTACATAAATAAATGTTGTAAGTATTAGAAAGCATTTACCATGCTGCTTAGGCTGTTGTCTCAGGCACAATTAGCAGTCAGTGATTTTCGCTTCATGTTCTTGCATCTTCATTCTGTAAGACAGCAGCGTGAATGTACTTTAGCCTGAATGTTTCCAATAAGGTGGGAAAAACCCAGCAGATGTTTTCAGAATCCTGATACGCTTTTCATATTTTCCTTGTAAAAACTTGTTAGCTTGAGTTAGACTTTTTCTAGACTCATCTCATGTATAAAGAGGCAGTTAGGCAGAGCCGAATTCACTTGCAACAGACTGTATCTCACTCTGAACAGAAAATCTATGTGGTGTTCTACAGGCTGGCCAGATTGCCCAACTCCTCCCACAGCTGTTAACCATTTTGAGGCTAGGAAAATACAGACACCCCTTCCATGCACCAATGCTTTAAATGACACAGATGCAACAGAGAAATTGTGCTATTAATAAACATGATTTATTTTAGTAAATGCTAGACACAGCAGTAACAGTTCGAAAAAATAGAAAGAAGTTTTGTAGTATTTAGCTCACCTACTGGATATAAAATGATTAGCTGCATATTTAAAATATAGCATTCTTTATAGCATTTACAACTGTTGTTCTTAAATCAACTGGAGAGCTGGAAAGAATAGTGCTGTCCTGTACTTTTGTACCGCTATAGTTTGTTAATTTACCATTGCTGTTAATGGAATCTATAAATTTCTGATTAAGTTTTCTTATTTGCTTCCTTCAATTTTGGAAGCAGAAAATCAAATATATATGCGCACGGACCAGCCAGGCTTCTGGAAAATACACACACAAAGTCACTGAAGCAGCTAAAAATTAAATGAAAGAACCAAACCCAAGGCATGGCACACTGGAACAGAGCAGAACAAAATAACTATTTGAAAATGTGCAATCAATTTAGTGGTATCATTGTAGTGCACGAATGCTGAATGTGAATTGGTTCCTTTTTGTTTGGCTAGAACAAGACAGGTGAGACCTTTGTATCCCTATCACATAAATACGTTCTTATTATCCTTCATCTCTGAAGCTCTCTCTCTAAAGCTATCTCTGATCAGAGTACAACAGGGAGACAAAGAGTTCACACGTATATTCCCAGTTCTTCTTGGACATCACTCCTAGATTTTTCATCAGTCAACATTTTTTAGAACCTTTCTAAAGACACAATGTGCAACTGATGAACAATTCTTTATCTGTTATATGGTTATAACGTATTAAGATGGGTCACAGACCAATTAAAGTGATTAAAAGAGGCTAATGAAAATGTAAATAAAATACACCTTAACATGTTTTGCTTTGTGGGCAATAAATAACAGTTTTTTTCAACTTTACAACTTTTTAAAATTATTTTATGCACATATGTTGCCTAAATAACTATATACATATAACAGGTATGCTATGTCATACATACAGGACCTGGAAGTCCAAGTAGGTGAAGAAAGGAAGATTAGGGAATACCTGAGTGCTCAGATTGCTTAAAATTACAGGAAACAACAAATATATTTAAATATATATTGTGGGGATTTGATTGATGGTGGCTGCAGTGCTTGCTTAACATGAAGTGAACAACAAGTGGAGTTTATAAACAGGACTGGCCGGCTCGCTTATTTGGCAAACTAACACAGTTCATGTGAAAAAACAAAAACAGCTTACTTCAGCATGACATAAATCCAATCAGGAACTTTCAATGCCTCCTCACAAGCCTCAGTACCTCTCCCATTGAGTGTAGCTGGCTTGGTTTTAGGTAGCCTGATATCTCCTCTCAGAGTAAAACTCCTTTTACTACTCAGTCGGCTAAACATGCTCCTGGCACAAAATCCGTAATGGATCTAGAAATGGAAGCTTCATCCCATCCAATGCATTAAAAAGCCTCCGGACCCAGGACCCAGACCTGAAATTCAAATCATCTCGGAGAAAGCCCCTAAGCTGGTTTTCTCCCTATATCTCATCCCTGGAGTTCCTCACCATGTATAGGTAAGAAACCTAAGTGAAATAAAGACACCATTTATTAATTTCTCAGCTGGTGTCTCACAATAAATATAAATACAAACCAAAATTGTAGAAAATCGCACTCTATGGGGCAGATTTAATAAATTCACATGAAGAATTTGAAGTTCGATCGAATTTTCAAAAACATTTGAATTCGAATTTTTGAATGTTTTTGAAGACCACTTCGAGAAGTGAATTTTGTAAATTCGATCAAATCGAAGGCTTCGAATGATTCAAATAAAATTTAATTTTGAATATTCGATCATTCGACTGTCGAAGTACTTCCCCTTTAAATTTTTATTCGACCAC
>CM044437.1:71480212-71528480 GCA_024363595.1 Xenopus borealis
TATATATATATATATATATATATATATATACCAATGTTTAATTTTATGAAACAATATTTTGAAAGCATTTTTGTACAAGCAGAAATCAGAGATTTAAGATTCAAGAAAATATTTAAAATAACCAGAAACCTGGTTACTGTTTTGAAATCAGGAAATACCTGGAACAATATGAGATTTCTGTTTCTGTCTTTTTTTACCTCTTCCTCTGGTTCAGGACAAAGGCATTAATGCATGCATGCATTTTTCACGTTAAACGATCGTACAGAAAAGTACCCCGGCATGCACTTCAGTACAATGAAACTATGATGGGCATACTTAGAATGAAACAAAGGAATTCATACTTACATGTAAGACTTGAGGTAATATTAAAGGAAAACTACAGCCCTGAACAATGTTGGTCTCTACAAAAATATATCAGATAAAACAGCTTATATGCAAATCCCTGCTTCCTCTACATAAATCATTTTCATAAAAATATATTTTTTTAGATCTATGTGCCATTTGGTGATCCTTAATAGCAAAATTGCTCTTTAAATAGCTAAGGACTGGACACCATACAATTCATAGTCATGGTATACACAAAAATCAAACCAAGGGCACACATACATGTCAGGTCACGAATCAAATAATGGACAAGGTTCTACCTTTTATTCCTGCACTTATTGTTACAGAACTGCATTATTTCTGGTCAGGTGATTTCGGAGGGAGCACAATTGCAGCTGCCTGGAAAGCTGCCCAGAATGCCCAATTTTTGTCTTTCTGAAAAGTAAAGGAAAAAATGGTGAGATTATTGATATTTGAAAATCCAGAGCATCTATCTTGGGAATTATAAACCGTTTTTTATCTGGAAGATTTTAGCTATCTCTCTTTCTTGGACTAAATAGATCACTTTGGTTAACAAAGTAATTTATTAAATTCCCTGTATCTGCCTGGTTCCCCTCTTTTCATTTTATTTTTTATAGTTATTATGTATATATAAATATATTTCTATATTCAAAAAGGGTGGCTTTTCACCACAATTGTATTTACCGTGTATATTTCTATCTTGCACACTATAATCAGGTGAGCTTTTATGTTTTCCTTTGCTTATTTTCACCTTTGCCACCTGATAATACTGTAATGATTATGAGGAATATTTGTTTTTAAAAAAATTGAAAATCCCCATGTGCTATAGACCTATGTATAAATATAAATAATATAAATAATAATACAAATGTATAAAATGCCACTAGATCCTTTCTTCAGTGGACAGAGAAACAAAAGTCAGTTGTCCAGCACATGTGATATGTTAATCATTGCTTGGAATATATGCTTCTGAAAAACATTGTCTACAGAGTACTGACTAACCTTAGACTGCTATGATAACAGCAAGCATAGTTCCTGAATTACGAGTTCAATTAAAATGTGCTGTCCTAGGTATAGATAAGCACTGAATTGAATTGCCACATGCCAACATCCTGTAACATAAGCAGGCTATAATATACTAAATAAATAGGCTCTTTCCAGAGTCTACTGAAAGAAAAGCTTTAAGGTGTGCAATATGTTGTATGTGTAGCCGCTGCAGCTGCAGCAAGACTTTTCTAAATGGTCCCTAATAGTTTCAAATTATTCTCAACAAATTGTAAAAAAATGTTGCTAATGTCTTCCTCTGAATGATAACAAGGTTTTGCATGATGTAAGCTCACAAAAAGTTATCTTTGCTTAGAGTGGTAGTTTTCTAATGTCTTGCCAAAAGTCTGAAAGAGGTTTGTTTCTTGTCTAGAACAAGAGGTTAGCTTTAGCCTCTGGATGGTCCTGCATTTTTCCTGATATTTTTGCATATAGTGAGATAATGTTGCTACCTAGTTTTAAAACTGCCTACTGAAAGATTTCTTCATAACAAATGACTAAATGCATGATGTATGTATAGTCTGTTTACTATAGTATATACTGTGTGCTTCTACAAGTATGCTCAAGATTTTCATGGCATTATGTGATTTGTACCTCACTGGCTCTAGTAATAAGCAAAATTTTGCACCAGGTTTCTCAGTGAAAAAACATATATAATACTGCTCTGAATCAATCGCACCAGAAAAAATTGCCATTGATTTGAAAAAGATGCAATGAAGAAATTGTCCATTGACGTTATGACGTAATATCACAGGACTTGTATGGAAACATAAGGTTGGCTTCTATTAAATTCTATTGCTCAAAATCGAATAACTCAAACTATCACAAGGTCCCTGCAAAAGAGCAAAGGGTTTGCATGCGTTGCTCTTTGAGAGTGTAATGTTTGCACATACTGTACCTGTGTGTGACTGACAAATGCACCGAATAGCTTAGACTTTACTAAGTTGTGGAACCCAGAGTTGTTGGTGATTACCAAAAAGAGGATGGGTTTATGACTCTGGATCATCAGTGTCTGAGAGTAGCTGTGCAAGCTTAAAGTATCCTATTTTTTTTCATAAAGTTAGGTGGTATATTTAGTTGTGGCAAATGCAGTCTTGGCTCGAGGAGAGCTCAATTCAGATACGTCGGGGCATATTTATCAAAGATTGAATGTTCCCCACAGTTCGCCAAACCTAAATTTCACTGGTCCAATTTCCCTTGTATATGATTTTATTAGGAGTATATTTATTAAAGTCTGCACTGTTTTATCCTTATCCTATCCTGTACAGCCTATGGAATAAATATTTAGTAAAGAGTGATAATACAGCTTGCATTGCATTTCACAGAACTTTATTTACATATAATCTCACCCCTTTTTAAACATGCTCCTAAAGATCCCATAAATAAAGAGTTATGAGATTTCCCTCTTGTAAACTGTGACAAACTTTATTTTCACTTTTTGTTATACAGTATATGCCTACATATTCCTTATTGTTTCTCTAGTCTGGCAAACTGAGAAGGCAATCGCAAAGTGCTGGCAGAAAGTGCTTTCAATTGCATGTTAATTTATAAATAACTTTAGAAAGTTTAGAAAGCTGCTTAGTACTACATTTTGTTTCATAATAGGGAAAACTCATTGTTTAGGTTGCCATCCCCTTGAAAAATAAGAGCATTTTTAGTAACGTGAGGAAAGGATACTTGTGTATTTTCTTTCCACTCTTTTTCTAAATAAGGAGTATACATGCATACAGGTTGTGTTTTTACAATCCTTCTTGCTTAATCCACCATGAAGAACACAAATAAACTATTCACTTCTGAATAGAGTATCTGTCTATCACAGTAGTTACCACACACATCCAATGATATCTGAAAAATAAAGGGTAATTAACCAGTGGTCCTTGTTTAGACAAGACAGCTTAGAGCACTATAAACATAAATATAAAAATCATATGCTGCATATTCTATATAGGACAGAAAAGGAGCAATCAAGATGGCAGATAAAAAAAAAACCAAAGATTTTTAGAATAAGGCTTAATACATTGGTTTTACTGGGCCTGAAAATAAAATGGTGTTTGGGGCTCCCCTAACATTACCAACAATAACCTTTGTTCTCATAAACTTTATGGTGAAATTTCACATCAATTAGCATTTTCTGGGCCCTGTACTCTCAGCTGAAGAAATGTGAGGAGCTTTGTTACATTGAAATGTTTACATCCCACAAGTGACTGTTAAAAGGACATAATTCTAACCAGTTATGGATTTTGGAACTTTGGAAAGTTAATCCACCACAGAGCCAAGCACATGCTGTCATTATACTAACATACTCTGCATGCATTCTATTGATTTCACTCTTCCTCTTTCTTCACCATCTGGAGAGCACAGTTCTTTGTATCCAATTACACTTTTACAATTGTCACATCAGGCTTTGCTCTTCAGGGAATAACAGTGGGAGAAGTGTGGTTTAGGCTGACAATTTCTCTAATCATTTGCAGTTAGAATCAACAACAGGACTTCCAGCTACACATTGGGTAAAGAGAAATATCTGTTACACATGAGACCATGGTATATTACTATAGAAAACATTATTAATTCTGCATAATAATCCATTTACAATGTACAATACCTTTTAGACTGCAGCACCATGCCCTGCTAAGTAATTGCTTCTTAACTGCCCAACATGCTATCCAATCATGAGTATTCTTCTACAATATATACAATTTGTTGCATACATGTACTGATTAATTTTTTTCTCTGTTTTTGCACATTGTTTATGTTCTGACTGCCCAAAATTAGGGTGAAAGATCATACTAGTATCAGACCAGTACTCATGACCAGTAATTAAAAGCATTGACCACATAGGGCCATTGCAACAGGAGTCAAACAGGAATATTTATAAAAGAAAAGTTCAAAAGTTTCATAACTCTATATTTACTTGTTCTTTAATGAGCATATAAATAAAATAAATCCAGCCTCTAGTTTCAACTTGGTATATATATGCCCTTTAAACCCTTATTAATTTGGGTGGTGTAAAGTTGCACTTTGGTGAACTGTTGCAGGCTTATTAACCTTTTCATAAATATGTACTGGGTTTTAGAATGACAAAAATAAATGCATATTCCAGCAATGTGTTTTAAATACTAAGTCTGATTGTGTTTTTCTAGGAGTGGTCCAAGAACTTAACTATTCATAGATCTCAGGGCAAAGAGCATCAATCATGGAAACTATTGAGGACATAGTGTTCCAAACAGAAGCCAAATTCCAGCTCAGGGACTACAAGTAAAAATAAGGTTAAGGATGCAATCAATACCCTCCTCAGGTTTCAGTATGGAATTTTTTGGAATGTTTTTGCATTTCATGAAAAAACAAGAATATTTTACTTTTTAACTTGTATTAAAGGACAACTTGCAGTAGTTGCCTTACATTACAAAACAAGTTACTTGCATATGGTTTGGTTAAGTAGGTAGTGTGTAGTAGTAATGCATCCATTAAAGCAATATCTTAGGGATTGTATAATTCAATTAAGAAAAGCCTTTCATTTGATTTTTTCATTATGCTATATGTATATAGCACCATCAGTCACCGTCCTAGTGGATCTTACAGTCCCTAATGGTCACTGTCCCATTCACGCACACAAATGTATTTCCTGTGTCATATCCCTTATTAACTTTTGCTGTACCACCAACTTTTTGTGTGGGGGAAGCCTTCAGTGAAAACACATGATGCAGAGGATTGTAGTCAAACACGTTCTTTTTATTGTCACGACCTTCAGTTAAGCAGCAGCACATTCACAGGGTTCAACCTCCTGGCTTTACACATATGACTCTTCCCATAACTGCACACTGCCAGGGGGGACTCCTCTTGGGTCCTGGATGACTCTATCCAGATCATCCGCCTCTCCTCTTAATCCCTGGCTGGTGGGTTTCCCACTGGCAACACTATGTCCTCTAACTCCTAGTTGTGGCCATAGCTGCCCATGCTAGCTACCTTGCTCTCTAACACTTCATAGAGTGTACTTTTACACCACTAGGCCTCACACTATCTAGACTCAGCACCTCTTCCAGGATATGACTCTTCTGCTGCAGAGCCCACTGCTCAGCTTTCCTGCTTTCCAGCTTTCACATCTTTAACATCGCTTCCTGAAACCTTCCATTTTATAACTTCCTATTCTCCACCCACTGGGGATTTTCCCTTACTACTGTTATCCTCCAGCTCCCCCTAGTGGCAAACCTAAAAATATGTATTAACCATTACTTAAACATTTATATTAAACCATTGACATATTACTCTATTACGCACAGTCTAGGGCCAATTTTATCAGGAGCTAATTAACCTGCATGTATGTTTTTGAAGTGTAGGAGGGAACGCATGCAAGCTTGACCAACATACAATTTTTTTTACAGATAATGCCCTGGCTGGAATGGAACCTATGATTGCAGCTCAATTCATAATATACAGTACAAAGCTAAATTTCCCTGTGTAATCAGTAGCACTCCACAGTCATTTCCTCCACTACAGCAGAGTACAAGTGCTCCATTATAGCAGTCAATCTTTTTAATGCTCATGGTTTCCATATTTTAGTTATCTATATTAAGCTGCTCAACCCTCTCAGTAGATGGCTTGCCAGTTAATGCATCATAACATAAGGCACATTTTGACAGTAGTTATTTCAGGAATGGGATTAAACATCTGGAAAGCCTGGGATTTTGGGTTTTTTGAATAAGGAGCCTTAGCATGATTTGAAACAGTGTGCTTTAATGCTATTAAACACATTCAAACATTAAACAATTCAGTTGTGTTATATTTGTGCTAGTTTAGTTTACATCAAGTATTAGATACAAGGGCTTATTGGCATATGCAAGCATAAGGCCATAAATTGATTGTAAAGTTTATGTGTATTAATGCTATTTAGGTACTTTTTTTCCCATATGTGTTCCTTAACATCTTCTGGTGAACACCAATGTGCCCCTTCAGCCTGCTCTGATGAACAAATATAGACATTACTATTTGAGAGAATATGTGCTAGAATTCAGACGTGCATTTTTTACCCAGAAAAAACAGTAATGCATTTGTTTGTCAAAAAAAAGATAATTTGTGCAGGGAAAACCCATGAGAAGAAATGCCCACTGACTTCACTAAGGAGACATTTTTGCAAACAAGCAATTTAGTGAATTTTTCAGTGAATTTAGTGCCTTTTATTACATATGGGGGCTAAATATCTACACTATACATAACCAGATCTCATCAGATGGTTTGGCTAGTTTTTATAATATTGTCAATTCACAGTGTTTTACAACACACAAGGAAGGTCGCAGTTTTGACATCATTCTGCTATCCTGCCAAGACAACCAAACTAAATAATGTCTTAGACTAATATGTTTTAGACCAGTTCTACAAAGGGGGATTCAAGGAGGGACAGAAATTTCAGATTTGATAAATGTGTTAATTTGTTCAGATTGGAAAAAAGGCACAGATTACATAGCAGATAACAGCTAAAAAAGAACATTGCATTGGACAGGGCTTATTTGTTATGTGCTATATAACCTGGGCCTAATCTCCTTTTTTCCATCTTGAAAGGCTGTCCCATTGCTACACGGCAATAATCTACTCAAACTGCCTTGTCTGCCTTCCTTCTGCTTGAATGAAGAAACATGAATGCTTGAATGAAGTTTAGCAGCTATGTTGCAGGCCAGGCTTCCGTGTGGTTGTAGCACCCCCACACCCGTCCCTTTAAATGGTGGCCCCATGCCTTTGGAAATGGGTGTTGGTCTGGGCAGTCTCTCTCTCTCTTAAAAGCAGCTGGGGGGATTAATATCATAGAACCAAAGCTGGGGTCTAGGTTATCTCTCTCCCTTGAAAGCTAATGGCGGGGGAGGACTAAGCCCTATGATTAAAACCAATTCCCAGGTCGGGAGACCTTTATTTCAGGTAATGACCAGAGGTAAGTAGTTAGGGACCACTATATGGGTTTTACCTTGATGTGGTAAGGTGGCTTGTCAATCTTATGATCATAATTTTGTAACTAAAAAACACCTGTTGTTGTAAATAAATGCATCTGCATAGATTACTTATGTGACAGAGGACCAGGGAATGATTGAAGAATCGCTTGTGCTAATGCATTTACAGTGCTTCGATTTCCATAATCGCCCGAAGTTGCCTCACGAGGAAACTTCAGGCGATATCGGAAACTGAAGCGATTCTTCATTCAAGATGGAAGGCAGGAAGAAGGCAGTTCAGGGAGATTGTCGCTGCGCAGAAGAGGAAATTAGTCACCAGGCAACTAAATATCCCTGAATCTGCCCGTCTGCCGCAACCCTTAAAAGAAACATGTCGGAATCGGAGTTGGAGGTTCCATAAAGTGAGGAGTTGGAGTTAAACTATTTATGTACCGAATCCACAGCCCTGCATATAAGTGGATAAGCATATGTTACACTCTAATAACCTAAGTATTTCTCACCACTAATCTCACTCTCTTTCTCTACTTGTGAATAATGAGAAAGGCAGTAGATAATGTTGTAAAGTCCACATCAGCAGTGATTCTTCTAAGAACCATTTTTAGCACTATAACATCACTTTGTTCTAAAATGGCAACCTGGAATTAGATCGTGAGACCAGTTTGATATATTAATAGAATGTTCATGCTTTAGTTGTCATGACAACTCAAAGTGATCGTTTCTTGATATTTCTTGATATACTCATAAACAGAAAAACGGCAATGTCCTTCTCTCCTGGGGGAAAAAAAACATCATGTCAGTAAGTCAATGGAGTTGCATCATTTTTCAGCTATATTTTCTAGAATTTGGAAATTATGGTATGTTGAAGAAAAAATGAACTAGGCTTCTAAATGATATCATTAAAAGCAAACGTACTGCAATACTAGATAAAAGCACTGCTTAATTTTTACAAACAGCGAACATTCTATTGATTCCTGAAGAATCTTGTCCAGTACTAAATTAGGAGCTATCACTTTAGCTCAGTTGCTCCAATGTTATCTCAGTAAACAGAGCTCATTATATAAATTGTCTGCAATTGGCATTTAATTGCATAGAATCTATTTCAGAGATGTAACATTTTTCCAAAAGTCGGCATAACAATGTATTTTATGATTATTTTAAACATCATGTAAGCTTTTGGTCACACAAAAGCAACTGAATTTAGCTTTATTGAAGTATACCCGCACCCACAATTATTTTCCTTACCCACATTAAAGTGCTGAAAAGCAAGACATCCATCATAAGTTTATTTACTTAAAGTGAGTACACAGAATTAGAATTCCTTTCTCTCTATCCTCTGATTGTCTTGTCACACACTCCCCATACTGTAGAGTACTAAATTACAGTACAGGGTTTTGTGCATAATTCAAATGTCTTACCCTAGCACCCTAGTTCCCACTTTTCAAAAGATTTATAAATTTGTCAAACGAATTAGTCAAACGAACAAGGAAAATCAGGTTCAATTCACATTTATACTTCTCTAATTATACTCAGTCCTCCTAAGGTTTCCTTTTCATTGTATTGTTTGAATACATTGGAGGCTGTTTTATTGCATTTTATGTTGTATGCACAATATTTATGACAACAAAAAGCTAATACATTGGTGTTAAATACATGGCTCCCGAGGACTTCCCAAGTGGCCCTTTCTTGTTCTAAATGCCACACAAGCTAGGAGCTTGTCAGGGGACATTATTGTACTGCCCACATCCCACAGACAGCAACAATTTCTGAAAGACTTTTCAACCTTTAAGCACTAAATGCAAATTTCACAGGGCAAGGTGTAATATCTAAATTAATATGTAATTCTCAAAGTGTAAAGTGCAAAGACAAAGGGAAACTTTGTCCCAGTGATGCCCTTTTGGTAAATGAAGATAATGGGGCTCATTTATAAATGCTGGGCAAATTTGTACCTGGGCAGTAACCCATAGCAACCAATCAGCTTTTTTCAATCAGCTGCAGGCTCATCAATGAAAGCAAACATCTGATTGATCGGCATGTTTTACTGGCCAGGAGCAAATGTGTCCATTGTTTATAAATGAGCTCCAGTATGTTTTTAACTTGCGCCTAGAAATTGTGGAAGCAGTATTCAAGTAACACATTTTTGCCATAGGCTCCAATATTTCTATATTAGCCTATATAAAAGGCTCATGTTTTGTTTCACCTCATTAATATAGTAGAGGTTTGAATTCCATAACATCTTTATCAGCATGCGGAATCAATATATCTTATGTATTGAAATGTTAAGCTTACTTATGATTGTGATGTGCCACAGTCTAATAAAAATGATTTAGGGACTACCAGTCATGGCTTTGTACAGAGTTAAGTAACTTTATTGTTTCCACAGATACAGGGATTCGAAAAATAGTTCTTCAGAATAAAAACTACATTTGAGTCCTGTGATTATAAATTAATGTTAAACATGATATTCTAATATGCAGGAAATTTGCCTAGTAATCCTTATGACATGCTTAGAATTTTAGTTTCAGCTGGTCTGTTAAAATAAGAAGATGATTCATATGTTTATGTTGTAGTAAGGAACAAACTCAAGGCTCACACTTGGCATGTCATTAGTCACTGGCAATGAACCATTTCGTGTGTATCGGGTATCAGCTTTCCTAATTTAACTAGCACTCAAATGGTTATTTGTGGTTGGTATATTACATAGCACAAACCCCTGTGTGATGTTCCTGTGACTAATGCATTACCATATATATTTCCAGTGCTGACCTTAGACTCATGATGAAAATATTGCTCTAATAATACACAAATTCCATTGCTTTGTGTATTAAGAAACCAAGCTCCTGATGAGCGGTTTAAAGTCAAATAGGTCAAGATATAGGGATGCACAGAGAGATGAAGTATATTGTTCAGTACCTTAGAATTTGTGACACCCCTGGGATCCAGTAATCAGGCACACAAAAATGACACAACATGCACAGCCTGACTTTATTCAACAGAAAAGCTGTAAGAAAGGATTGGTTGAGAAATGTGATTAATATTAAGAGCCCTACCTAATACTGATGTAACAAGTATCAGTAAAAATAGCCCCTAGCACACCCTGGTGTGCACACCTCCGTCCCCAACACATTGCCAGCTAGATATAGTATGTACCGGTGGGGGCCCCCTTGTGAATAACTGGATAGGCTGCATTATATTTTAAACATTGAACTTTCTTATCTTTCTTTTGCTCCTTTGGCCTGATTTAGCACTGGCTTCCTTTGTTCAACACTTGCAAAGTCCTAGCACTTATGTTACAGTTAAAAAGAATTTAGTTGTGAATAAAAGATACATTTTTTCTATAAAAGATTAAATGGCAACAGCAGAAGTAAATATGGCTGCAGTTTGGTTCTGACCTTAACACAATGCATATGGTTCGTAAAGAGTTTTGCTGCAGTAAGAGGCTGGCTACTTGGTAAACTGGGTTCTTCATTGTTGCATCGCTATTTGTGCCTTTATAAGCGTCATTTAGGAAAAAAGCTCTAAAATGGGCAATGTAATGCATATATTGATAAAATTGACAATGTAAAGCACATATTGATAAAATTCAATAAAGTAATTGTGCCCAAAACATGCTTCTGCAACTTCCATCCTGCCTCTTCACATCAATGGTGCAGAAATACGCTTGTAGAAACCTGGACCTGGCAGTAGTTTTTGGGTTCCCACAATGGCTTATTTTAGTAGGTGTCAATGCACCAGACCTGTGCCCAGTTAATCAGCTATAAATGCACTCTCTAGATTTGTGGGGAACTAGGGAACCCTGCTGGTTGCAAATGTATGTTTCCACTGGAATCAGAAAAAAATAGTCTGCAATTATCAGCTATTCCCAAATTATTCTTACAAAGTGTAAAGTATTATTAAGAGGCATATCAGAATGAATGATTCTTGCTAGATGCTGAAGCACACAATTATCAGCCATCTGTGTTCAACATCTGCTCCTTTCCACATTTTATGGGGTTCGTTATGAGACTCAGGATTTAAGATTTGAAGGAATATAAAACTGTCATGCAAATACACATTTACCAATTGCCCTTTTGTTCAGAAGTTAACTGTTAATTCATTCATCCTTATTTGCATAAGCAAGAAAACATGTCCTATAAACAAGAATACATAATTATAATACTAATAATTTCCTTTTAACATTTATAGTTCTGCATGAGTGTTTGTTATTATTCACATATGTTTATACTGAGCTTCTGAAAAATAAAGTTTCAAAATATTGTGAAGGATAAGGAACTTTTGGCATACATAATTATGAGAAAAATAGGGAAGCTGTTACATATGGACTCCCAAACCCCAAGGTCCCGGTCATGGCTCATTCTTACACCTATAAGATTAGTCTTTCTCTTCGGGCAGAGCCCTCAGCCACTCGGATGCCCCCAGGCCTTAATATTAGGGCTGATACCAATCAGGAGAAGTAGTACAATTACAGAAGACCAAAGAATAATCAATAAGGTCAGAGGCCAGGTCAAACACACCAATATCGCAGTACAAAGCAGGATCCAGGAGTAGTCAGTACATGGGCAAGGGTCAGGACAGGCAGCAGACTAGACAAGGTCAGGTAGAGGCAGGGTCAAGAACAGATCAGATACCCTTAAATATTTGAATTTAAGGCCAGTGAGTGGGATGCCTGCCATGCTTACTGCAAGGATGCCCTGTCACCTTCTTCTTCTGTGTGCCACTCCTGATTCTACCGCTTCCATGTTGGGCGGCCCTTGGGTATATTTGTCAAATTGCGCACAACCCAGAAGCAGCAGAAAAAGGTGTGGCCCATGGAAGAAGGCAGTGGGAGTCCCCGCAGTGAGTGTGGCGGACATCCCCGCCACCCCACTAGACCACCAGGTACTCTCATAGAAGCTTTTATTAGTGGGTTCTATGATATCCTATGTGGATTATATGAGCTGTAATTTAATAAAAGGTACAGACGTTATAAATACTGATATAAAGAGTTATTGACACCATCTTACCATACACACAATCCTACTGATGCAGTAAAATGCTTTGAGAATGTGGGTGTTGGGGTTTATTTGCATTTAATTATGTATTACACTTGTTGGGCACCCTATTGCTTACATATGGTCACATAACGGTTTGTTGCTTTTACTAGCCTTGTAAATTACAGTAGGGATTCTATTATCACACATAAAGTAGAATTTGTAAATTTTTCATGATTCACATTATTTGTTGCTTTTATGTGCCTGCACAGATTATTAATGAATAATATATATTCATTGCACATTTTGTATTTTATGAAAACAGAATAATGCAACTACCAATCTCATTCATTATTTCAGCCCTGGTTTCCTCAATTGTGGATGACAATAATTTATAAAATCACAGTTAAAAGAACTTATTGGATCTTATTTATGTCTTTTGGCCAATGTTGTTTACCCAGACACCATTTTTTTCCATGCTGCGTAAAAAATAATTGTCCAAATCATTTTTCACCACATGCAATTTGAATCAGGGACAAGAATTCAGACACTTTGGGGCAGATTTATCAAGGGTCAAATTTCGAAGTGAAAATACGAAAAACAGATTGTTTTCAATCGAACTGGTCTGTTATCATTCGAATTTGAATTGTTTGAATCATATGATTAAATGGTCTGAATTGTATGATTAAATCGTTCGAATCAAGCGATTACACAGAAAAAAACTTAGAATTCTCTAACATACCCAAAAAACTCCCTTGTGTTTCCCTTGTGTTTCTAAGTCTCCAATTGGGTAACACATGTTTTTTTATAATTGTTGTTTATAACATAATGTATATAACATTATAAAAATCTCAGTTTCACTATATATGGATTTGTGTTTATTACACTTAAGCATGTGTTGGGTTCATATAGTTGTCTTATGTGGGATTCTTTACCAGAAATATATAATTTACTCCCACAATATGTCACTCTTGGATTCAAATAAATAACTTACTGAAATTGAACATTAAACCATTTTACAATTTCTTCGTCCAGGGGGTAGATCCTGTGGCATCCACTTATCATCCTTGCTCTAGCATATCTGTGGTTCTCTGACTGTCCATCTAAAAGGGATTCTGACATGATTTTTATTGTGAAGTTTTTATTACTACATTTTTTTATTGAACTAATTAATGTTTTTTAGTTGTAATATTGGTGTGTAGGCAGACATCTCAGCTAATACGAGTAACTCTTGCACAACCCTTGAGATAAATGAGAGATGTCTGGTGCACGAAGATAGAGGCTTGCCCACCTCAACACTAGTATCCAGAAAAAAAATCCAATGGCACACAGACTGCTGCAAGCAAGGAAACTCCTTGCATGTTTAATGCAGTAAATGCAGTTAATGCAACATTTTGGGGACACACCCCTTTGTGCCTGATCCTGTGCTTTGAGAAAACATCAACACTTCACGTTACTGCTTGCAGATAAGCTATTGTTTCTGCTATTTAATGTACTGTAACTGAAGAAGCGGCAGTCAGTTTTTTGCATTGTACTATTCAGTGCTATTAAAAAATGGAGGTGGTATACAAACATATCCTCTATGTAGAATCAGTATTACATACTCTTCAGTGTTTAGTTTTATAGCATAAATATATACATAGTATAGTAGAACCTATCACCAATCATATATACAGGTCAAAAAAGATGACAAGGAGTGAATACACCTACCAAAAAATTGAATAGCCTCAACATTTTGGCACAGCGGCCTTTGTCAAGGGGATTGAAGTTTATATTATATTGATTCTACAGGAAACCACCTCCGTTTTGAATAGTTTTTTATGAATGTGCAAACTCAATTTATATAAATGTGTGTATTTAGTTACTCTATATGGGGTAACTTTTGGTTTCTGCACCTCACACCTTATACTGTTAAATATTTCCCTGATTGGTGTGCCTTCCACTTATTTATATTTTTAAAACATGTCTAGCACCGTTAGATTTCAAAAGTAAATATGACAATATGTGTATGTTCTTTTGAAATATGGATTTCAACTCAGGATTCTGCTAAAGGAGCACTGTTAACTGATGCATTATGTAAAAAAGAAAACACGTTTTCCCATGACAAAATTCCTTTACAGTAAAGGCTGACTCATTATATGAGCACAATAGTCCAAAAAGGTAGAACTATTTCTGCCTTACTTAGCCTTGCACTAGAAATACTGGAAATGCTGGCGACAGCAGATGTATTCCTTATTCAGTAGAAAGATTCCAAGACCCTAGAAAATAGAGTGCCATTGAACCTTAAGTTCTAAAATCCTCTTACAAATGATAAAAATAAATACAAGTGTTTATTGCATACACCTAAAACACCAGATTAAATTGTATTTGGTAGCCAGATTTACATCTACAATAGAAAACACATGGCTTATAAACCTTTATTATGCAATATAGTATTAATAATGTTTATCAGAAAGTAAGGGTGTTTCTGGAAGCTGCCATTTAGCTCTGTTTGTAAGAGTTCTGCAGTAAGAAATAATTAAGGATCCTGAATGGATGACAAAACACAAAATAAAGCATTTGAACTGGTTATTATATGAACCACAGTGTCTAAATTGTGTGAAAATACTTTGTTCCAAAATTGTGCACAATTTTGAGCGTCTGCTAGTTTGGACATCATTGAAATCATTTCCCATTGTAGGCACATAAATACCCTTGCATTGGCCAGGAAGTTCCTTTGGATATTACCCTAAATCACTGTATGATTACTGGTAGACTGGTATGACTTTACCATCTTTGACAGACACAAAATAATTCTCAATTCAGTGAGAAAAATAAAATAAAATAAAAAATAAAATCAAGTGAAAAGTCATGAATGAGATTCAATTTGAGATGCAATTCAATTCAGAATTTTTTTTCTCATGGTTTGTCACGTGAAAACTCTGTTGAAGTCTATGAGGAAAAAATAGCAACTGAATTAGGAAATAAAAGTTTTTTTCTCCTTGATTTGAGTGTTGTCTGTGAGTTTTCAAGTGATAAATTGGGAGATAACTTTTTCTCACTGAATTGAATCTACACTGCAGAGCTGAAGACAACAAGCTATATGTGTAACCCTTTTGACACCCCTTTGTCGGTGTTACACTCCACATGTGGCACTTACCTGATGGCATGGGACAAACCTGAGACCTGCAGTGGTATTGGGAGAGACTGAGTACCTGGTACTTACTAGCACAGTGCCTCCACCAAGTGGGATCCGTGAATGCACCTATTGGTTAAACTGAATAATGGTTTATATAAAAAAACTGGCCAACTAGTACATGTAGCACTCCTAACCAGTCGCAATAGGGCCTTGCTAACTAACTTGCTAGTGTCAAGCTGACTACCTAACTAAGAAAGGCAAAGTCCTTTAATAAAACAATCTCTTTATTCCTCAGCGCCTCTTTTGGGTACTGTCCCTTTAACCAGGATACTCACAAATCTTCTTTGGAAACTTTCAGGCATACAGTGCAATTGTTCCTCCAGTCTGGATTCCGTTCACACTCTCTGTCTTTCTAGACACAGTATCTGGCTTCCCTGTGCCTCAGCTTTCTGGGCCCACCAGCAGCTCTCTGGCTTCCTTCTCTTTCCACCTTGTGGTTTTCTATGCCAGGCTTTCTTCTTTTGCTAGTCTCTGTGACTTCCTTTTCCTGCCAGCCATTCAGTAGCTGCTGTGTCACTTCCTGTTGCACTGAGAGCACTGACTAGCACGGCTCTGTGCTTCTGCCCTTACAGGGATAAGTACAATGCTTTTGCATGGATTCCCTACATATGTAATTTATAGTATATTAATAATTTAATTTGTTTCTTGTACTCATGTGGTGGCCAAAAATCTTGTCATGTTTTACCTATGAAGCTCAGAATCTTAGCATTGGTCTCATATGTACCAACCCAGGATTAATTACTCTTCATCTGAAGGCTTATTTATATTAACTATCCTTATGCCAAGGAACATGTTTGGCTAACATAGTTATGAAATAATGAAAAGAGAAAGACACATTATGAGAACAAACCACTGAAATTTAACTATATAAATAATTGAGATCGAAACATATAATTAGTCTAAAACAGGGGGTCCAAACTTTTTTTTACCCATGAGCTACATTCAAAAATAAAAGCAGTTGGGGAGCAACACAGGCAAGCAAAAACTTTCTGGGTGCCAAATAACGGCTGCAATTGTCTATTTGGTCGCCCCTATATGGACTGGCTGGCAGTGCACCTAGCTTTTATGCAACCAAAACTTGTCTCCAAGCCTGGAATTCCAAAAGGGCACCTGATGCCACTGAGAGCAACATCCAAGGGGTGTTGCTCACTAGCTACTGGTTGGGGATCACTGGTCTAAAACAATGCAGCATTAAATAGGCTAGGCATTGAAAGCTCTATATGGACCTTTTGAAATTGAACATGAAACCAACATTTTAGTTTTTTTCTTGGAACATCCCTATCAGTTATAAATGAATTTAAATATTTCAGATGTAAATCATATATTGCCTTTCCCACCTGTATACCACTGTCTTAACAATCATTCAAGTATGGCACATCCCTTCTACTCCTCCCATTACCTCTCCCACATAGATTTTAAGCAAATGGATTTAGAAGCATTCATGCCCATACATTGGCAGATGCAAGTTGTGCTCCCCCACACAAGTTAACCTTTAACATTTAACTATTAACATTTACTTAACATAATGAACACAGCTGCTAGGCTTATACACCTCAGCAACCGCTCCTCCTCTGCCATGCCATTCTGCCAATCCCTGCACTGGATTCCACTGCTCTTCAGAATTAATTAAATGTAACTCCATATATCCTTTGCATGTAATTCATGTGATTTAGTTTTATAATCACATTTACTTTACAGCGCTAGGAAATATATTGACGCTATAGAAATACATGTTAATAATAAAATACATGTTAATAATTTAATTTGTGGTGTAGGATCTCTGAACTAATGACCCAGAATATTTATGAAATGTGTTTCTTTGCCTAGTGAAGTCTTTAATAGTAACATAGTAAGTTAGGTTGAAAAAATACACATGTCCATCAAGTTCAATCTTTGAACTTTTTAACCTGCCTAACTGCTAGTTGATCCAGAGGAAGGCAAAAAAAAACCCCTCTCCAATTTGCCTCAGAGGGGGAAAAAAATTCCTTCCTGACTCCAAGGCAACCAGATTAGTCCCTGGATCAACTGGTAATATGAGCTATCTCCCATAACCTGTATTCCCTCACTTGCTAAAAAGCCACCCAATCTCTTCTTAAAGCTATATAATGTATCAGCCTGTACCACTGGTTCACAGCCTCACTGTAAAAATACCCTTCTGAATATTTAGATGGAACCTCTTTTATTCCTCTTTTATTCTAATCAGAATGGGTGACCTTGTGTCAGCTGGAAAGACCTACTGGTAAATAAAGCATTAGAGAGAATAGTAAAATAGTAAGTTAGGTTGAAAAAAGACACATTTGGTTATTTTAAACATGTGATAGATTTATATCTTGTCCTGTTTACCAAATGCCAATGTAGGTCATAAGAGGGACCCCCATGGTCACCAATAAGTCCTTGGAAGGTGCTTGTTAGGGGTTAGTGTGAATTCATTAGGGCAATTATTGCTGTACCATTGTCATCCATGTGGAATTCTGCTACAGGTATGGGACCTATTATTATCCAGAATGCTCTGGACCTAGGATTTTTTGGCTAATGGGTCTTTCCATAATTTGGATCTGCTTAAACAATGTAAACCTTAAAAAAACCCAATGGGTTTGTTTTGCCTCTAAGAAAGATTAATTATTTATTAGTTGGTATCAAGTACAGGGTACTGATTTATTATTACAAATTAAAAGAAAATATGTATTATATTTGATTATAATGGAGCCCATAGGAGATGGCCTTCCCATATTTTGGAGCTTTCTGAATAATAGGGTTCTGTATAATGGATCCCATACCTGTAAAATAAAATTCCTATGGTTCAATGCATCTACGTTAACTATGTCTGCTTTCCGCAGTAAAAGCCTATCTATATATATCTTTCTAGTGATGACAGTTCTCCAGCTACAGCTGCCCCTAGTATAATTACAATGTATAAATCCATTCTCTGTAATTTAAGGTAAGGATTATTTAAATGGGTGGTTCACCTTCAAGTTAACTTTTAGTATATTGTAGAAGGGCCAATTCTAAGAAACTTTTCAATTGGTCTTCATTATTTATTTTTCATAGTTTTTTAATGATTTGCAATTTTCTTCTGTTTCTTTGCAGCTTTCAAATGGGGGTCACTGACACCATCTAAAAACAAATGCTCTGTAAGGCTACAAATGTATTGTTATTGTTACTTTTTATTACTTATCATTCTATTAAGTCCATCCCCTATTCATATCCCATTCTCTTATTCAAATCAATGCAGGGTTGCTAGGGTAATTTGTACCCTAGAAACCAAATTGCTGACACTGCAAACTAGAGAGATGCTGAATAAAAAGCTAAATAACTATAAAACCACAAACAATAAAAAATGAAAACCAATTGCAAATTGTCTCAGAATATCCCTCTCTACATTATACTAAAAGTTAACTCAAAGGTGAACAACCCCTTTAATGGTAATGCATGATTTTGGTAATAATTTGCACATTTGACTCCCCAAGATTCAATAAAAATCCATATGAAACTCCATTTCCTATCCAAGGGTGTACATTTTAAAGATTTTTTACTTACTTTTACAGGAAGAAGACATTTCACAAAACAATCTAATATCTTGTTTTGTCACTGCGGAATAGTAACTTTTATATCAAATGTGTGTAGTAAGCATTTGTTTCTGCAGTTTCTCACCATAATTAAACATAAAGTGAATGCACAGTTTTACCTGATATATAAAGTTCAGAGTAAAAAACTGTTGTTGCTGTCTTGTTGGCATTTATGTTTGCAGCAATTTATCTGCAAAGACAAGTTCCAGATCTAGTTTATTTTTGGCAAGCACTGTAAGTCATCAGGCGTTAAAGGAACAGTTCAGGGTAAAAATAAAAACCGGGTAAATAGATAGGCTGTGCAAAATAAAAAATGTTTCTAATATAGTTAGTTAGCCAAAAATGTAATATATAAAGGCTGGAGTGAGTGGATGTCTCAGATAACAGAATACAACACAACATCCTGCTTTTCAGCTCTCTTAGGGCTAGAGCAGACGGGGAGATTCGGGGGCATTTTGTCGCCTGGCGACTTGTAGCCGCGACTTGTAGCCCCCGAACCTCCCCGAATAGACAGGTCCTGGGGCGCACCGGCGTTACTTGAAAACGCCTGCGCCTATTCACACGCAGCGGCGCGATTTGTGGAATCGCTCCAAATTGACTCGCGAGTCAATTTGGAGCGATTCCACAAATCGCGCCACTGCGTGAAAATAGGCGCAGGCGTTTTTAAGTAACGCCGGTGCGCCCCAGGACCTGTCTATTCGGGGAGGTTCGGGGGCTACAAGTCGCGGCTACAAGTCGCCAGGCGACAAAATGCCCCCGAATCTCCCCGTCTGCTCTAGCCCTAAATCTGAGTAAGTCAGTGACTATAAGGGGGGCCACATGGGACATAACTGTTCAGTGAGTTTGTAATTGAACCTCAGCATTCAGCTCAGATTCAAAAGCAACAGTTATGTCCCATGTGGCCCTCCCTCAAGTCATTGATTGGTTACTGCCTGGTAACCAGGGTAACCAGTCAGTGTAAACAAAAGAGAGCTGAAAAGCAAGGTTAGACTTACAGTCACTCCAGCCTTTATACATTACATTTTTGCCTAACTAACTATATTGAAAACATGTTTTATTTTGCACAGCCTATCTGTTTACCCAGTTTTTACTTTTATACTGAACAATTCCTTTAAATATAAGAAGTTATACAAAGCTGTCTTGATTTTTGTTGTGGGTTGTTTGTCTGTATCTACAGGATATTGAAAAAACCTTGAATTTTTAGAGAAAACAAGACACGATCTTTAATAAATAGATCCCTTAATGCATACCATAAAAAGTAGAGGGCCTAGGTTACCTAAGATACTTAAGTACCATGTACCCAAGGCCACCATCAGGGGGGCACAAGGAGTACATTTGTACCAGACCCAGGGCTCAGCTACGTTGCACTTTTTGAATTAGCTGGGCCCTCTTTGACTGTGCCGAACCACTGAAGTCCTGAAGAGTCGAAGCCGCGAAAAGGCCCAAGGACATAAAAAGACCCAAGGCTGCGAACATAGCCAAAGCCGCAAAAGAGACCAGAAGCCACAAAAAGACCAGAAGCCATGAAATAACCCGTAGTTGAAGTCCTGAATATTCCTAATGAAACATTTTTGAGCAGTCTTGGAATATTGAAGAGGTACAGTTCCTACGTTGAATATGTTTGCACCTTTAGTTGCTAACTTTTCTACTTTCAAGGAATACTGCCCATACTGGAGAATTATGCATGCATGGAAGATAATGGATGTTTGTGACTTACAGACCTGAGACGTTTGTGAAAACAAGAGTAAAATATAAGCAGTGCCTCAAAATGTTTACTTTTAGCAGCTACTGTTTTACCCAAGTATTTCATAAAGTTTTGTAGGATAGCATCTGGGTTTCTTCCTCTCAAAGAACAGCTACATTAAAAGGCTCATCAAGGTTATTTGGATCTTGCACTATATATGTCCTCAGGAGAGGCCTATGACATACCAGATGGAACCACTACATAGAAATGAAAGACTCTTCTCAGTGTAACCCAGCTGGTAACCTTCTATTATCATAACATAACAGAATGTGATGCTGCAAACAGTATCCCTCTGAAAGTGAGTCTTTTCAGTTTTCCTGTGCAAATCTAACACAAAGCACACATTCATATCTAAATAAACATGATTTTCATTCACAAAGCTCTAGTGTCATAAAGTGAAAAATTGTG
Source organism: Xenopus borealis (assembly GCA_024363595.1). Taxonomy (NCBI): domain Eukaryota; kingdom Metazoa; phylum Chordata; class Amphibia; order Anura; family Pipidae; genus Xenopus; species Xenopus borealis. The sequence continues at coordinate 71,501,398 of CM044437.1, forward strand.
GGAGTCAGCCAAAAGCTAATTTAGATATAATTGGAGTGCTAGTGATGTAGCCTTCCTCATCAGAAAACAAACACACAAAAGGGTTGTTTGAATCCTCATTCCAAGTTTTGTATTTTGTCATCATTAAAAAATACAGTGGATACATTGTAAACAAAAGTAAGAAGAACACATATTCCATTTGGGTACATTGGTAAATGTCCTGTAAACTCAGCACAACCACCCACCCAAACACACAAAATGACAAAAACAAAGCAAACACCACTAGGGGATAGTGATAGGCCAATTTATTTGCCTAGCTCGAATTTGCGGAAAATTCCGGCGATTCGCCGCCAGTGAATAAATTCACAAAATGCCTGTGAGAATTTGCCAGAGAAAAGTCACCAGCATCAATTTCTGATTTTCGTGAATTTTTTGTGAAATCGTTCAAAATTCATGAATTTATAGTGAAATAGTTTGAAATTCACTAATTTATAGTGAAATCTTTCGAAATTCACAAATTTATAGTGAAAACGTTTGAATTTCATGAATTTAGTGAAATAGTTGGAAATTCACGAATTTATAGTGAAATAGTTGGAACTTCACGAATTTATAGTGAAATCATTAGAAATTCACGAATTTATAGTGAAATAGTTCGAATTTCACAAATTTTTCGTGAAAACGTTTGAATTTCATGAATTTTTCGTGAAAACTATTGAATTTTTCAGGAACTCTCCGATTTCACTATTTTTGCAAATTCTTCGCCATTCAGCGAAGCGAAACGGCCAAGATCTGCCCATCACTACTAGAGGATGAAAAAGCACAGCATAGGAGTTATCCTCAATGAGCTAACATTACAGCATTACTATTTTTATTAATGCTTCTTCTATAGGTCATATCTGAATTTAACATGGTACAGTTTATATTTCCATAAATTACCATTAACGATATGTACTGTCCACAAGTCCACATTAAATTAAAACATTTACTGAAAAGTTACTCACTTAAATCATTGTAGTACAAAATCCTCATAGCATAAAAGCTTTTTAGAAAATCTTTATCTTAAACATACTACAAGGCAGTATTCTCCCTCTGTCAGCATACTACATGACAGACACCCCCCATGACACAATTTGCACCATCGAGGACTTCATCAGAGGAGGTCCTCATGCCAACCACTCCATTGTGACAAATTTCATGCCATTGAGAGCTTTATGAGAAGATGTCCTCTGATAAAGGGCCTAATGGAGTGAAACACATCAGGAGGGAGGTTGTGGAACATTTAAGACAGTTTTATAAAAATGCAGAGTTTGTAATAATAAATGTAGTTTTTAGTGAATAGCTGTGCATGAAATGCAATTTATTTATTGTTATATGTAACAGGACCTAGTACTTATTACTCACTTGTGGACAGCATATATCCTAAATGGTAATGGTAATTTAGTATGTTTTTCTTAAAATCTTCTATACTTTGATGTGACTTGCTGTGATGGTTTTACACTAATAAAATGCTTTACGTGAGCATGAAATTTATTTGATTAACTGTTTATATTTCCCATCACATTCTTTCATGCTGCACAAGAAAAGATGTTACAATCTGCATAATCATTGTCTGTTTTACAGTGTACATTAATGAGAATATTTGTACACACACCAGTTTGATTAAATTTATGTTCGCTCTAATTAAGTAAATTAATGGACTTGGCTTCTTAAATCCAACTGATACAGGTACACCTTACAATATTATAATTTTAGTCAGCTGTATAAACAAGACATCTGAGCAAATACACCAAGATGGGTTATAATTGACATAGCTGATGCAAATAATTTAGCTGGTATTCTTGAAATCAAAGGTGTTCATTTGTCAAAGTCCTCTACAGTAAAAACACAGAGAATTGCAATGATCTAACCAGTCATTATATGACATTCAGTTCGTGGAATTAAAGTAAAATATACAATAATAATGTCATTAGAAGCTTTTATGTCTGTATATAATATATTCCAACATACTTAGTAATATCTCAAAAACTCAGCATTCCTAATGGGTATGGGGTTATTTAACAAAGTAGATTATGCCCAAATCATTTGTTTCACATTTTTTATTATAGAAATTGCATATAAATCAACAACCCATTATGACAAAAAACAAATATTAATTTAGCTTTAATCTTGAATATTATTCTACCATAGTCAGCCTTTGTGTGTTTTACAAAATAAATGTACCATGTAACTTGGAATTTATGAGCAAAACAATTATATCAAAGACTTACCTGATACATACTCAAAGTCATGTGTTCAAAATATAATGTTTGCACTGTAAATGGATGTTTTTAATGATGCTTACTCGTTACTTTATCATGTAGAGCTCTCTTTACCTTCCCATGTGTTTCCTATATTGCTTATTCATATTTAAATTGTGAATATATAAAAAAGGAGGAGCAAGTCCTAAAAAAATAATTAAACTGAACTACAACTAATTTAAAATGTCAAGCTATAAATATGGCAAATTTTTTATAGATTAATCTAATAGATTGTAAACTCTTTGGCACAGGGACCTCATTCCATCTGTGCATTGAAACTCCTAGCATTTTTATAATAGTTTATATTCTCCCTGTCTAATATATAATAATTGTTCCCCTGTTTGTGTTACGACTTGTAAAGACTTGTAAAGCACGTGTAAAGCACTGATGGGTGATGTTAGTGATGGGCGAATATCACCCGTTTTGCTTCGGCGAAAAATGTTGCAAAATGAGTCGCCCCTGGCGAATAAATTCGCCCATCACTACACTGTGCATTTGTGGTTTTATGTCAATAAATAGAAATACATGTGCAACTGAGCCATATTCAGTATTAAAGTGCATTTCAAAATACATTTTATCCATATGTTCTTCAGCTGCTTTTTTGAGACTAAGAGCAGAATGCATGTTTTATGGTAACAGTTTGTAACCACAAACATAAATATTGTTCTTATGATGCAAACATATATGATGGATTGGTTTTGTTGGACATATAAACTTTAATTCAAATAAGCTGTTGTAATGAATCTTATTTATGTGTACATATAAATAGACAAGGCAAATTTGATATGTTCTGAACTGGATTTTATTGTGAGTTAAACAAAATGTTACTTTGTTGAGGATTTGTGAATGTTTGTGAATGCACATTAATACATTTCCTTGGGCTGACAAAAATTTTATCCTTCAGCTACTTTCTGACATAAATAATCAGAAATATTTGCTAAAGGTCAGCATGCATGAAAAACATTTGTTTTGTTAACCTCTTTTTGGCACCAGCCTGAAAAAAAACTTGGTCTTTTCCCTGCAGTTCTGATCTGCAGTATCTGATCCCAATAAAGATATGTATAAAGTGTATAAAGAAAATAGAGTATAATATTACTATTGAAGAAGAAAGGAAAATGAGACAGAATTCCATAGGTTCCGTAAACCTATCCTTGCGTCATTCTAGTTCATGCTTTAACATTTTCAGATACTTGGATTCCTTAAATTATTTCATTTATCCGAAGCTGCCACTGGAGTGCTATTTTCTCAGAAAATAAAGAACAGTCTGTAAAAGTAATAGTTCTTGGTTTATATTATTTCATACACAATGTGGCAAATTCACAGCATGAGCATTTCTTAGCGATCTTGCACTAGAGTGCAATTCTGTCTAGCAAAGGAAACTCGGGCGAAAGAGGTAACTTTCTGCAAAATTAGCACTTTACTGAATTTGTGGCGTAATGATTGCTTACCTAAGAGAAAATAGGGAGCAAAACTGCGCTAGCAACTGTCTCTTTTGCTAGCAAATTTTTCTCTAAGCCTATTGCCAATGTGCCTGCAGATGGGATTTCTGGCAAATTTTCACTTTGCCCTTTAGTTAATATGCCCCAACGTTTTTATTCACACAGACCAAAATTCTGACTATTGTACATTATATAATTTGAATAAAAACATAGAGAAATAATTGTCATGATGACAATTTCCCTCTAATTGCTCTTGAATCCTAAATCTGCCATTTCATAAAACAGCTGCAGCTAGATAAAGGTCAAGAGATAGAGGAGCAATAATAGAAGAAGGAAAAATTACATTTTTGTTCACATGGATTCATAGCAATTGAATGATTTGTTCACACAAAGAAAGTTGAGGTGATATATAAATAAAGAAACATATATGATTATAATATCCCTTTATATGTTCTCATCTACTCAGCCTGTAATTATTATACTTTACTTTCTACTATACAGAAAGCTAGAACAGTACAAGTAATTATATTCCCTTAGGCAACCAGAAAGAATTGTGTTAAAACAATTTCAATATAACTAACTATTATACATGGTTTTTAGAAGCATATAGTTGTATAAGAGTAGTACTAGTCTGGTATTTGCATGTCTGTTGCCTTTGTCAATCATCAACATTTGTATACAACAATGCATTATGCAAATTTAGTTTAGTATGTGTAGGGACCCACAGGGGTTAATCTGCTTCTATGGTTTTAAGGCCCTACCCTTTTTCCATCTCCCTAGTTACTAGGCAGAAGCTGATGTATCTAATTCCTGTTTACATATCCCCTGCTATTGGCCAGGTGGTGCTGTGACCACATCCTGCCTCAACCTGGTATAGTGCTGGGAAAGGAGTGGCAGCTTCCTCTTTGGCTTCCACCTGAGGAGCAGGGTGGATGTGTGCGATGAGCCTTGGCATGGGCCAGTAAAGTCGGGGACCAGGCAACCCTGTGAATGAGGTTCAGCTATAGATGGGCAGACTTGTAGTAGGCTCTCTAGGAGAGAAAGGTAGATAGGGTAAAGAGAAAGAGCAGCTAAAGCTCCAGGAGGGAGTAGCTTGCCAGAGACCTTTTAAATGCCTGTGTGCAGGGACCTCAGTGAAGAGGGATTGTAGGGTAGAGGCTGCTTCCTGACAACTTTCTGGAGGTAATGGTTGTACTGAGTTACTGCAAATGCCTAATGAAGTCTTTCCCTCAGCTGTGTTACCTATAACCTGATTTGACTGTGTGTCAAACCTTATCTGTGTACGTGAGTAAACCTGGGGACATTGTCTATGACTAATAAACAGTTCTTTGTTTGCATGATAAGAACCTCCTGGCACCCAATCATTTTTTTGACACAATAGTCTTGGTGTTGTAGTTGCTCTACACCTTCTTAGAGGGAATGCTTCCACTTAGCGAAGGCCCTAACCTGCAGTGTGAGTCCACTATCTGTGGTCTGCTTAGCCCAAATTAGCGTTACATATTCATGCAGTTTACTCTTGGCAAAGTGATTAGTCAAATCTACTGATTTATTGAATTTGACATTTTAAGTTTGTATAAAGAAGTCTGTTTGATTGTTGTGGCTTTGTTTGTGAGTGAGTGTGTGTGTATGTATGCATGTGTGCAAGTGTTGACACCTAACCCTAACAGTTGATCAATGTTATATTCATTTGCTAGTACAGGTAACAAATGGAATACATTCTCAAAAATCTCAAGCAGATGTAAAGGTATTTTATTTGTGTCTGTTAACTGTTCAATGTCACTGTTTAATCAATTAAAACGAAAAAATTAAAATTTTGTGAGCTTTGAAATTTCCTAGATAGGCTGGACTATAAAGCTTAATGTAGAGCAAAAATTGATAGTTAAGTATGAGGGTTTTACTGTGACATGGAAGAGCACTTTAACTAGTTGAGTTTAACAGATAGATTGATGAAAAGATAGAGGTAATTGAATGCATTAGAGAAGGAAATCTATTAAGTAGGATATAAACTTTGTCTTTGTCTTAGATAATATAATTGCAGATATAAAAGCATGTGTTTAAAACAATACTATAGCTAGCTGAAGTGGACTGATTCTTCTTTTTAAAGCATCAGTGCATTTGTAATTAGTTTATACCCCCATTTCGACACAAGCTCATTCAGCAGGGCCTATGTTCCAGAAATAAATATAAATGTATTTTATTTTTTACACAGAAATACCGATTGACAAAGATATCACAGATTAAAAGGAAACCATAATATTGTGTCTGTGTGTAATTTCCTCCCCCAGACTCTGTAATGCAATCCCCTCCTCACTTTCTTCCATTGTGAAATTATGGATTCTAGAACTTAAAGGGATTCTGTCATGATTTTTATTGTGTGGTATTTATTTCTAAATTACACTGTTGACGCTGCTAACAATTCACTCTGCCATGTAAAATGTAATTCCTGAACCATCAAGTATATTTTTTACTGTAATATTGGTGTGTAAGCAGCCATCTCAGGTTCCTTTGCCTGGTCATTTGATTATAGAAAGGGCCACTGAGGCACTATGGAGCTGATTTCTGATAAGCCATTGTTTTTCCTATTCAATGTAAAGGAAGTCACAGTGAAACAAAGATTTTTACTACTGTATAGATGGTTCTTATATCTACCAGGGAGCTGTTATCTGGATACCTTCCCATTGCTTAGCGAATGGGCTGCTTGGAAAGAAGAGAGGGGGTGATATTACTCAAACTGCAGTGCAGCAGTAAAGAGTGACTGAAGTACAAGTCAAATGACGGGGGCACCTGGAAAACTGGCAATATGTCTAGCTCAATGTCAAATATTAAAATTAAATATAAAAAAATGTGTTTTCTCTCTTAAAAAAATAATTCAAATGCAGAAGTCCGCTGGAGCAGCTCTGTTAACTGATGCATTTTGAAAGATGTCTGACGAAGGGGCACGCCCCCGAAACGTTACATCACTGACTTGGAATAAACACGCAGGGGTTCATCCCCGCTTCACTGGCCTTGAGTGTTTGGGTAATCTTTATGCAGTATCTTTTTAAAGTCCATCAGCTTTCCAGTGAATCTGTGCACCACAAACTAAGAAAAATAAAGGGACTTTATGTTGCATTACTTTAAGCATAAGAGGTCTTGTGAAATAGCTCAATGGTGTTTAGTTTCCTTCACTCTGTGGAAACAGGTTTGTTTAAAAAAACATTTATATATGGATATTCAGATAGTGTATATGCTCGTTTTTTACATAAGCCCACCTGTACCGTTTATGTGAAAAAAGAGGGTATATTTTACACATTGTTCAGTGGCTGTTGTATAGTTGTTCATTGGCTGTTTTGGTTTGAAGCCCCCATTTGAAGTGCTGCCTTTGTTCAGGGACACCCAAAACTCCTATACATTAATATTCCAAGTATATATATGGATGGCCAAATTATTGCTTGCCTTCTGTTCTCATTGTAGTTGACCTTCTAGTTGAACTTTCAGTAATAGAGCAAATAGATATCCTCAGGCTTCACCCTAAATTGCATTCAGGCTAAGTCACCAGCACAACCACAATTTCTGCCCCCCTTCCCAGGAGGCAATCCCACAGTTTTGGGAACAGTAATGTTCATATCAAGGAATTCAGCAGGTGAGTTGGATCAAGCTGACTCATATACAGTGCAGTATTCTAAAATACTGTAAGTTGAAAGGCTAGAGTGATCTTTTTCCATACACTATAACAAACAAAGGAAAGTTGTAAAGTTGTGTTCACCAATAATTTTTAAAAACAATAAGTTCTAGTGCACTGAGGTTGTGACCACAAAATTATCATAGACAAATTCAAGAGGTACTCTGCAATATATTAAGGACACTGAAACATTGTGTGCCTTAAGCTACTAAAAATGCCTTACCCTTTAAACAAAACAAGGATTTTTTGTCCATATATTGCAATATATTTAAGCTGGACAACTATGTCAAAGTCATCCTGGGGTTTTTATAGATAACATGTTGTCTAATTCTGGGCAGTGTCAGTAGCTACTAAAGCAAATAAAGTTCTTTCTTGAATAAAAAAGGGCATAAACTCAAGGGATGAAAACGTAATTATCAGTGATGGGTGAATTTATTCGCCAGGGGCGAATTCGCAGCGAATTTTCCGCCAATTCGCAAATTTCTCTGGAAATTCACGAACTTTTCGGCGAAGCAAAACTGGTGAGATTCGCCCATCACTAGTAATTATGCCTCTTTATAGATCCATAGTAAGACCTCATCTGGAGTATGCAGTGCAGTTTTGGACTCCAGTCCTTAAAGGGCAAGGAAAGGCAAAGCAATAAAATAAATTATGAGGGTAGACTGTCCAGGTTGGGGTTGTTTTCTCTGGAAAAAAGGCACTTGCGAGGGGACATGATTACACTTTACAAATACATTAGAGGACATTATAAACAAATACCAGAGGACCTTTTTACCCATAAAGAGGATCACCGCACCAGAGGCGATCCCTTTGGACTAAAAGAAAAGGACTTTCATTTGAAGCAGCGTAGGTGGTTCTTCCCAGTAAGGACAGTGAGGTTGTGGAATGCACTGCCGGGTGATGTTGTGATGGCTCATTCTGTTAATGCTTTTAAAAGGGGCTTGGATGATTTCTTGGACAGACATAATATCAAAGGCTATTGTGATACTAAACTCTATAGTTAGTATAGGGGTATATATAATTTTTGTGAAGGTATGGAGGAGTGTGTGTGTATGGATGCTGGGTTTTAATTTGGAGGGGATGTAACTATCCCTGGAGCTGGCCACTGCTCCTGTATAAACTATAACAAACAAGGGAATGTTGTGCTCACCACTAATTTTTTAAAACATTAAGTGGGGGTGCAATGAGGTTGTGACCACAAAATTCACATAGACAAATACAAGAGGTCCACTGCCCCTTGTTTGTTACAGTTTATGCAAGTTGAGATGTAGGAGTTTAGTTTAGATGCAAGTTGAATGTAGGACAGGTCATACCAGGGATGACTTTGACATAGTTGGCCAGTTTAAATATATTTGGACAAACAATCCCTGTTTTGTTGAAAGGGTAAGGCATTTTTAGTAGCTTAAAGCACAAAGGGGGTCATTTATAAACTTTGCGCAGGGCAGATTGGTTCGCAGAGTGAATATATTTTCCCTGCGCCTAGTTATATTTATAAAGCTGAATAAGACTGTGCAAACAGATTTGTGTATTTGTTTTTCACATTGCGAATGTCTATAGGAGATTTTTAAATATGGCAAAAATCACAAATTGTGAACACTTTGCGCCACAACTTTGGTGGCGGAGAAAATATTCGCAAATTGAGAATTAAAGTTACCGTTAACGCTATTTTCATGCAAAACAACCTCGCAAAGTGCCTGTACTCATGCAAAGACCCATCTTGTTTGCAAGTTGTTTGCGAAAATTCATTCACAATGCGAATTCGCAAAAACCATAAAGACGAGCACAATAGTGCGATATTTTAGCGTTCACGAAAAAGCATGGGCAAAACTACCATTTGCGAACAATTTATAAATGACCCCCACAATGTTTAAATGTCCTAATATGTTAATGGATTGAGTGCAGACGATCTCTTGTATTTGTATATATATAAATACATTCTGTGGCACTTAAAATGTATATAATGTATCTGTATATGTAAATAATGCTGGAAACTTGCTTGGAAATAAATATATATATATATATATATATATATATATGTATATAATGTATCTGTATATGTAAAATGACGCCAGAACGCGCCGTTTATAGCTTAAAGAGACAGCAATTGTTACTTCCGCGCTCTCCCTGAAGCTTCTCCTCCAGCCTCCATTTCCTTACTTCTTTATCCTGCTGTCTTGCCTTCCCTCTCACTGCCTCTCACTCCCTATTTCCTGTCACGCGCCCTCAGTGTCTCTCCCTCTTCCGCCCCCTCCCTCCCTCAATCTCGGGTTACGCTCGCAGTCACTCTCCGTCTTTCAACCCCCCACTTCATCTCCGGCCTCACTCCTCGATCTCTTTCCCTCTTCTGCTCCCCCCACGCTCTCACCTTCTGTCACTCTTGTTTTCTTCCCCCATCGCTGCCCACTCCATCAATCTCCAGTCTCCCCCACGAATTGCCTCTTTACTCTTGTCACAGTGTATAATTATTTCTCTCTTGCCTGGTTTACTAGTCTCCATTAAAGTGCTGCTGAAGCCATTTAGCCCATTACTCTGGCCTTAACCTACCACAATCACCCAGTATTGTTATATATATGTACAGTCTTCATTAGGAAAAGTGAAGGAGACCCATCCATTAGAATACATTGCCAGGTAACTTACTATAATACATACAGTATATTATATACACCTTCTGTCACTCTGGTTTTCCTCCCCCTGCACTCACTGCTGTTTTAACCCTTTTTTCTTCTGTCCCTCCTACTCTCAGTTCTCCTCTGGTGATGTCCCACATGCCCGTTTTTACTTTCTACCCTTTGCAGCAGTAGTGACGGGCCAATTTGCGGCGAATTCCCGCAATTCGCTGCAGACGAATACATTTGCAAAACGGCAGAAAAATTTCGCCTGGCATCGAATTTTTTGGAGGCCGGCAATGGGCACCCGTGTCCAAAAACGGACGCCATCGTCCAAAACGTGTTTCGCGAATTTTTCGCCGTTTCACGAATTTCTACTAGAAATTTGTGAAATTTCATTGAAACGCCCCAGATTCGCCCATCACTATGCAGCAGTACAGCATATATAAATACAGATACAGAGGGACTGTGTAAAGCATGGGGGAATGGAACGGAAATAAACTGAAATGTTGCATAGAGCATAGATTATGTGTATGTGTAGATTATAATGCATAATGCACCCACTACCGAAATTTATAAAGATATTGGTAGTCACCTCGGAGTTACGTGACCTGTATAAAAGCACTCGGCCTGCGGCCTCGTGCTTTTATATGGTCACTTAACTCCTCGGTAACATAATCTCTTTATAAATTATGGTAGGGGGTGCATTATCCACTATATACAGATACATTATATACATTTTAAGTGCCACAGAATGTATAATTTACATTCTGTGGATAAAAGTACTGAAGTGCCACAGATTGTAGATTATATGTTCTCTAGCACTTCCGGGTACGCAAGAGGCAGGCATTATATCTAAAAATGAATACTGTATGTTCCTTCTTGTCAAATACAAAGAAGCTGTGTCTCCTTGTGATTTCAAGAATGTTTCAAAATTATTGCTAAAAATGGCAGACTGATGACAATATTTAATGCCTCAGAAGGATTTTAGCAGGTTCCACTCAGTAATAAGTATTTAATTTACCTTGTTTAGAAGGTATAGCATTTTTTATTTGGATTAGGTTCTGCACTAGACATTTTGCAATGACAACTAATTTACAGTAACTCTTTAGGGGAATTCAGGAATTACCACTACTACCACTACTTCAAAGTTCATCTATAGCCAGACCAGACCAGTTTGCCTTATGGGAAGTAACCATAGCATGGAGAACTGACAAAGATTCAGAATGATCACCAGAATATGTTGCTCATATGTTTGTCAACACTGGAGCTTATTTGTATACAGTGGGCAGGTTTGCTCCGGGGCAGTGACCCATGGCGACCAATCGGTGATAAGCTTTTTTTCAGCCAGCTGCAGGTTGAACATTGAAAGCAGTCATCTGGTTGGTTGCTGTGGGTTGCTGTACAGGTGCAGATTTGCCTATTGTTTATAAATGATCCACACTATGTTGCTCTGACATCACAATATGTTACTCTGACACCACCACAATGATGATTTTAATCATTTACAGTATATTATGTATATATATGTATATATATATATATATATATATATATATATATATATATATATATATATATATATATATATATTATATATATATATATACTATATCATAGTACTTCACCTTCACTATTTATGATATTATTTCATATATCAAAATAAGTAAAACTAGGCAATAACAATGACTATTTATTAACTGTAATTACTCATATAAATCGATTTAACAATATTATAAATCATCTCCTTCATTTAAACAGAGATTAACATTAAATTGCTAATGGTGGTGTCGCCAAAAAGCTACAGTAGAGGTTACAATGTCTCCTTTGCAGCAGCCAAAGCAGCTGATGTAATGGGTGAGAAGTGGGTGACCTCTAGTCAGTGGCCTCTATCCCAGTCTGACATAACAACTTTTCTCTCCACTCAAGAAAGATAGGTGTGTAGGATGCACAATGGAGCTTCACATCACTTCATACTCAATAAGACCAGAGATGGAAATAAAAGTCTGTATCATTGTGAAGAGTTGCTATGTTTTATTTCCTGATGGCTTTGCCTTGAACAATGAGATAATAAAATGCTACTTCAGAAGTGGTGCTGCACTATGTTCTTATTTTTGCTTTTGATTTCCTCAAATGTATGCACATTTTTTTGAATAGGAGCTAGACACATTCAGATCTATTGTAATTTTGTAGCAGCTTGGTCTGTTTAATATTTATCCATTGAATATAACTGCATATTATGGCAATCTTATATTCACTCATATTTCCCAATATACCAGCTCATTATCCCTAATGAAACCTAGATGTGAGAATAGATTCTTTGTTTCAGAAGTGCCATATATTGAGTGAAACAGGAAAAAAGTGATTGTAATACATTTACAGTAGCAACATGGTGTTACAGGCTGAATGACTTGGCCAAATGGATTCAAGAAGTGTAGTAATTAGCTAGAAGCAAATTTTTGTTTGATTATGCTCAGAAGGGTGATTACATGAACATTTGTACTTTTAGTGTGTGGCATGGGGTAGGCAAGAACATTCAAATGTAGACATTAGCACTAACATGGGTATTTGTTTGTCTCATTGAGCCAGCTCTTTCCCAGCCCCACAAGTACTGTATTTATTGCCTTTTTGGCAAAATGTTTCAATGTCCTTATTATATTGCTAATGGGTTGAGTGCAGAGGACCTCTTGTATTTGTCTATTTGAATTGTATGCATACATATAGTTACATAGTTAATTTGGGTTGAAAAAAGACAAAGTCCAACAAGTTCAATCCCTTCAAATGAAAACCTAGCATCCACACACTCATCTCTCCATACTTTCACTGAAATTATATATACCCATATCTATTCTAACTATAGAGTTAAGTATCACAATAGCCTTTGATATTATGTCTGTCCAAGAAATCATCCAATTCACTCTTAAAGGCATTAACAGAATCAGCCATCACAACATCAACCAGCAGTGCATTCCACAACCTCACTGTCTTTACTGTGAGGTGAGTCATTTTCTTCCCGTTTGAAGGAATGGCCTCTGGTGTGGTGATCCTCTTTATGGGTAAAAAGGTCCCCTGATATTTGTCTATTATGTCCTCTAATGTATTTGTAAAGTTTAATCATGTCACCTCGCAAAAGCCTTTTTTCCAGAGAAAACAACCTCAACCTTGACAGTCTACCCTCATAATTAAAATTTTCCACCCCACCAAGCAGTTTAGTTGCACGTCTCTGGACTCTTTCCAGTTCATTTAAATACCTCTTAAGGACTGGAGTCCAAAACTGCACTGCATACTCCAGGTGAGGCCTTACCATGGCAAGACAGAACTTTGTTTGCTTTAGTAGCCACGGAATGACAATGGCCAGAATCAGACAACTTGTTGTCTACAAAGACACTAGATCCTTCTCATTTAAAGGAGAATTCAACCCTGCTGGTGCTAAAACCCCTCCCCCCAGTATAGAGCCCTGCAGTACTCCACTAACAACACTGGTCCAATTAGAAAATGTTCCATTTACCACCACTCTTTGTAGTCTGTCTTTTAGCCAGTTCTCTATCCAGGTACAAAGAGCCAGATTAAGACTAAACAAGGCTGTAGGCAAGGTAGTGCTTCGGGGGCCCCCACCTACCCACTTCCCTACCGCAACCCCGCAAACCACCAAATTTACAGTTGTAAAAGAAGCACTGCAATGCTAGCACATACCTCTCAACATTTTGTAAACATTTGAAAGAGGGTTAAAAAAAAAAGTTGCTGCGTGCAGTGCAGCAAATGTTTTTGGTCCAGCCCATTTTTGTGGCCACACCCCCGAATTGCCATGCTCATTTTACAAAATTTGGCAGGTTATGAGAGTTTGAACATATTTCTGTGATTTTATTCAGTTATTACAGTTTTGCACAGACCCACTCCCAGAGGCCCTTTACAAATTACTTTGCCCCCAAATAAAATTTTATTGGGGGGTTTGTTTTTTTGTAGTATTTTTTTTTGTTGTTTTTATTTTTTGTTTTGTTTTTCTTCTCCCCCCCCCTCTGCTTTCAGGAACCCATCCACCAGAATGGGCAGTTCTTGAATTGGGAAAAAGAAGGTGAAGGGATGGGGTGTGGCATGTGTAGCTCCATGGTCAATTCCATGTACAAATATGCCAAATTTCATAATAGCAGGGCAGAACTGCAATTTTTGCTATTGAAAGCAAGGAAATGGTTAAAAACCACATGTCAGTGTAATAAATTTGATTTGTATCCTTACCTGCCTGCCTTCTTTCTTCACCGATATTTTTGGGGGTGGGTGGAGAGGAGGAAACTGCAGCAGCACCACTGTCTGACATCCAGCCTGCCTGTTAGAGTCCTGGACAGTATGAACTAATATTTGCGCCCCTTTTCCCCTGCTGCAATTGGCTGTCGTCTGTCCAGCCTGCACACTCTCTCAACCCCTCCCAGCACTCTGTCAAACTCCCACCACACTCATCCAAACCCCCCTCTTCACACTCTCAACCCCCCACTCTCTCAAACCCCCTCTGCACACTCTCAAACCCCCACTCTCTCTCAACCCCCCTTTCACAGTGTCAGCGATTTGCTTTCTAGGGTACAAATTACCCTAGCAACCCTGCATTGATTTGAATAAGAGACTGGAATATGAATAGGAGATGGACTGAATAGAATGATAAGTGATAAAAAGTGGCAGTAACAATACATTTGTAGCCTTACAGAGCATTTGCTTTTAGATGGTGTCAGTGACCCCCATTTGAAAGCTGCAAAGAAACAGAAGAAAATTGCAAATCATTAAAAAAAACTATGAAAAATAAATAATGAAGACCAATTCAAAAGTTTCTTCGAATTGGCCCTTCTGCAATATACTAAAAGTTAACTTGAAGGTGAACCACCCCTTTAAGTAAAGAAGTTTGGCAATCACAGAGTTAAGCCCGCTAAGTACCCTTGGATGAATACCATCTGGACCTTTGTTTATCTTAACGTATTCTCATCTCTTTTGAATTCTGTCATGTGTGAACCATGCATTTTTAGTTGTATTACTAGAATTGAGACTATTAAGAAGGAAAACTTCATTAACAGATTCTTCATTTGTGTAGACAATCTCCGATTATTTTTTGTTGTTCTGATCAATCAGCTGACCTCCCTCTGATATTAAGGGACCTTTTGCATGATTTGTTGGCCTCCTTGTAACTCATAAATGATTTGGTTGCGTTTAATTTTGGTTGCAGGTGTCTTTTTTTGGACACCGGCATCCATTTTTGGATGCAGCCGTCCACTGCCAGGGTCCGTTTTTTAGCAATGGGCTCCGGCATCCAAAAACGGATGTTGGCGTCCAATAATGGACCCCCGCATCCAAAAATAGACGCCGGTGAATTTATTCGCCTTCAGGGAGTCTCGGGAATTGGCTGTGAATTCGCAGCAGGCGAATAAATTCGCCCATCACTAGTAGCTGGTTAATGCAGATTGAAGAAAAGGGCATGGATGGCCCAACACACAAAGTTAAATTACGCAACCCTCTGAGGATACGTAAATGGTGACCTGGGGATTTGAACTTGAGACACTAAGGCAGGCCAAACGCTGCTGCGACACTGAGCTTAAGCCTGCCTGCAGGGCCTCCAGAGGACCATTAGAACCAACTGTAACCTAAATGTAAACATTGTAACTTTATATGCAAAGGAGTGGTGACTGGTTAATGCAGCTTGAAAAAAAGGGAACCACTGGCACAGTACTAAATGTCAGCTTACACAACCCTCCAAGGATTTGGGTTGCCAAGGTAGGGCTATAGGTGGCCTGCCTGTGATGGACAGAGGGGTTCTTGCTGAAAAAAATTGTGGTTGGCTGTGGCTGTTGGTGAATGAAATTGTATTTGTTTGGTTTTCTTTTTACAGGGGAGTGCCCCTTGTAATCCACCCAGGTATCTGCTTTGGGGGTCTGTTTCTTTTTTGAACCTTAATATAAAGAAACAATATATGACTTGAAACCTAAAGACTGAGATCTTTATAAAAAAAACACCACAAATTAATTTTTATGTCAGCAGTTTGCATCCTCTATTGTGACCAGGTATGACCTATTTTGCAGATGGCAAGGAAAGAACCACTTTGAGACATTTTGTGATGATGTACATGATCAATACATACATATAAATGGGTTTAGAGAGAACTACAAAGATGGCTAAAGCAACCCCCAGAGAAGTAGCTATGTTTCATTCTCAGTTTAATAGAATGACTTAAGATGTATAACAGAGCAACACTGAGATATATAAAAAATCAATAGTACTTTTAAACTATGCATAAACCAATATTTACTGAAAGGAGAACCTGAAGGATCATTTGGTGAGAAGTCATATTAAAATACAATTGGGACGTGATTAGGTATTTGCAATGGAACATCGAAACAGTTACACAGTACATAGTTACACAGTATACATATATACATTTATGTACACAGTACACTAAGGTGCCTATTTATAATAAAAATATACTAATCTGCAACCCTTAAAAATTGCTTTAACCATGCATATTATTTTTGTCAAAGAAGTACAAGTTTGAGAGGTTCAAGCCACTTTGCCTTGAATATTAATAGAATCAGCCATAACAACATCACCCTGTAACCACACTGCCCATATCAGGAACAGCCATTGTCATTGCTTCAGATACTCAATTCTAAAGGAGTGGGTTCTTGTTCTTTTCTATGTATGTAAATAAAAACCCCACTACCAATCTATATTGTCATCTAATGTACTTGTAAGGAGTAATAAAATCCCTTCGCAAATACCTTATCTCCAGAGAAAACAACCACAAGATTGATAGTCTTTCCTCTTAGTTTGATACTTCCATTCCTTTTACCAGTATAATTGAATGTCTCTGCAATCTCTCCAGATTAATAATATCATTCTCGAGGACTGCAAATTGTGCTTTCATACCTTTGATTAATGTCCTTTAACAGACCTTTATTTGTTTTAGTAGCTATTTACTGTACACCATAAGCATAACTACAGAAGAAACAGACCCTGTGGATGCAGGTGGCCCAGCAGGTATAGGGACCCACTGAGGCCCAAATCATTTTCAATTTCAACTTCTATTAGTAAACCAGGACAACCTCTTGATATGTTGGGTGCTCTAAAATTAATTTGCTTTGGGGTCCAGTAACATCTAGCTTTGTCACTGACTGACACTGATTAGTATTGCAAAATTTGTTATCCACAAAAATTCCCAGATCCTTCTCAATTAAGTATGCCCCCAACAAACTACAATTTTGTGTATTACTAGAACCTGTTATTTCTACCAAAGTTTATAACTTTGCATTTACCTACATTTATGGCGCTATTTACTAAAACTCAGATGTATCTAATCTTTAAAGGACACTGAAAGGCAACAAAGTTAAATCCCATTTTTACTTTCCTTAAAGGGGTTGTTCACCTTTGAGTTAACTTTTAGTATAATGTAGAGAGTGATATTCTGAGACAATTTGCAATTGGTTTTCATTTTTTATTGTTTGTGGTTTTATAGTTATTTAGCTTTTATTCAGCAGCTCTCTATTTTGCAGTGTCAGCAATTTGGTTTCTAGGGTACAAATTACCCTAGAAACCATGCACTGATTTGAATAAGAGACTGGAATATGGAATATGAATAGGAGAGGGACTGAATAGAATGATAAGTAATAAAAAGTGGCAATAACAATATATTTGTAGCCTTATATAGCATTTGTTTTTAGAGGGTGTTAGTGACCCCCATTTGAATGCTGCAAAGAAACAGAAGAAAATTGCAAATCATTAAAAAACTATGAAAAATAAATAATGAAGACCAATTGAAAAGTTTCTTAGAATTGGCCCTTCTACAATATACTAAAAGTTAACTTGAAGGTGAACCACCCCTTTAATGAAAGAAAATCTTTCTCCAATATACTTTAATTAAAACATTAGTACCCTTTTTATAAGAAACCTGACTGTATGGAGTGAAATTCTCCCTTCATTTACTGTTGTGAATAGGAATTGTCAGACGGTCCGGTCCCTAACTGCTGGGCAGGAAACAATTTACTTATGAACAGCAGGGGGAGCCCCCACCTTACTATACAGCCTTTCAGAACTCCAGCAGCTTTGTTTCCCTTTAGAGCAGTCAGCGACTGTGTAGAGATTTGTACTGGATTTTATTTTTGCCTTTACATCCTCTTTAATGTTTCCAACTCCAGCTGCAGGGACAAAGATCATGGAGCCAGATTTAAACAGATTTAACTGGGATTCTATTTGGAGGATTATTTTGCTGCAACCACTGGTTCTGGAGAGTTGGAGAAAGTTTGTATTAAACAATACAAAAACTATAAAATCCACATTAGATTACATGACAACACAGGACCCAGTGCAGTCTGTATATTCTGTATATTCTGATGTATATTCTGCAGGTGGGAGTGACGTCACTGGGAGTTGCAGGAAGATCACCACAAGGGAAAGGAACGCCAGCAATTAAGATTATGCTATGCATATTTTGTTTATTTGCCATAGAGCCTAAATAGTGGCTGGTGGAAAAGAAGGAAAACATTGGAGATTACAATTATATGCGAGATGAATATCAAGGTTTTGTAACTAGGCAATTCTACTAGATTTGGTGAAGGCACTAAATAAAGGCGAACTTTACAATACACAAAGGAAAAGGATTTTAAAGGGGAACTCACAAAAAAGTGATTTGCTTGCCCTTTCAGCACAGGGTGTGCTCGAATAATAGAGACTACTACGCCATATTTTGTTTCTGGTTTTACTTTCTCCGTTTGCTTTAGGCGCTGGTCCATAGGAGATTATCGCTGAAAACATTTTTTTTAATAGCGATTTTTTTCCTTTTTTAAGACATTTTTTATGCAGCTGAGAGACTGAAAAGGAACGACAGGGGAGAGACATTCCAAAGGACTAACTTTTTCCCTATTTGTTATATTGTTTATATTCTGATTATCAGTCTTGCTGTATTGGCTTCTGGCAGATATTATTTGACTTGTGCTGTTTAGATAATTTATGATGATCCCTAAGCAGCCCAGATCACACTGAGCATGTGCACAATCTTGTTCTTGCAAAGATGTTTAAAAAAGTTACAAGATGACAGCCCCTACAGTATAAATCATTTCCTTGTCCTTTAATTAAGCCAAGCTCAACCAAACTCCCACCAATAACTTTATCTTATTTATTAATAAAATAACTTGAAAAATTTGGTGCAGAAAAAGACTCGAATCGTACCGTACCAATTTTGGATTATCAAATGAAACCCAGATCAGATCTTGCTATCTTCAAATTGTAAAAGGGACATCTACCATTAACTTCTACAAGACTTCATCAGGTTTGAGATGGTGGATTTTCTTATTCAGACTTTTAGCAGCTTCTGGGTATAATACATTTCAAAAAATGTAAGGGTAAGATTTAGTAAATCACCCCCCTTAACCTCATTTTGCCCAGCTCTCCAATGTAATCAAATCTCTAGGAACTTTGCACAATTTAGAGGTAGATTATGTTATATTAGAGATCAACACAGGAAAATTCACCCACTTTCTATTCATTGTTATGGAATTTTTATATGTATTTATCAATGGGTGAATGTTTTTACCATCTAAACAACCCATATAAATGAGTGAGTTTTTCTGTGGTCATATTTTGTTAAATCTGGCCCTTAGTATCATCTGTTGTCTCCCCATGTAGAAATTGCACTCTTATCCACATTTAAGGCCTTTGAGGCCTTGGTGGGCCCTGGGCAAAGACCCACTAAGTGGGCCCTATAAACCTTGCCTATGTATACTACATTTACTACAAAAAATTGATAATTTGCGTATTGACCCTAGCTTTTCTATAATCACTGTAGAAATTACCAATGAGCACAGTGAATATATAAAATATAAATATATAAATGAACAGAGTGGCAATGTCATGTATTCCTCCAGAATGCATTGCAAGTACAGTGGCAATTCTTTGTATAAATACCCTGGAACCCGTAGCAGGAATAGCAGGATGTCACAGAGATTATTTCATATATAAATACCCCCAGAAGGCATATCAGGATGGCACAGAGATTATTTCATATATACCTCCAGAAGGCATAGCGGGATGGCACAGAGATTATTTCATATATACCCCCAGAAGGCATAGCAGGATGGCACAGAGATTATTTCATATATACCGCCAGAAGGCATAGTAGGATGGCACAGAGATTATTTAAAATATACCCCCAGAAGGCATAGTAGGATGGCACAGAGATTATTCCATATATAAATACACCCAGAAGGCATAGCAGGATGACACAGATATTATTTCATATATAAATATCCCTGGAAGGCATAGCAGGATGGCACAGAGATTATTTAAAATATACCCCCAGAAGGCATAGTAGGATGGCACAGAGATTATTCCATATATAAATACACCCAGAAGGCATAGCAGGATGAAACAGAGATTATTTCATATATAAATATCCCTGGAAGGCATAGCAGGATGGCACAGAGATTATTACGTGTATAAATACCACCCAGAAGGCATAACAGGATGGCACAAAGATGAGTTCATATATAAATACACACAGAAGGCATAGCAGGATGGCACAGAGATTATTTCAAATATAAATACCCCAGAAGGCATATCAGGATGGCACAGAGATCATTTCATATATACCCCCAGAAGGCATATTAGGATGGCACAGAGATTATTTCATATATAAATACCACCAGAATTTAGGGGGGCTAGTTGTGGCAGACGAAAAACATTTTTTTAAATATTCATGCAGTCACTGACAGTGGGTCCCAAAATGAGTGGGCACTGTAAGAAGTGCCAGTCAGCTTTGGGAATCAGCATTTCTAACAGGGGACCTTGCCTTCATACTAAGCCAGAGACAGAAAGAGAGAGAGAGAAAGGGAAGTCAGAGAGAGAGAAGGGGAAGTCAGAAAGAGGGACAAAGGGAAGTCAGAGAGAGAGAGAAAGGGAAGTCAGAGAGAGAGAGAGAGAAGGGGAAGTCAGAGAGAAAGAGAGAGAAAGGGAAGTCAAAGACAGGGAGAAAGCAATAGACATAGATTGGATTTCCTTCTCTGCTGAAGACTGTAGACAGAAATGTTATTACTGTAGCTTATGTTACATGAGAAACAAATGCAATTTGATAGCTGTTTTGTCATGATTCTGACAAGTAACACAAGAATGAATGGCAGTTACCACATCAGCATCCATTGCTGGCCACCAGTACAGTTCTCACAGTCTTTGTTTTGTACGTACAATTCCTTGATGACTCTTGCGCAAGTTGTATGAGCTTTTCCCGCAAGGTACCAATAATCGGTGAGCACCGGTGCCACCGGATAACATAGCCATCTACTAAGGACAGTTTGTGTCTAATCCTGTAGTAAGGTTGAAGATCAGGACTGAGTTTCTTCTCAGCATTTGGCCATTTGTATTTCATATCCTGTAGTTTTACTTGAATTGGACATGTGAGGCAAGCTTGCTTGATGATAATATATCAGTCAGTGCTACTATTTGCAGACTTGAAGTTCAACGTAGTAGTGTATGAAGTGGCTCCACAACTGAAGCATAGTTGGGAATAAACTTAGAATACCATGAAGTAAGACCTAAGAAAGCTCGTAAGGTCTGGAAATCAGTTGGAGTAGGTGCTTGTGTAACCACGTTGACATGGTCAGGCAGTAATCCATCTTGTGAAATTATATGACCCAGAAATGACAGCTGAGTTTGTTAGAAGTGGCATTTCAAAGTTCAGTTTGAGTCCTGCAGAATCAATGCATTTCAGAACCCTTTCCAGGTACTTGTCATGGAGATCCATAGTTGGAGCGTAGACAATTATATAATCCAAGTAGCATTGTACACCAGGTATGTCATGGAGTATAGTAGACATCAGTCTTTGAAAACAACTCGGTGCTGAAGCCAATCCATAAGGTACATGCTTGAACCGAAACAAACCATCATGGGTGATAAATGCAGTGAGGTCTCTGCTTTCTTCATGCAGTAATACTTGATGATAAGCACTCTGAAGATCCAGGGTTGAAAAGAATTTTGCTCCTCGGAGTTCTGTAAATATTTCCTCTATGTGTGGGAAGGGATGATTATCAGTAACAACTGCTTTATTAGGTTCACGGAGATCAACACACAATCGAATACCTCCAGTTTTCTTCTTTGTTACAACAATTGGTGAAACCCATTCAGAGGATTCTGATTTTTCAATCACATCTTGCTCTACCAGTTTCTGTGTCCTGTGTCTCCCTTATAGAGTAGGGCAAGCACCTCAATTTCTGGTGTACTGGTTTTGCATCTGGTCTCAAGTTAACTTTGTGTACAAAGTTCTTTGCACAGCCCAGTGATGTGTTGCTTTGTGGTGAAATTTTAGACACATGCTGTGTGGCAGGCACTGGTGCTGTAGTAATAAGACCACCAACTTATTGTAGGTTTAATGCAGCAAAGAGATCCCTTCCAAGTATAGCAGTACCTTTATTCACAATGTAAAAGTCACATTTTGCAGTATTTGATTTAAACTGTACAGTCACTGGCAAGCAACCAAGCACAGGGATTGGATCCTTTAAGTAACTGACCAGTCTCAGGGCAGGTGCACCAAGTGTATCTTTTGCAAAGTATTTCAAGAAAATATCCTTTGGTAGTATAGAAACAGCTGAACATTTATCAAGCATCAGGTTAATGGAGTGCTCCTTGTCAGTAGAAGCAGTACATATAAAGTGCATATAAACTTGTCTGGAATAAATGTACCAGCTTTATCCACACTTAATACTGTAACATTTGTAGTAGTAAGTTCATGAACATATTTAGTAGAACTACGGCAGACCGTAGCAAAGTGACCTGGCTCTAAATATTTTGCGGCACTGTATAGCTTTTGCTGGACATTTAGCATAGATTGCAAGGTGTTGTGTTGAACCACAGCGAAAGCAGTATTTTTTATTTGTATTTGCTGCCCGGTTTTGCAGTGAATCCTTTTCCTTAGCACTGTATTTTTCCTGTGACTGCGTATTATTAGGCCACAGTTTTGAATTCACAATCTGTACATTCCCAGCAGTTCCCTGACTGAGAGTTTTAGCCTCTGCAACAGCTGTTTCAATTTGGCTAGCAACTGTAATGCGCTTTGCAAGGGTTAAATCTTGCTCTAGGAGCAGTCTCTCTCTAATGCTCGGTGAGTTTGTTTTTTCCACTATTTGGTCTCTTAGCATTTCATCTGTTAGATTCCCAAACTCACAGGTAACAACCAGCTCTCTCAAAGCTGCTACAAAATGTTCTGTGGATTCCCCATTACCTTGGAATTTATATCTTTCAGCAACCACATTTACTTTTGGCACAAAAAATTTCTTTATAGCAGTAAGAGCAGTTTCATAAGTCTCATCAGGTAATGGTAATGTATAGAATATACGCTGTCCCTCTGTTCCCAGGCAGTGAATAAGTAAATCACGCTTTCTAGCTGCAGAAATCTCCCCTTGATCAGCAGCAATAATGTAATTATCAAACATACAGATCCAAGCAGTAAAAGGTATGGCAGGCTCACCAGGGTTTGGTAGAAAAGGTGCAGGCTGCTGCAGATGTAGAAAAGACACCCTTGTCACCATTTGTTGTGTTTGGTAGCCGAGGATGAGGAGGGTATAACAATGCTTTATTAGCAGGTTCATGCAGCCATTCAGTGAGTCTTACTTTCACTTTCAAGCTGTACAGAAAGTCCTGTGTATGCACAGTGCCACCTGCAGGCCATTTGTATAAACACCACAGTAATGGATCTGGTTCGCTCTTGGGGGTATGTGCAGGACCGAGTGGTGTGATGTGCCAATGCAATGCATTGGCTCCGTCTCTGCAGACTGTACTGGCACTTCCTCTATACACTCTTTCTGGCATTTTCCAGCACCATACCAGGTTAGGGGTGTGTGCGAGTTGATCGGAGGGGGAGGGAGCTCAGACCTTACAGCTATTACATTTTGGGAAAATAAAAGTGGGCCCCCAAAATATGTGGGCCCTGGGCAGATGCCCCTTTTGCCTGCTTATTAAAGCGGCCCTGGATGTAAATCATTCATGGCTTCACAAAATGAGGAGTATTACCTGTACAGGAGAAAGTATTATGTGTGCTATTTAATACCATTGTTTGCTATATATTTACTATTTATATATTGTTAAAAGACATAGAAACAATAAAAACATCAGTATTGGAACACAGGAGAGATATGAGGAATGAAAATATTAAGAACTCTGTAGCAACACACTTTTTGGAATAACATTACCCTGATGTAATTGGAATTTAAACAAAGCATGCTTCTTTGAAAACAGAACAAAACTAAGCTTTGGATTAAATCATTGCATGAATTTTAAACTGTCCAGTCCTTTTTGGGTCATCACCCTGCTACAACTCATTTAAATTCTTTAAAACCTATAATATACAATACTCCAGCTACCTACCTACAAGTACCTACCTTATACTGCACATGAAACTGGTTTAATATGTATGACTCCACATCCTTAATTATTTTCAGTTTATAAAAAGTGATATTTATAAAGTATGGGCCAAGTGTTCAAAGTTTCATTTTATAAAATATCAGCTCAGGCAAGGTTCGACAGAGAGCTTTGTGCTCACTGATTAAGAGGAAGTACACTAGGAACTACTGAATGTATTGAATCACAACATTTTAAAACCAGTTATGGTGTAGCGTTTTTATAATGAGTATAATTTTTCAGTGTCAGTTGTCACTATGATATAAAGCTAAGTAAGTGTTCTTTAATCATGATTCCACTTGTGACATCTAGAACATACTTTATCAAATTGACTTTACAAGTGCAAAGGATAACTGAATGTACCACCTCCCTGCATTGAAATGTTATACAGTTATATATACTCTAACAATAAATATGTAGCCCACTATATGTAGCATAGACATTATTTTGCATTAAATTGTAGAATAAAATATGTTCTTATATAAAAGGTTAATTACAAGTCCATAAGGATATACTTATACTTATATGGACCCTCCATTTATAGTGATCCAGAGGAAGACAAACAAAAACCCCAACATGATATTTGTCAACTGAACCATAATAAATTCATTCCTGACTAAAACGCAATCTGGTTGGAGTTGGACCACTAATTATTTCGTATCTTCAACTAATTTTTTGCAAGAAATCTTACTGCTGTGTTCTCTTACAAAATCTGAAAGAACTGTTTGATATATGAGCTGTATTGTATAAAGAATATCTTCACATTCATTTGGAAAGTGAATAATTTACTAGTAAATCAACAGGCAGTGGCATATGTTACTGCAAGTTTTAATATTTATTTTAAATGCTTATATAGAGTATTATAACATAAAAGTTAGATTTGTTGACTCGTTTCATCTGTACCCTTTATAGATTTCTTACAACCATTGCAGCAAATAAAAACACTATAAACACAATTTTATCTATGTTTTAAAAAGCAACATTAAGGCTATATAATAAATCTTACTTTCAAGTATATTGATTTAAAGTATATTTATTTATGGAGTCTGGTTTCTGCCTTGCTTCCAGTGCAGACACTGTATCTTTTTAAGCTTAAATGGAAAGCCTCATCACATTACCAGACTCAGGAAGGGAGTATTGCCTTAAGAGGTAGCCTCATGTATTTGAAAATCTTCTTAGGCAATGATCAAACCAGTGTATATGAACTTTGTTTTCCCAATATACAAATGAAAAATCATGGATCAAGTGCAGCTACGGTTGCAATAGTTGGCTGCAGTCACAAATTGATTCATTAAATATATGTGACAACATATGCTCCGTCCACTTCCTTATAGTTGCACTTGGCCTAGCTATTTTTTTTGCCTTTGTTCCAAATATCAAGCAGTTGAATCTATTGGGAACCATGAAGCTCAGAACCAGATAGTAACTCCAGGATTCCCACAGTGGAATGTGTCAATCGCTGCAGCTCAGTAGTGCCTAGAGAATCAGTTGCACACATCATTTTGATGAAGAGTGGTAGAAGCATTTCCAATCAGACTTATAAATTGCAGCAAGGACAACCATGTCAATTTTGATGCATCAGCTGCAATTGCATCTGGCACAACTCCCCCTGACGACCACAGTGATGCTTGCATTATGGGATTATGCATTGTGATAAAATAACATGGCAACTGCCTCCAAAATTGCAGTCTTAAATGACCTCTATTGGTTCTTTCATGGATTCGTGATGGGGGTTGCATAGAAATCTAATACTAATTTGAATTTAGGACACCAATATAAAATCCTGCTACAAGAAGTGCAGTCATAATTATGAACATAAAGCAGTTCCACACATGTTATATCATACCAAACAGGAGAGGTATCTGTCAGGTTTGGCCACTGGTGTGGCTGGCAGGTAGCTAATAACTGGCAGAAAAGGTCTAGGCAGGCAGCTGGCAAGTAAAGTCCAATGGGCAGGCCTAGGTCAAGCTGAAGACAGATGGTAAATCAGAAAACAGGCCAGTCAGTGGTAAACAGGCATGGATCAGGAGCAAAGCAAGGACCAGGAGAACCTGGAACAGGGATCAAGGCAGAAATAAACAGGACACCAGGTGGGGGACAAATAAGTAGCAGGTTGGATCTGGCTTGGAAGATTAAATGATTGACCACCAGGAGTTGCAGGAAGCAGGCTTATAACCCATAAATTGATTAATTGGGAACACTGGAGGTTAATGAGGTTGGCAGAGTAAAGAGTGTAGCAGGAAGAGGAATCATAACCATCAAGATGACTGACCCATAACAACCCAGAACACCACCAGTGGATTAGTGCATCTACAGTTCAAGACAAAATCCAGAGTTCAATTCCTGACAGTGTCCAAATGCTCCTTGTTACCATAGTTTCTACTACTGGAGCAGAGATACAGCTAGTCAACTTTATCCTATAACATATATTGAGAAGTCATAACCAATACATCTAATGTCAGACACAGTTTAATATATATGTTCTTGGTTCTGAAATGAAAAGGGAAAATACATGTCCAAATCCAATGTTTTCTCACTTTGATAGACTAATAAGTCATTCTAAAATTAATAAATAGGGATGGCGCGTACGTCGGAAAAAAAGTTTGCGAACATATTCGCATACTAGCGTCAAAAATTTGAACGGTTCGCGAACGTCGCGAACCCCATAGACTTCAATGGGAAGGCGAACTTTAAA
>CM044437.1:71532074-71554785 GCA_024363595.1 Xenopus borealis
GCGAACAGCCGATGTTCGCGCGAACAAGTTCGCCGGCGAACAGTTCGCACCATCCCTATTAATAAAGTCACAAATTCTGTATGCAGTATATTGTGGTGCTCACACTGCAGCAATTCTGCTAAATACTTATCATGATTTATTGAGATCTCCAAATAACGTTTCTGAGGTTCAACTCTCTTTCTGAACTAATTCCGTACTGGAATATTTTAAACATAACCAGCCAAGCCACAGCACAATTTAAAGCCTACATCTTTCATTTAAAGATTACCTGTGTAAAATGGTATAGTAAGTAGTTATTAAAGCATGGATTTCGAAATTCAAGTAAAGCATTGAATGGTTTTGGTTGCTAAGTATAACAAGGGCATGCCTGATAAATAATTAAATAAAGCCATAAAATTATTGTAATATTTTAATATATTCGAGTCATTAGTGTGACTAGCTCAAATGAAGTCTTTAAATGATATAAAATGTAACCTTTGTGGATGAAATGAGTCAACAAACACTTTCTGCAGAACTTTAGGTTCCCTGCAGGATGCTGCCACTTTGCAGAGTGATTTGTCTAAGCTGAGAAACTGGGCAGCAAACTGTAAAATGAGGGTCAATGTTGATAAATGCACTTTGGCAAAAATAATAAATGCAAGTTACAGTATATACAAAATGGCAGTGTGTTGGGAGTTTCCTTAAATGACAAGGATCTTGGGGTTTTTTAGATGCTTTTGAAAAACGCTCGTAAATGCATTTTCGCGCGATTTTCAAAAGTGCCGCGTGTAAATAGGCGCACGTGACTTGACACTTTAGCGGGCGCAAGACTGAGGAAAGAGATTCTGGGAGATTTGTTGCCCCAAAAACGCAGCGATTTGTCGCAGGCAACAAATCTCCCTGCAATCTCCTTGTCTGGAAGAGCCCTAAAGAGGATTACCGCACCAGACTAGAAGAAAAGGACTTTCATTTGAAGCAGCGTAGGTGGTTCTTCACAGTGAGGACAGCAAAGTTGTGTAATGCGCTGCCGGGTGGTGTTGTGATGGCTGATTCTGTTACTGCTTTTAAGAGAAGCTTGGATGATTTCTTGGACAGACATAATATCAAAGGCTATTGTGATACTAAACTCTACAGTTAGTATATATATGGGCATATATAATTTATGGGAACGTATTGAAAGTATGTGTGTATGGATGCTTGGTTTTCATTTGGAGGGGTTGAACTTGATGGACTTTCAACCTAATTTAACTATGTAAACGATTGCTCATTCAATATTTATTTAAAAATGCAAAAATCTTCTTCAAAGCATGGTACTTTCCCCGTTAAACCCATTTTTTAAATTACATGTTCCATTATGCTATGTATAAATCATAAATTCAACACTGCTTTGGTGCTGCTTTGTGCCAAAACTTTTCAGGTCTTTCAAGCTTGAAATATGCCCTCCACTGTGCAGCGTAAGAATCTGTATGGATATAGCAGCATTAGAGTTGGTAAATAAAGCATTTTCCCATAACAGTAATTAATTATAGAGTAATGGGAAGGTTATGTACTCCTAAAATATAATTCATAAAAATGTATGCTCTTGTAGTTGTTCTGATGCATACACTAAACGAAAGTCAGCTAACAGAATAAACATGCAATAATCAACTGGACCTTTAACATATAAATAAAATGTTTAGAACATGCATATTGTAGCATGACACAAGGATCAAGCAATGTCATTTGATGTAACATCCATTATGTTATTTGCAACAATTTATAGTCAAGGGACACTTTTACATTTGAGTATTGAGTTTTCATTATTCTAACATTATTTAGGAGGATGTACATTCATTAAATCTGTTAGGTAAAATCTTCTAGAAATGTTTTTTCTTAGATAACTTTGTGGATGTTTTGCATGCTAACCTGTGCAGATAAGTGTAGCATGATGTCCTCTGTGAAGTACGAGATAGTAAAGTGATGCTTCAGGAATTTAACTGAGCCCTTTCAGAATGGAATTGCAGTTTGAGATAGGTATAGCTTTTTTAGTCAAGTCATTACAAATTCAACTTTGACATGCTTTGCAGAGTTTAAAGTGACCCGATACTGTACTAGCCTCATGCTTTTTGCATTTTTAAATATTTACCTGCATAAAATGTTTCTGATGGAAACATAGAACTCAAATTTTCATAACAAATACCAAAATTGGATCCCATATAAATTCTATGATTTTTTCTCTTCTAATGTGCCAAAAACAATTCAATAAGGAAAAGGTTTATCATGTGAAAAATTATGGACGAGATTCAATTTGAGATGCAATTCAATTCAGAAAAACTTATCACGTGAACTCTATTGAAGTCTATGGAAAAAAACTGAAACTGAATTAGGAGAAAATAGAATCTCATCCATGACTTTTCATGTGATAATCCAAAAAACGGTGTTTTCTTCAGCACACCACTTACTATTTCAGGGTGCATCCACTCCCAAGCTGCCTCCAAGTAAGCCAAATTCTTCGTCTTGAATAATAGGATATGAAGCACACCATTCTCAGGCTTTGCCTTTAAAACATTTTATTCCAGCGGAATCCACACGCAAGCTTTCGGGGGAGAACCCCTTCCTCAGGTGCATTTTCATGTGATAAACTATGAAATAACTTTATGTTATGAGACCTTGTTGGTACCATTTAGTAGCAAGGACAGAAAGGTTATTTATGGAGAAGCCAGGTGTTTGTTGTGGTGATCTGGTGCCCCATATAATAGAGCTAAGTTTGTGAATTTTTGTAGGATTTTAAGAATTGAGATTCTCTTGCTAGTGTGCATTGCAACTACTGTGGGTGGGCTGTGTTAGTTAAGTCACATTTTGTGGTTAAGATAGTGACTGGTTTATTTCCATGCTTAGAGGACCTTTGGTAAGACTACAATAAAGATCTCTCAGATTTCATGGTTAGACATTTGTCTAGTTGGTACTTGATTTTGGTTACTTGAGTATGGAAATCAGGGATTAATTTCATTTTGTCTAAATGGTGCCCCATATAATTGAGGAAAGTTTGTGAGTTCTTGTAGTCTTTTGACTGTTACTCATCACGATTCTCTTGCAAGTATACATTTCAAAACTGTGGGTGAGCTGTGCGGTATTTGTTACATTTTCTGGCTAAGATAGTGCCTTGTTTATTTCCGTGCACTTAAGACATTTGGAGACCACAGTAAAGATCTCAGATTTTCTAGTTAGAAATATATCTAATTGGTACTTAATATTGGTTAGTTGAGTATGGATGTCAGGGATTCATTTCATTTTGTCTAAATTTATCAGGTTCCCCAATTCCCCAAGATTCAGTAATCTTTCTTTGAGAGTTTTTTCTTGTAAAAGGCTTTCAATTTAAGAAAATCCCCTTTAATATTAGCTTTTTGTGTGTCCCATGCCAAACATCTTCATAAACTTGAGAAATTTAGATTAACTAGTTTGCATGTAGGCTTAGACAGGGAGAGAACTAAGTCAGCTAAACAGAGGGATACTCAAGAAATGTCTGACTAAGGAAAAACTAAAATTTTGGACAAGGAAATTTTCTCTAATAGCTGTTGAAAAATCCATATGAAATGGCATGCTCTATTCTTGTGTATAAATGATAATGATGAAAAATTGTGTGTGCAGTCTATTGTTTAATAAGGCTGTAAGGAGAAAGTCCTTACCAGTGCGGCGGGGACGCCCGCCGCGCCGCCATCGGCGGGGACGCCCGCCGCACCATCTTCCTCCTGTCTTGCCGGCTTCCTAGTGCGCGCCGCGCGCGCACTTCCGCGTTATATAGACGCATGCGCGCTGGCGTGATGACGTCAGCGCGCAATGGCGCGAAATTCAAAACTATTTAAAGGTACATTTTTTCTTTATCAGTGCCCGTGATAGGTTTTGTTCCTGGTGCCTTGTACTTGTGCTGTAAAGCTTCTGATCTGTCTGTTACCTGTGTTTGACCCTGCCTGGCTGTTTTTGACTACTCTGATCTCTGGAACCTGACCCTTGCCTGAAACCGACCTTGAATTTGCTTAACCCTCCTGATTGACATTCTGGTTTTGACCCCTGCCTGTTATTGACTCCGATTCTGCCTTCTCCCATCTGATTGATTACCCGGATTTGACCCTTGCCTGCCTGACGACCCTAGCTATCTGCCCGCCTCGACCCGGCCTGTCTGACTACGTATCTGCCAACTCCTGTCTGTACCGTGACCATCGGCCTTAAAGACTTTATATACAGTCGTGCCCCATCGCTGGCCAGAACTCCTGCTCTGCACCTCTTGTTTAAGTCCAGGTGGCATCTGAGTAGCTGAGGGCTCCTCCCGAAGCCAAAGGCGGCCACACTACTGGTGAAGCACGAGCCTAGACCAGGGTGCTTAGCGTTTGTTCTGGAATTGGGTGCCGACCGTGACAAAGGCACACTGCATCTCTATTTTAAGAAGGTGGTGACATTGGAGCCTCAACAACAGAGTGAAAGGGTACAGTATTGCACTAGGGCTCCATGAAGCCAGAGTCGCATTTGTCGATTGTGATTTATTTTATTATTGCAAGTGTTTTGATTCTTATGAATGTATAGGTCATGGTTGTGAAAATTCTGACAAAATAATGATGCTACAAGTAGTTTCTCTCAAAAATAGAAGAAAATTTCATGTTATATTTTAATTGAAGGCTATTTTCAAACCAGGCATGCCAAATGGCATTTTGGAGGGTGAATGTAGTCTCCTATTTATGGTGGCTGTACATGATGAATGGAAAGGTAGTGTACAAGAAGGGTCTATATACAATATGACCATGTTCGGTGCTCCAATCATTTCTGCAGTGACTATGAATGATCAGAACATAAAGAGGTGAAGATCCACTTCTTCATTCATCATTTGCACATGCTATGGCCAAAATGCATTGTGCACTGGCATAAGAAATGTTTAAACCAGCCTGATACCCAAACCCATTTCCATAGTAAATGGATCAAAGGGCTACAAAGCAGGCTACTAAGCATGTATGGAACATGTATAGTCAGCTCTACTCTGTGGCCTTTGGTAGAAATTAATTTAACATTTCCACCCACAGAGACTGCTATATTTTACCCATTTAATTTGCCCCTTGTGAAGCTTCAGTTGCCTGTGTTAAAGTACTTTTTATCCCTTAGCATTAAATTCATGGATATTTGCATTCTTATGTATTAGCTGTGGCAATATAGCAGCTAAATAAACACAACCAGCCCACTATGTCCTTTATAAGTATAGGGGAATAAGTTTGTACAAAAAAATAGACTAAAATATAATTTATTAAGCTTCCATCACTGGAAATAAGGAGATGAGATATCTATTTATAAATTAAGATAAAAGTGTGCTATGTTTCCCAGATAAAAAAAACTGTACAAAAGTCTACTTAATCATTCTTAAGCTTTGGCAGCGCATTTATATGCGATGTTATAAAACAGTTTGTCAAGGCCAAGTAGGATAGCCCGTACTGTAATGTAAATATAACATGAGGATATTATGGAGAAGCACTCTACTCATGACAATACATTGGTTACATTACACTGATACAGTTTGTTTTGTGCCGTGTGCTCTTTGTTTGCTGATAATGGTTTTTGACTGGGAATGCAGAATGTAAAGTACTGTGTGTTCTGATTCTGTTCTGTCTCACTGTGAAGCTCAACTTTGCTGGTTTAAAACCTTTGTTTCTTGGCTATTATAAATTGTGACAAAAGCTACTATAACTATTCTGATCTGTTTTGTTACCTGACATTGTTTATATTCCTCTGTGCTTTTGTTTCGGATCACTCAGGGCAAAAATGGGCATGTCAGAAATTATTTTCCACAATTTCATCAGTCATTTATCTGCACATTATAGACTTTGTCATAACTTGGTGGTGGCGTTACATCAAATATAGTCAGACAGAAGAAGGTCCAGAATGTTAACAAGGGCATTAGATAGAGCAGGAAAGATGCTTTTAGCAAGAAAGATGCAAGGTGATGAATCTCCAGTAGACTGCAACACAGATGTCTGAAGTGGATTAAGGTTACCAAGACATGTTAAAATTACTAATGGCAGAAAGTTCCTGGAGAAAAATAACTTTTATTGCCATGTCATACTAAAGTATCTTATTTTTGTATATGAAATACAAAGTACTTCATAGGACTGTAGCAAATGGCTATGTGCAGGACAGTCTAAACCAGGTGTGTCCAACCTTTTGGCTTCCCTGGGCCACATTGGAAAAGGAAAAATTGTCTGGGGCCACAAATACACAAACACTTTTGATTTGTAAAAGTAAAGAAAATATTTTGCCTGTGCCACGTGTAAGTTTAGTAAGACAGCAGGAGCTTAGGAACTTAATTCATGGCTAAAGTCTTGGGGGGGGGGTATTTATCAAGCCCTGAATTTATCTCAGTATTTTTTTTTTTTTAAAGGTACGTTTTTATTTTGCTTTAAAAACATCAAACATATAAACATTACAGTACATTGCAGATAATCTCATGTGTGTCAGAGTATCATATATTATTTTCTTTTAGAAACTCCAAGGAAACCTCGCAGATTTTTTATGCTTATTTATTATAACATTTACTCGAAAATTTTCTTTGCAGGAAAAATAAAAAAAAACATGATTTTTTCAGATTTCTTTTCCGAAAACCTCAAATTTTTCGGATATCTGATATTATCATGGAATAGCACAAAACCCAGCGCACATCAAAAAATCAATGGGACTCCTCCCATTGATTTATATGCAACCTCGGCAGGTTTGAGATGCCGGATTTTTTTAAAGAAGGCCTATTTTAAAAATAAAACGCACAGATTTCAGATTTTCGGAATTTGGAGCTTAATAAATAATCCCCTTGGTGTACGAGGGAAGGGTTTTGATTTCTAGTGCACTGGGCTGATTTTTCCTTGGGGTGATAGTAGTGAAAAATTGCTCCTCAATGGAAGGGGGTCCACTGTGCTAGGGGAAAGAATGTTTAAGAGTTTCGAGGAACTAGACATGAGGGGGTGAGCCAGATAATAGGGAAGCTAGAGTAGACAGGGCAGTGGGATTAGTAAGGGGTCATGGGGGAGGAGTGAGAGGGACATACAGTTTATCAGCTAGGGAGATCCCTCTGTTACAAGAAAAACAGACTAATAGTAACTTTAAATCTAATCCTCTGTTAAATAATGTAAATATAAGAGGGAAAGTAGTAGCCTCCCTATATGCTGGCAAATACACAGAGTTTGACAGGTAAAATGGGAGAGCTATAGTTAATTGCATGTGCTAAAAACTATGAAATAACTGGTATTACTGAGACCTGGTGGGATGAAACCTGTGATTGGGCTGTCAATTTAAATGGCTACACCCTTTTTAAAGAGAGATTAAAAAGAGTGGAGCATTTTGTCTTTATGTAAAACCTGAATTAAAGCCATGCTCTGAAGAAATACCCATGGATAGCATCGGGCAGGGTGTAGAATACCTGGGTATTCGACTGGGTAAAAAACGTATATATCATTGGTGTATGCTACAAACCACCTCAAATAGGTGACAACATTGAGGCCCAACTACTATTACAAATGGAAGCTGCTTCACAACGAGAACAAGTTATTATGGTTGACTTCAGTTATTCCGACATTGACTGAGGTAATGGGGTTGCCAAGTAGGAAAAAGCTAATGGGTTTGTAAATATGTGTAATGACAACTTTTAATTCCAGCTAGTTCTAGAATCGACTAGGAATGACACTCTTTTGGATTGTAATAGCTAATGATATTGAACATATAACTAGCATTTGCATGGGTGAGCATTTAGGGAATTGTGATCATAACATGGTCTCCTTTGAGATTATGTTGTAGAGGCTACTCTATAAGGAAGAAACTAAAACACAAAAATTTAGCTGTACTAACTTTTCCAATATAAGGCATTTCTGTAACATATTAACTGGGAAAGGCTTTTCACAGGGTCAAACACAATGGGATATCTTTCAAATGCTACTTAATAAATATACATGTCAGTATATTCCCCTTGTAAGCAAGGAACATCAGTGTAGTGGTTTGACAGAATTGTTGGTGTTGAGCCAGGACAGCTAAAACATTTGTCAAGTATAAGGTATATGTCAGGTATATTATGCCAATGAATCATGAAAAAAAAATATATCAGACAAGCTAAAATCAATATGGAAATGGAGGTTTCCTTCTAAATAGTCTAAATTCTATTAATTCCACAAATGATGCATGGGTCACACAAGGGAAATTCAAAAGAAAATAGAACATGTAAAGATAAATAAATAAAGATAATATTCATCCAAGGGTACTAAACAAGCTTAGCTCTGCGATAGCCAACCCCTTGTACTTGTACCTTGTAATTTTTCAGGATTCATTGAGGTCTGGTATGGTGCAGAGAGACTGTAGAATTGCTAATGTGGTTCTGCTATTTAAAAAGGGATCCAGTTCTCAGCCTCAAAACTATAGGCAGGTTAATCTGACATCAGTAGTAGGAAAGCTTTTCAAAGGGGTATTAATGGATTTTCCATAAAATGGATCATCAGACCAGAGGCCATCCATTTAGATTAGTGTAAAAAACTGTGGTTCTTCACAGTGAGGACAGTGATGTTGTGGAATACTAAAGTCTAAGGGAAAAAATGTTTTCATGTGATAAATCATAAAATAATGTTTTCTTGTACTATGGAATCTGGCCCAATGACTGCTAGATTATTTGGTTTGACCAGGTTAGGGTGCACATAGAAAAGGTAAACTGAGAAACAGCCAAAAAGCAGTGCTTGCTGCAAAAAGTGCTTTATTCCAACAACATGTTTCGGGCTAGAAGCCCTTTATCAAGTATCTTAGGGTGCACATAAGTTAGGTCACACCCCTTGGACAGATCCCCATATATAATAGGAACATACTTCCACTCTTGGTGATACCCAAAGATGAAAAAGTGGGTGAATTTATTGCTGCACAATAAGGGTTGTATAATTTAAAGACATTTTTAGCTAATAATACATAATAAATCAATAAACACATGATTTTTATTGCCATTTATAGTGCATTTACTTCTAGGATTTTAAAATGAATAGCTGTTTATCCAGATTCACTGTAAGCATCTAAACAAAACAGGGGGTTCAATCCAGCTAAACAAATACATAGACACTCAGAGCAAGATTGCAAACTGCTATCTCCTCATAGATGAGCCAACCCCATCTCAAGCTCAACCTGGCTAAAACAGAGCTCATGTTTTTCCCACTTAAACCTAGTACTTCTTTCATCGTTACTATAGATGGCATGAACTTTAACCCTATTAATTTAGCATGTTGCTTGGGGGTCATCTTTGACCAGTCTCTCTCCTTCTCTAATCATATTACTTATGCTCTCAAAAACTGTTGCTTCTTCTGCAGCAATATACATACACAACATTAATCCATGCCCAAATCCTATCCCATTAAGATTATTGCAATATCCTACTAACTGGTCTTCCTGACTTTCATCTCCCTCCCTTCCAACCAATCTTAAACTCTGCTAATCCTGCTCTCTCCTAAGAGGGAGCCTGTTCAACCCATAAATAAAATCCTTAGCATGGCTGCCTGTTAAACAAATGATTGCATATAAAATCTTTCTACTAATATTCAAAGCCCTTCACTCCTCTTCTCCTCACTATATTCTTTCGCTTGTCTCATTGTACATTCCTGCCCATCTTCTCCACTCCTCTCAGAGCCACCTTCTCTTCACACTGTGGTATTTATACAAATGGCCTGTGGGTGTCACTGTGCATACACAGGACTTTCTGTACAGCTTGAAAGTGAAAGTAAGAAGTTACTGCTGTTGGTTAATGGCTGCATGAGCCTGCTAATAAAGCACTATTATACTCTCCTCATCCTTGGCTCATCCTCGGCTACCAAACACAACACACCATCCACAACCACTGCTGCCTCGCGTATTAACTCTGGAATTCCATCTATGCAATCCTCCATAATGAGTGCTTTCTTAATCTCTTCAAGAAAAATTAATAGTCTACCTTTTAGAACACTAGAACATTGGTCTAGTCCTGGCACTTAAGGGACAATGCCTCTGCAATTTCTGTCTGTATGTTAGCCCCCCACCCACTTAGACTGTAAGCTCTACAGGCATGGGCCTTCTTCTTACTGTATCTCTTACCATATAGTACACATGCTCAATGTCCTTTTATAAGCTCTGTGTTCTGTGTTTATTTATTGTATTTTAGATGTGACTTGTCCTCCTTGTGTGTACTTTTATATATTGTATTTCTATGCATTGTACAATGCTGCGGCTCCCTAAAAGTGCTTTACAAATAAAGGTATACATACATACATAGTAGTTACAGCTTACTTTTTTTTGCCTTGTCTTTTGTATTAGGCTGCTGTGTAACTACAGATGCAGTCACTTGGATTTGTAAGTTAAATGCGTCGTGACTTAACTCATCTATCCCATTTATCCCACTTAGCACAGAATATTGTGTCACAGCATCCCATCCAATTAAAGAGTTCACCATTGAAAACAATGGGTATTTGGTATGCTAATGAAAAGGTTAAATGCATTAAATGAGTTAAGATAATTTTAGATAACACAGTTTCTTCAATTAGCCCTGAGTCACGACGCATTTAACTTACAAATCCAAGTGACTGCATATGTATCTAAATCACATCCCAGTGATCTCTTCAACATAAATGCCTACTCATCCCTATACTTAGCCAAGCAGCAGGGATGATTATTATTTTGAGCATATATTTACTAATATAAGAATAGCAGATGCTAAAGTAGGCAGTTAAAATGATAATTAGTCCTGCTGTGTACTGATATTAGATTTATGCATATTAATAGGAAATTATAACGCTACTTATTTGACTGTGTCATGTTGTCCAGCATTTTGAATCATTTACTTACCTAAAGCCATAGACGCTAAGATCTACCTTCAATATCGTACTAACGATCATACGTCCTCATCTCCCGACCTGCCACTAACCATTCAGATCAAATAAAGCAATAAAAGAACAAATCAGACCCTACAGCAATCGTAGGAAAGTTTATGTCCAACAAAGCTGGTCCCACTGAAAATTGTCTGATCAGCAATACATGCAGAGATATGACCAACAGCCGACCAAAATCTTTTAACCTGTCCGATTGACTAAACGACCGATCTGCATGGCAAGATAAATGTCGGGACACTCTACACATAATCCAAAAATCAGATCTGTGCGTCTAAGGCCAGCTTTAGACTGTCAAGATCTTCCATTTAACAACAGTTGAATATCATTGGGAATAGCATATTATGCCCAATGTGCAGTCTGTTGTGTATTAAATGTGAATTTGTGGTTGCATCTGAGCTACTCAGTATGCTCTTTCCTTACCACTAGGCCAGAAAGGGCAGCACCAGTGTCAGACTGACCTGCCACAGTACTGAGACTACCTTTTCCAGGTTCTGCTTGTGTTTCATTTATTCATAGCAGTGAAAAAATGTAAGAAAGGGCCCATTTAGGATGTGTGATGGGGTCAGGGAAATGACAGGGCAAATTCATAGCGAGAATATTTAGCTGAGCAGTTTGAGGCTCCAACAAGGATTGTAAATGGGATTAAAATCCCAGGTACTAATTGCCCAGAGTAGGGACTAAGTGTACAGACCTAGGGGCATGTTTACTAAGATTGGAGATAAGCATTTGGAGAGATTTCTGGAGATGTTGTCCATAGCAACCAATAAGCAATTAGATTTAAACAGCCACCTATAAGTTAGCAAAGATCTGATCGGTTGCTATGGGCAACATCTCCAGAAATTTCTCCAGATATTTATCTCCAATCTTAGTAAATATGCTCCCTAGGATTAGGAGTGTCTACTCAGGTTCCACTTAGGGAAAAGGCTGAAAGCTGGGTGTACCTCCTCATGGCTTCATATACACTGTCTCCCATGTGTTAAGGGGACAGTCTCTGACTAAAGGTGCTGTGAGTATTGCCTATACACTATTGATCTTGTATGTGCTGATGTGGTTGCTGTACACTCTGCAATATATTTAAGATGGCCAACTATGTCAAAGTCATCCCCAATATGGCCAGTCCTACACTCTACTTTCATCTGATTCATTAAAAATTCAATTGCTTCATTATACATTAATTATACATTAAAGTTTTATCTGCAACTTACTCGCTGCTTTCAGAGTAAAACTCCCAAACTTGGTTGCCCTTTTATTAGCCACCTGTGGGATCACCTAACTATAACTGATCTGACTTTGGTAGTTTATCCTATCCTAGTCCACTCCACCTCTTTACTCTTCATATCTATGAAGTCTCTATGAAACTGCAGTTGCTGCAATGCTTTTCACTATAGATGACCCATTTAGGTTTCTTGAATTTCCTATCCTCATATTTCTGAAGGGCAATATTTTATAGTTTTTAAAGTAACTATGAAAGAAGACATTAGGGATTATTCATATATCCCCCAGGAAGAACTTCAAGAGCACTAAGGGGTGCAACAGAGCACCCCTTAAAGCTAAATGAGCAATTAGAGTGTACCTTGAACCAGATAAAGAAAATCTGGTGCAAGGTACACAGTA
The DNA here is from genome assembly GCA_024363595.1 of Xenopus borealis. Lineage (NCBI taxonomy): Eukaryota > Metazoa > Chordata > Amphibia > Anura > Pipidae > Xenopus > Xenopus borealis. The sequence continues at coordinate 71,544,551 of CM044437.1, forward strand.
CAGTCTATGGAACAACTGCACTTAAAACGCCCGTGATGTTGGGACTATATTAGGATTTATCTAGCACATGGACCAGAAACTAGTTATAAAGGAAATCAAAGGCATTTTACCATTTCATCAACATTAACTAGTATAGCTCAAACCTAACAGAAATCTGCCTGAAGGAACTGTCACAGCTAAAAAAAAAAAATCAGCATTGTCTCCTATGATTGAATATTAATGTGCAGAAAAAATGTATAAAATGTAAAGTTTGGTGATACCTTTTTATTGGCTAACTGAATAAGTAACAATTGCAAGCTTTCGGAGCACACAGGCCCCTTCATCAGGTTTGCCTGATGAAGGGGCCTGTGTGCGCCGAAAGCTTGCAATTGTTACTTATTCAGTTAGCCAATAAAAGGTATCACCAAACTTTACATTTTATACATTTTTTTTCGAATGGCTAACACGGTACTACATCTTAATACTATTAATGTGCAGGAAATTTGTCTTGAGTAATTTCCTGATATTTGTGTATTAAAGATTGAAAATCATAAATAAAGTCTTTACAACAAAAGCAATTTCAAAATACAGATTAAAGAAGATGTTTTACATAAAAATATATTTTTAACTTAAATATTTCTATTTGTTTTACTCTTTTTAAAATGGAAGAAGAATTTCTACTGCTGGCAAAACTTTTCAGCAGGTAGTTGTTTAGTTTCAAAACTAATATCTTGAAATCTGGGAAGAAAATAAAAAATGTATATTGAAAATTCTCTTTTCAAGAGAACCCTGAGCAATTTTACATTGATTTGTTTTATGAGTTCCCTAAAGTTGAGACTGAGTTTCCTGCTGCAGTTTTTCAGAGAAGAAAACAGTGATGTTGTGCAAGAGAACAACTGAATTTGGTGAAGTAATTCCCATAACATTTTGGAAATAGAAAGAGGGACAAAAAGATTTGCTGCACATAGTGAGTTGAAATTACCATGTTCCTTTTACAAAATGTGGCAAGTTATGAAAGTTTGATCACATTTCTGTGGTTTTTATGTGTTATTACAGTTTTGCTAATGAAGGTAAATTGGCCTTTAAGCTGCAAGTCTCATTTCTCTCAAGAGACTTGCTTACCTTAAATTGTTACTGTTGTTTCTTTGCTTATCTTAAATTGTTACAAAAGTAACTAAGTGAACATGCTGAGTGTTAAGTCAGAAATGTTGTATCTTATTTTCTGGCTGTTCAGTGCAGCAGATCAAAGATCCTGGACTACGGGTTGAGCTTCCAAAATCAGGACAGTTGGGAGGTATGAATTCCACAGTATTCTGAGGACTGACAGGTTAATGGAGGAACTGCAATTCTTCCAGATATATTAACTAAAAGTTTCTATTAGAATGCAGAGGACCCCTAAGCTAGAGAAAAGAGAAGCTAAGGGTTAATCCGAAAGAATTAGTATGTGAGCCAGAGCTTATTCAGTGGTTTAATGTTTATTGTTGTTGTTTTAGCAAAATCTGATTTCATCTCCTAGTTAAAGAAACCACACCTCATATAAAAGCATAAGATATGTTTTGATATACTATATTTCCAGTCTTCTCTTTACTAAAAATGAGATTGGTTTTCTATATTGGTTTTCTGGCTACACAACAGTTTGCGGTACTTTGGCACTGAAGGAATTTCTGATGCAGATTAAATTGTCCCTAAAATAAAAAGGCATTTCATTGCCAAGAGCTTCAAAATTATCTGAGAGAAGAACACCAAAAAATTTGAAGCATGTTGAAAATATGCAAATGAATAATGCAGCAAAGTGATATTTTAAGCATTCCTAAAATAAGAAAGTATGCACCATTTCCTCCAGTAAAATAACATGTGCATTCATTGTGTGGCATTATAACTGTTATTGCCCAATATATTATAATAAGTATACCGAGATAAAGCTGTTGAAGTGAAACTTTCAGCTACTGTGTGTGGATTCATTTAAAACTGAGGTTGAAATAAAAAAGTTATTTATTTCAAACCAGTTCAGTTCAGCCCACAGTGTGTATATATTGTAAGACACGGGCGTCTAAAGGGCACAATATAATTTGTATTTTACCAGTATTAGGCTGGTGAAATGTTACACTCAAGGGAAAACTGTGTTTCTTCAGCAAGAAATGCTGCTTAATTCTGTACCAGCTTGGGAAAAGCTAGATAATGGGTCCCTGGAGTGGATGGGGGAGAGCAGGGTCGGCTTCCATCAGTTTCTCTATGTAAGGTTTTGCAGCTGCCAAGCTAAAGGCAGTTAGAAGTAATTAACTACATGTATGGGGTAGTTAAAAGGAGTTGAGTTGGAGAGCGAGCCAAAGGTCTGGGAGAGGACCATAGAAACCACTCCCAGGTGACCAGAGTGTCTCAAGTTTGCCCAGAGAGAGTTCTGGTATTTGTGATTCCCCAATGTGAAGCCAGTCAGCTGAAGATTTTTTTGAAAATAAAAGCCTGCAAAGTGCCATTTGAACACGAAAGGCTGTGTCAGTGTCCATTTCTGTGCTGAAATCTGTGCCAGGGATTTGGTTTCACTAACAGAAGCTCATAAAATATATAATTATAAATATTATATATTATCAAAAACTCTAAAGCTGTTTTACAGTAGGCTAATGCCATATTGTGCATAAAATAATACATTTGCTATAAAAATCAGCATTGTGTTGCCTATGACTGAATATAAATGTGTAGTAAATAGTAATTCAAAATAAAATTAGGATAAACATTACACCAGGAATGCATCTTGGGTAATCTGCTGATATTTGTGTATTTAAAGATTGAAAATAATGAATACAGGTATTATAACAAAAATAAGCTCAAAATACATATTAAAGAAACGATAGTTTACATACACACAAGTTTTTAACGTCAACGATTTATAGGGGTGGGTAAGGAGCTGGAGGATGGTCACCAACATGCCATGTCTGCACACCCCTCATGAATACAGAATGGTTGAACACAGGTAGCGCTGTATAATGGGACAAACACAGATCTCTGTGCTTTGAAACACAGCCAAAAACTTGAAGATGAGGATAAATGCACAAAACATGGTGAATTTTCTACTTTGCAACCTGCCCAGCAGGACATAAATGACCCCTCCTGTCTTTAGTTTCAGTATTTAATATATTTTGTCTAACTAGCCACCTGCTGCATGAAGCTACTTTGGTTTAGGAATGTCAATATTTGTTCAGTTAACACTTCATAAATGAAAGAGAGAAAGGCAGGGACAACATGAATGTGACTACAAGGGTGATTCTGTCCAAAAACCAATAAATTCACCCTTTAAATTAGACTTCCAAAAACTGTTCTATTATCTGGATTCCAGTAACAGACCAGCTTCATTGAATGTTTTATAAATAGCAAAAAGGAAAATAAACCAGAGGTTTGGTGTTATGCTGACTCCTTTCAAGGCTTACATTTTATAAAATGAATGAGGCCATGGTAGCAGTCATTATACTGATTATATTGTACCCAAATGTAATGTGGCCCAACATAATATAGTAATGAAGTAATATAGTCAGCTTCAGAGTTGATGTCACAGGGAAAGTGCGCTAACTAGTGATGCAATAATTCAATACATATTCAGTATCATAGGATATACTATGTGGTGATATTCAATGCCCCAGTTATTAACAATCACTTTTTGTTTTTCCACGAATCTCTACAAATTTGTGGATTTCCTATTTTTTCGGCAATTAAAATCAAAAATTCAGTACGATTCAAGTTTTCTCTTTTTATTTTATCGAGTCTTTTCGTGATCTGACTTTTTAAATTATTTTATTGACAAATAAGATAAAATTGTGGATAAGAGTTTGGTCAAACTTGATTTAATAAAAAGATGACATAAATCTGAGTTTTGGTAAATAAGTATAAAAACCAGGAAAATCACTGATACAAAACTTTACCAGGTAAATGTTGTGGAGGGATAATGGTAGCTGCGATGATCCTATTGGACTTTTTTAAATGAATTCAAACTTTTAGAAGTTTTCAGGTCGTTTTGCTAGGAAATCAAAATATAAGGGTTTTCAAGTTATTTGTATTTTTTAGTGCATTATTTTTCTTTCTCAATTCCATGAAATTCATAGTTTTAGAGTTTGTCAGTTTAGTCATAGTTTCAAAAATCTATAAATCGACTAAAATTTGACCTTTGATAAATAGGCCCCCAAGTGTTTGTTAATCTGTTGTTTAAATAAACCTTATCTCTAGTTTTTGTTTTTATTATTATGTTGTCTATTTATAAACCCTGAGTTTGACTCTAGTCACAAGAGTAACAAACGACAAGTGCAATAAATGGTAACTAGTCTACCATATAATGCGCAGATTTATTCAAGAAAAAAGTAAATGAAAAAGTATCCTCAATTGTAACATTACCTCTGAACAATTCCTAGCATAATCAGCATTCTAGAGGTAACAGAGCATTTTATGCAGATTCAGGCAGCCTGTGATATTCAAAATTTAAAACATGAAATAAAAAGCAGATAAAATTATACATTCATTTCCCTTTCTACAATTGCTATATTTTTCAAAGTGTCTATCCTAATAATTATAAGGAAATATGTTTTACTCGCATGACCGCTCGTCTAGTTTTTTTATACATTTTGTGTTGGCTTAATTTGACATCAGCGTCCTGCTCAGGGTTCTAATTATTCCCTCAATGGCTGAAGAGCAGCATAAACAGAGTTGCTATTGCCTGCAATAATTGTGATAGCCAAGACAGCTAATGAGATTCTTGTTAATGCAATAAATCCTGCCAATTCCAGATAACAGCCAGCAGATTAAATAAAGGCACATGTTTTAACACTTGCAGAATGAGCATTTCTACTAGAAATTGATTTTTCTTAACCTTCAGTTAATATACATGCTTCTGAAAAGTTAATACACATGATAACAGAAGCCATAGCTTTTGCTGCAACCCCACATACCCCAGTACAAATCAGTCACTACAAGAGGTGGGTATATTATGGCCTCTGGCTCTGCATGTCTTCTGCAAAGGCTGCATTCTCTTAAGCAACTTTCTTGGCTATTCATTTACATAAATTATATTTTAAATAAGCACTAAACTGAACAGTCATAATAGTAAAAATTCCATACAACATCTACTTGTTATTAATCTACTAATCTACTGAGATTCTCTTTGCACATTGGTTTCAGGATACTGGGGTCCGTTTACTAAAGTGCGGTAAAAATTTGCGCACAAAATATAGACAAATTTAACGCAGAATATGTTTTTGCGAGTTTATTAACCTGTGGTAAATATAAATTTGCGAATTTTCTTGTGCAAGAATATGTGTTCGCCAGTTTTTGCATCCGCTGAAAATAACGCTACGTACACATTAACGCCTGGTTTACTAAACAGCGAAATGTGTGAAAGACAAAATTAACGCCAGAATATTCGCAACATTTTACCGCCATCTATATAGTGGCGTTAACTTATTTTTTGGCCAGAAAATTCTTAATGGGAGTTTAATTCTCATTAAACTGTGCATTTAAATGATACAAAGAGATAACGTATGATTTCTTGTTCATATGATTCTATTGACAGAAGTGTTTGTGACTGGATGGATGAAGTATGGGTTTATATGATACATACATGTTTGATTGGTGTCACTCTGGTAATGTTGTTGGATGGTATAATCATCAGTCAATAAAGTTTATGAGTTTTGAAGATGCATTTCTGGCCATAAATGTCACAGTAAAAATTGCCATAATTAACGCATAAAACAAGACTATCTTCTAGAATAAATATATGCAAATGTAATTTGTCGCCAGAAAATTCGCTAAAATTACCGCTAACATAAGCTGGTTCGCTAATGTAGTTACCGCAAGTGATCGCAATGACTTCTGAGCACATCGCTGTTTAGTAAACCTAGTCACTGCGAATAAAAATATTCTCAGCTATAACATACGGAAAATTATGGTCAAATTTACCCCACTTTAGTAAACGGACACCACTGAAGGAATGCTGTGTAGATTCTTTCTTGCTAACATTGCTGCCTAGGAACGTGAAAGTCAGTGTTCCTATCCATCCATAATTCCATGCACCTTGTGTGGCATGCTTCTTATCTCTATACCAGCAAGTGCACCAGCAACAAAATGTCAGCAAAATCTGATCCTGGGCATTCTGTAATGAAGGTTCACTGAATTTCTATTGGATGACAATCTTTATCACCCAACTGATCATCAGCAAGAATAACAAGGATCACATCAGATCATTTTGTCTAATTGGTTTTTACTATATATTATAAATCTTTATATTATAAAAGGCAGACCTTGTATAGGTATGGGATTGATTATGCAGAAACCAATTATCCAGAATTATAGAAAGACTAAATTTTATTCAAATAATCCAAATATTTAAAAATGATTTTTTTCTCTGTAATAATAACAGTACCTTGTTACTTGATCCAAACTAAGATATAATCAATCCTTATTGGAAGCAAAACCATCTTATTTGATTTATTTACATAGTTTACTTGTGTTTAGCAGGAACTACAAACTTACATTCAGCACAATGAAAGGCAATAACAAGACAAGCTCATTGTGTGGCCTTGTGATGATGTAAATAACTTCCAATGCATAATACAATTAACAAGCATAGTTTACACAACAACTTATATCACTGAATACAGTTCTTTAACTCCTTGTGCAAATATCCTTGCCTTTTATCTGCATTGTTATTACAGTCTTCCTACACATTCATACTCAAAAGAAACTCTTTTAAAACACCCTCATGAAGTTAGTTAGATGCTGGTAGATGCAATTTTTCTGACAGCTACAGATTTAAAGGTTGCCAATCCCTGCAAACAACAAAATAATGAATATATTCCGATGTACATTTTTAGATCAATCCTGACACGACTGTATCAAATGCAAAAGTGTCATTCCCAGGACTAGATATCCTGGGGATCGGACAGTCAAAACTGGTGTATATTTAGAGCTACAGACCCAAATCAACACAGAGCTTTGGAAGTTGGAGATTAGAACTGATATGGATTTAAGTCATTATTGCATTTTTGGTATCCATTTTTTAAGTTTATTGTAATTTGTTGTTGGCTGTGTGCACAAATAATTTAACTTTTTTAAAAAAGTATGTACAGAGGATAAAAGGTGTGTGCAGAGCAATGAGAGGGGTAGGGTTACCATCTGGGTAGAATTTCACTGGCCTAGCTGATAAAATACTAGCCAAGTCTGTGCTAGCATTACAAATTTATTGGCAATATACATAGTAAATTTGTAACCCTTAGGGGCAAATTTACTATTATTCTCTAAAATTAGCTCAACCAAATTCAAAATTTGATAAGCATTTGACCATCAATTGTTTTAGGCTATCATTTTGCTCGATATCCGATTTCTCGATGAATTCGTACGATCGGAAACCGATCGTTCGATTTCACGAAAAAATCGTGAAATTTCCTTCGAGCCTCCGAAACATTCGTACGATTCGAACGATCGAATGCTACGATTGTACGAATGGTATTCAAGCAGGACTTAGTCTCAGAAGCCTATGGGGAGCTTCCCATAGGCTTCTATTGCAATTCGATAGGTTCAATCTGGCGAAGTAGGCAGTCGAATAACTTTAAAATTTTGATTCCTTCTATCATCAAATGATTGAATTATCGAATATCTGATCATTCGATCTATTCGATATTTGATGATCGAAGAGGCCAAATTTGAATATACGATATCACGAAAAATTCATACGATCGGTATTTGGTCGAACTTCGATCATTTCACGTGAATTTAGTAAATTTGCCCCATAGTTGTTCCATACCTGGCCCACCTCTGATTTGTCCAAAACCTCTTCCACCGCTCTAGCAAACCTTGACTCCTCCGAAAAATCCAAAACCTTGTAGTCCCATCATAGCTCAGCCAACCACAAAAAACATCACAAATCCACCCCAAAATGTCATAACTGTACCCCAAACCTGCCCCCTTACATCATCAGCAGGTAAGGCCACAAAGCAGGCCTGGATTTGTTCCACCCGTCCAGTCGCCAGTGCAGCCACCCTAGTGGGGGGGAGCAAGCCAATATAGGGTTATATGTGTGCACACAATTTTCTTGTGCTTTAATTAGTTGTATGTGTGTGTATTTGTGCCGTATATGTGTTTGAGTTGTTTATGTGCACATATTGTTTAGTCACAGTTGGGATCACTTTATTTAGCAATTTGTGTCAATCAAACAAATGTTGCCTAAAATTTGAGTTAGGCTTAGTAAATCTACAATTGTTCAAGAATTATCCTTTAATATCTTGAAATTTTTGATAAAATTAGTTAACAACTAAAATCTGTCATGCTTCTATAAAAGTCAATGGAAGGTGTAGTTTATTTTATTATATGGTAGGCCAGTAAGCAGAGGATCAGGAGCATAAAGACACGGACCCTGTGTCTTCAGCAAAAACACAGGTTTATTCAGGCAAACTCTTCCCAAAATAAAGTCACAGAAACACAGTTCATTAGCATTCAACAGCATCCATGACTTTTCCCCACTCTGGGGCTCTCAGAATGCAGGGTGGTTTTCACACAATGGAACATTCTAGGCTTCTCAATAAGCCTTGCTGACTCTCCCCTCCTGGTATATCCACTCAAGCCTCTGGCCTGTCTCACCTTGTGGCAACTCAATCATTTTTGACTCTCAGTCACCTGGTCATATCTCTCTCTGCTCCTTGCAGTGGTAGGCAGCCCACCCCCAGCCCCTCGGGAGTTCCTAACACAGGTAAATTCCTTGTTCTGTGCCCTGCTCTGAGAGACCCTAAGGGGCACATTTACAAAGGGGCACACTAATGGTTGCATTTTGAAGTGAAAAAACTTCGACCATTGAATTTTTTTTAAGGCTATAATTGACAATGGACCTATTACGATTGAATAAAAATCGTTCGAATCGTTTGAATGCATTGTTCGATTTGAACGATTCGAACAATTTTAACCAAAATCCTTTGAATTCCTAGAAATTAGAAAAAAATTTCAGGACAGGTTCCAGGAGGTCCCCCATAGGCTACAATGGTAATTCGAATTTTCACTATGACTCTTAGTAAAATTACCCCTAAGTGTCGAAGTGAAACTTCGAATAAAATTAAAAAATTTTAAATTTGAATTTTGAAGTAATTTTGGCTTCAACTTCGACTATTGAATAGCCTAAAATTCGATTATTCCTATTAAAACTTTCAAAGTTTGTAGATTTTAAAGTAGACTTCTGATGTGGAAAAGTTGTGGTAGTAACACACTCTTTTTCCTTATATAATAAACATTGACAAATAGTAAATCCTTTTTGAACATAGTCTCTTTTATCCTGTTTACATTTTTGCGTTTTTCTCTCCTTTATTTCTGATTCCACTTCTTCTGTACACTTTGTTTTGGAAGAATAGCTCTAATATATTTTTTTAAAGCTTTTAGAGTTTGTACCTCTGTGTATAACCTTGTAACTTTGGATAGTATAACTTCTATCTGTGTCAACCTCTCTGGTTGGTTGTCCTAAGCATGTTTTTGACTGGTATATTTTCATTTAATTACTACTGTATTTAACCACTGGGTGGTTACTTTTAAGTATATTATAGAATATATAAGCAACCTTTCATTATTTATTTTTAATAGACTTTAAATTATTCACTTTCTGCTTCTGACTCCACCCAGCTTTCAAATAGAGGTCACTAACCACATCTAAAAACGAATGCTCTGTAAGGCTCTAATGTGCTACTACATCCTCCTGTTTTACAGATTGTTTACACTAAACAGCATATTAAATTTTGCCTGAAAGGTTCAATTTCCCAACAGTGATAGGTGTAAGTTGTGATTGTGAACACTCACCTTGGAATTTGGTTTCATTACATAACAAGATTGTTTTTATGCTTATGGCAACACAAGTGCAATCACTGTCAAATGCACAGCAAGTAACAGGCACCTATTTTTTAACTGAACCAAGCACCTGGTGGGAATTTACAGTTACAAATGACTCCTATTCCTGTTGGGAATGTAACCACTCCTTCAAAGTATAATGAACTGCTGTCTGTTGGATACAACCGTGCTGTGACAACCTTCACTCTGAACTGAACAGCCTTCTTTCTGACTAGTAGCATCAAATGGCACAGGAATTTGTTAACTAATGGAGAATTCATCTTTGATGTCTTATGAACTATTCCCTGTGCTTCAATGATAGAACTTGCCTCAACAGCATCGAAAATTCACTGATGATCTATAAGACTTAAAGGGAAACTGTCATGGGAAAACATGTTTTTTTTTTAAATGCATCAGTTAAT
>CM044437.1:71555879-71589692 GCA_024363595.1 Xenopus borealis
CACTATTAACTGATACATTTTGAAAAAAATATTTTTCCCATGACAGGATCCCTTTAAGGAACTCTATTTGGACACAAAAGTTGTATATCTTAAACAGAAAGTGTGACCTGTGGTCCAAAAAATTAAAAGTACAGTTTTCTGCGCTTATTTGCTTCAAACAGAGTGAAAAACCTTTATTGCATTAGTTCATCAGCTATTGTTCTCTTTCTTTCACTCACACAGGATAAAGTATAATCATATCTGTTATATCCGCTCTTCTAATGGACCAAATATTTCAATGCAAAAAAGGAAACTAAAAGCTTAGATGGGACGTGAATGAAACATCAGTCGTAAGTGGTTGAGACTTAAAAAGTTCATATACAAGCTGGCTGGCAAATAATTCTTCAAAGCTATACGTGTCTGTAATATTGGCTAATAATGCATTCCTTCCTCGCCCAGAACATTTCTAAATAATTTCTTCACCAGTGACATTTTCAAACAGCTGTTAGCATTATCACTCCCATATGTTCAAACATGTTCTATTAGCTTTTAATGTTACTATTTCTATAGAACCTCTCTTGTATCTCTCTAACATATGACATCAATCAAGCTGAAATGAAATAAAAAACTGTGTTCACAACCTGATCTTTGGCTAAAAATAATTTTTCACATAGTTTATGGGAAAGACCTGATTTCTTTAGATATGATGGGGCACTGGGCCCTATCAGATTGCTTTGTGCCAGCAGTCCTTTTCTTAAACAACACATTTTTTTGTCTGACCTTGAATGGGCTCACTCTTCTGTTAGTTATTAATATTATGTAGGTACAGCTGTTTTTGGGAGGTTGCATTGCCTGTATTTTTTGTTTTTGACACATAAGAGTGTTCTGGCAAGCGGAAACCTACTTTTTTACTTATTTTAGTTGGAACTCTTTGTCTGTGTAATGTGTATGGCAGAATATATACAATGTTTACCACAAGGCTGTTATGGCCCAAATAGGACCTGGGTGCAATCGGGTAGTCTGTATTTAGAAAGCATCCCTTCCCCCCTACAATGCAGTTAAAGTAGTAGTAATGCAGTTACTTTAACAATCTGCTGTTTTCCCTTTATGCATGCAGTTTTGTTCTGGGGATTTGACTCCCAGTAACAGACAAGAGTTCACAGTTGCTGCACAGTTTATTAGGGATTATATCACCAATTTGTGTGGTTTTTACATTACAAAGTGATGGAATCCTTATATGAGTGTTGCCTTAACTCTTATTACTGCATGTATACACCTAGGTGATTTTTTATTCAGCCTTTTATTTTTAATTTATTTAATAAAACTTACAATTTAGCATTTCAGTATATCAGAATCCTGATTATATCATACTGGGTAGATGCATAAGATAACTTTGAGCTCTTGTCCCGCATTAGTAACTGCAGCTCTTTCAAAGTTTAATGCTGCAACGCTGGAAAAAAGTGCATAATTAATATAAGCACAGCAGGCGCATTTACAACTGTAAAATATCAATACAAGAGAGTTTGTTTTGGCCTTAAATTGGGCCATTTGGAGAATTGAGTTGAAATCAACATGTGAAGTTCAGATCTTCATAGCTTTAAATTGTATAGAGAAGGCTAAAAGAGCTGGTGAGTTTTCCTTTACAGTAATGTTCCATTTATATTCAAAATGGAACATTAGTGAAAATGTGTTCTACATAATAATTTAATTAAATGTTATAACCAAATTGATGTGTTTACCCTTTTAAAACCTAACCACCCAGCAAAGGTACTTTAAAGAGAGTTAAGATCCTTTCCCCTGAATTCTGTTTGTGTCTCTTACAGAATAGTTGAAATGCTTTACACTGGGGATTGAATTCATAATTTGAGATAGGTGAAACAAGAAAGGCATAGCTCAGACTATTTTACATCTAACAAGTCCATAGCAAGCTCTGACAGATGCTTTGCTCCTCTGTACAATGTGCTTTATAGGGCTTTAAGGGCTTGGTAGGACAGGTTGTACAATACAAATATTACATATTAACATGAGGAGAATTTCCTATTAACTTTGTCTTTATTATTTATTCTTTATAGAGTCATTCGCCTTCCTTAATTACCACTTTCTAACTGACCCCAGCAGGCAAAGACACTATTGCTCTGTGATGCTACAATGTCATTGTTTTTGGGGTATTTCTTTGTGTGTGTTATTGTTTATATTACTTATCTTCCTATTTTTTCTCCCTCATACCTTTACAGGTATGGGGACCTTTTTACCCATAAAGAGGATCACCGCACCAGAGGCCACCCCTTCAGACTAGAAGAAAAAGACTTTCATTTGAAGCAGCGTAGGTGGGTCTTCACAGTCAGGACGGTGAGGTTGTGGAATGCACTGCCGGGTGATGTTGTGATGGCTCATTCTGTTGATGCTTTTAAGAGGGGTTTGGATGATTTTTTGGACAGACATAATATCAAAGGCTATTTTGATACTAAACTCTACAGTTAGTATAGCTATGGGCATATATGGTTTGTGTTTGAAAGAGTGGAGATGTGTGTGTGTATGTATGCTGGGTTTTTAATTTGGAGGGGTTGAACTTGATGGACTTTGTCTTTTTTCAACCCAATTTAACTATGTAACTATGTAACTATGGGACCTGTTATCCAGAATGCTCTGGACATGGGGTCTTCCAGGTAACAGATCTTTCAGTAATTTGGATCTTCATATCTTGCGTCTACTAGAAAATCATATGAACATTGAAACCCAGTAGGTTGGTTTTGCTTCCAATAAGGTTTCATAATATCTTAGTTTGGATCAAGTAAAAGGTACCTTTTTTTATTACAGAGACAAAGGAAATTATTTTTAAAAATTTTAATAAAATGGAGTCTATGGGAGCCATCCATAATTCGGAGCTTTCTGTATAACGGGTTTCCAGATTTCTGTACTTATTCTAATCTCTTATTCAAACCACTGTTTGGTTGCTAGGGAAAATACAACCAATACCAAACTAGAGAGCTGCTAAACAAAAAGTACAATAACAGAAAAAATTTTACAAAATTAAGTCAAATTGCAAACTGTCATAACATCAGTCTACGTGATACTTAGGGGCAAATTTACTATTATTCACCAAAATTAATTCGACCATCGAATGCTTATCGAATAATTTTAGGCTATCATTTTGCTCGATATCCGATTTCTCGATGAATTTGTACGATCGAAAAATTTGAACGATCGAACGCTCCGATCGTACGAATGGTATTCGAGCAGGACTTAGCTTCTATTACAATTCGGTAGTTTCAATCTGGTGAAGTAGGCAGTCAAATAACTTTAAAATTTCGAATCCTTCGATCATAGAATGATCGAATTATCGAATATCTGATCATTCGATCTATTCTATACTAGATGATCGAAGATGCCAAATTTCACTTTATGATTAACGAAAAATTCGTACGATCGTTATTCGATCGAATTCGATCGAACTTCGATCATTTCACGTGAATTTCGTAAATCGCCCACTATGAGTTTATTTAAAGGTGAACTTCCCCTGCAAGGAACTAACTGGTACCATTTTGGGGGGCTGCTAAAATTAACTGTTGACTGTAGTGCAATTGCCCTGTAGTTCTGGGAGTGTTTTGTTGTTTGAAAAATATTTTTTTGCACTATGCACTCCTGAGTAACTGAGAAACTTGCAAACAAGGTAACATCGTAAATTAGGTTGAAAAAAGACAGATGTCCATCAAGTTTGACCTTTTATGTCTATATACAGCATAACCTTCCTAACTGCTAATTGATCCAGAAAAGGCAAAAAAAATCCAAATGAAGACCCTCCAATTTGCCTCAGTCGAAAAGGATCTCAGAGGCCTTGTCAACTCCAAGATGACAAATGGACCATTCCCTGGATCAACTTGTACTAAGAACTATTTACAATAACCTTTTATTGTTTTACTTTCTAAAAAGCCATCCAACCACTTTTTGAAGTTATCTAATATATCCACCAGAACAACTTATTCAGGGAGAATATTTCACAGCTTCACAGCTCTCACTGTAAAAAAAATCCATCTCCAAATATTTAGATGGAACCTCCTTTCTACTAACACATATGGATGGTCTGCTGGAAGGATGTACTGGTAAATAAAGGATCAGAGAGCCTAATCTATACCCTCTTCAATACAGCTCATAACCTTGTTTGCCCTTGCAGCCTCTGATTGCCATTGCTTTCTACAGACAAGTTAATTATCTACAAGGATTCCAAGGTCCATTTCAAATCATTGGATTTGCCTGCACTTCCATTAAAGGTATAAGTGGAACAAATATTTTTACATCCCATTGAATCTCATCTGTTTTAACTTGCCTGCCACACAAATCCTAGAGGGCACAATTGCTCTGCCACAGCAGGTGTGAAAACAATTTGGTAAATGCTTAGCAGTTAATAACTGCCAAATAACTGTTTGAACATAAAATAACTCCTTGTTAAATTATCCCAATTAGGTTTCCATGAAATCCTTTCTGAATGCTCTCTGCTAAATAAAATACGGGCTACATGTAAATGAGTGCATATTGGTTTTAAATAACTTAAATAAACTTTGATTTATACATATTTGCAAGAATATAACCATCAACTTGTTAAGTGTTAAAGTTTAACAAGCTCATTTTCAGGAAAAACCCTTACCATGAAACAGAAATTGCAGGTAAAGTTGCTGTACCGTGTTAGCCAGTAAAAATGTTATTGGGCAACCCTTTTGAAATAAAAAATAACAAAATGGTATAAAGGTGATACCTTTATTGGCTAACTAATATAATCATAACAAGCTTTCAGAACATTTTAGTTCCTTTTTCAAGCTGATTACAATGAAGCTGTGGTGCTCTCTGGTATATATACAACATTTAGATCATTGTAATCAGCTTGAAAAAGGAACTAAAATGTTCTGAAAGCTTGCTATGATTATATTAGTTAGCCAATAAAGGTATCACCTTTATACCATTTTGTTATTTTTTATTTCAAAAGGGTTGCCCAATAACATGAAACAGAAACAAATTGTGTTTTGTCTTTGTGTTTATTATAATTCTTCCCCTGTCCATAGTTTTATAATGTTGTAACGTGCTTCCTCCTTAACATGAAAACACCTGAATAATGGCAGATTGATCCATTGCCGCCATTAGGTGTATAAATACCTAGTTATATCACAATCATCTTTTCACCAGCCCTTGGAAACTGATGTCCATACTGTCCAGGATGACACACGGTGGTCCAGGGTTCCATCATGGTTTCTGATTGAAACCTTGTTTTGATCCATTATAACATAAATGTGTGGGTTTATTTTATATTTGTAATGTAAGAAATACTCATTTGATTGCTTAGTTATACGTTCTGCTTGTTTAATAGAACACATAAACATATACCAGCAAAGTAGCCTGGAATGACTAACTTCAAATTAAGCGTTTAAAATACTTGGCACATACAAACAGGATTATAAACTGCCCACTGTAATTTAAGGCGCCATGAAGCAAACAGAAATATCACTTTGATACAATCTAACATTTGTCTACAGTTACACAGTACAATGAGAACCCGACCAAACCACGGCTCCGTAAGAATATTCCATAAACTTTCACAGGAAGAAAACATGATTTAGCCTAACATAACAAAAACACTCTTATAGACAAAAGGAAACTTGGCAGTTTGTAACACTATTTTTTTAGCATAGGAAAAAAATCCCCTTTACTGTACCATCAAAATTAATGTCCCTTTAATATTCTCTGACTGACAAAAGTTAAACAATGCCTTTTGAAAATATACACAGTTCCATTAATATATATTTCACAGTTAGTTTGGATCTAATCAGTGTAACACTGACAATGCTTTATCTCAATTACAGGGTTCACATATGCTCAAAGTTCAGAAATTGGCCATGCCAGTGTTTTTTGGAGCATTAAAGAAAGCAAAAGCACCAGTGCAAGCATTCTTGCTGACAGAAGTGTGGGCAAAACCAAACCCAGAATATCAAGCCTGCAAGCCCCGTTAGAGTCCTGCATGGGGTCTAGTAAAGTGATCGAGTTTGGGTCAGTTGGTGACTCAGCAGGTGAGGGGTCCAAGTCAAGCACAGGACCAATGCAGGACTCCACCCCAGGTAATTGCTTTGTATCCAAATAAAACCAAGGGTCAAATTTCAAAGTGGAAAATACTTTAAAATTCGATCATCAACTTTTTGGACAACTTTTTTGGGTCATTTTCGAACGAATGAAAATTGTTCGAATCGTTCAATTTGATCAAATGATTCGAATGATTTTCACCAAAATCCTTCGATTTCTCAGAACTTACTAAAATTTTCAGCACAAGTTCTGTGAGGTCCCCCATAGGATAAAATAGCAATTTGTCAGCTTTAAGCTGTGGGATAGTCGAATTCAAAGGGTTTTTAAAGGGCCAGTACTTCGAAATTCGAAAATTCAAATTTTAACAATCTGAATCGAATTTTTGGCTATTCGATAGTCGAAGTAGCCCAAAATTACTTTTAATTTTTTATATTTGAATTTTATTCGAATTTTCACTTTCACCCTATTCGACCCTTAGTAAATCAGCCCCTAAAAGATTTCCCTTTCCAATCTGTCACAGTACCTTTCACCTAGGGGCACATTTACTAAGGGCCAAAGTGAAAATTCTAATTAAATTCAAATAAAAGAATACAAAGAATACAAATTTCATAGTTTTTTCGAATAGGCCAAAATTAAAAAAAATTAAAAAAATTTAATTTTGAAGTGCTGTCTCTTTAAAAAAAATTCAGATTCGACCATTCGCCACCTTAAATCTGCCAAATTGCTATTTTAGCCAATGGGGGACCTGGCTTTTTTTTTTTAGAAAATCGTTTGAATAGTTAAATTTGAGCAATGCAGTAGAACGATTCAAACAATTTGAATTTGATCAAAAATGGACCTATTCGGTCGAAAATGGACCAGCTCCATAACAGGCACACTTCTGAATGCATCACAAGGTGCCCCTGCACTCTGACAGCAGAACACTACTGCAAGTGTGGTCACTTTAAAACGGACACTGCTGTTGCACAGACTGACACCACTCATTAAATGTACTTCTAAACTCTCCATGTTTGCATGTATTTGCACCAAGCACAAATGCATTAAGTCAGTCTCAGAATGTCAGTCTCAATGAATCCCATGCAAGTGCAGCTATGGATGCAAGGGAACCCTAAAAATACTGAAGGTGACAGTAATTTCAGGGTTTCAACTTCAGTCTATATTAACAAGAGCAGCAGATTTGTGTCTAAACAATCATGTGCCGGTGCTATCAAAATACACATACAAAGTGATGGGCCTGCCAGATGAGATTCAGTGCCCCCTTGTGGCTTCAATCACCCTGACTTGTGGGAGAAAACACTGCAGTGTACATAAAAAACATGGCAAATTGAATCCAAAATTGCACTTTGCATACTGCACTCGCAATTGTTAATATAATATCTCACAGTATAGAGACAAAAACTGCCAATGATTATTGTAGCCCTTTTATAATACACATCTTCTATATGTAAAGAAAAGCAAGTAAATTTAGCAAACAGAGAATTCATGATGACTATTAAAATATTTTGACTGTATGAAATTAACCTTTTTTTTTTTTTTTTTTAAATAAAAAATACATACCCAGGGATCATTTAATGGCATTCTGAATATTTTTTGGTTTCTTTATATTGCTGTGACCTTAAGGCTGAGAAGTGGAGAATGCTTGTAATCAAACATGTTTATGACTTCAACTACTATGTTAAGGGCAGAATTGTAATATTAAGAGCCTCTTTATTTATACGTAAAGGCACCCAATTATTCTTATATAGGTTGGCAGAATTTAGAGGTCTTACAGTTGAGAACAACTAACTCATGTTAAAGTAAACCTCCCATCTGTTTTATATATATATTGTGGTGAAGTAAAGGAATGATTGCTGAAGATGCAGTATGGTGTTGTAAATAACAGGAGCAAAAACGATTAAACAGCTTGTTCTTTTGGGAGAGTAAACAACCCATAAAACCTATACCTATCACTATATCATTTTTATACTTCCACAAGTGAGGGAGGTTTCTGGTGTCAGGAATATAATCCTGAGAGAGAATTCTTGCAGAGTATCATCATTCACTTGAGAATTATATAGCAGGACTAAAAAGTTAATTTAGCACTCGGCTGCCTTATATTAAAATTGCAGTGATGACCTTTAGTAGATGACATGCTAGAACTGTATTTCTAAATATAAAAGTTGCCATTAAAAACATGTTATTCTATA
The DNA here is from genome assembly GCA_024363595.1 of Xenopus borealis. Classification (NCBI taxonomy): domain Eukaryota; kingdom Metazoa; phylum Chordata; class Amphibia; order Anura; family Pipidae; genus Xenopus; species Xenopus borealis. Next base: position 71,564,108 of record CM044437.1, read on the forward strand.
TGATGGCATACCTTTATAGCATTAGTTATGTAAAATATCTTTTCTCCTGCGGATTGCAAGCTCTGTGGTTCAGCTTCAGTAAAATGTTCCTGCATATGAGCTTTACTGGATTGCGTGCTTTAACAACCGAAGCCTATTTCAAATAATATGTGAGCACAGAAGACATTTGTATAGCAATATTAATTATTAGAAAATAAGCTGTCTAGACAGAGATTAAAAAGGAGAAAAAATAACCACCAAGCAAATGAAATTTACCAAATGTGATTTTGCTCTTTTCAGTGGTTGTAACTGAATCACAGCCTTTCAAGCTAAAGTATCTGTATCATTGGGAAAGTGAAAACTCTTTCATGTTTCATTGTTATTCATGATTATAACATAGAGATCCAACATGTAAAAATATTTCCTGGTTATTTTGTTGATTTAAATACACATAAAAGGAAAGAACACAATAATATATCTTTTTGTTCAGAAATGACTATCCAAATTGAAGAAACCTGAGGATTTCCAGGATTTTCTTAAATATCAGCAGCTGTTAGCCATACTTAAAGCATGCTTTTAGGCAAAGCATTAAAAAGAAGTTATAAAGTGATACTAACACAATGTGGGAATTATTGCATGCTCATTTCACAATAATTGGCTAAGTCTGGAGCTGCCCTGATTTTCCTCATGCTTTTGCCTTTACTAAGTTGCTGATACTCCAGAAGATGGTCAGACTGTAACCACAGTGTCTCTTTTGGCTGCAGACACTCCTCTGTTCTCCTTTTGTAGACTAACACTCTTCAGGAGAAAGAGAAGCCGCACAGAAATAGTTAGGAGACTACAAACTTGCAGTAAGCAATTTTCAAGGTGAGCATGTAAGGGGAAACTATATTGTCCTGTTCATCCAGCTCATTGTTGGAAAGTTATTCCATTTCAACAATTAAAATCTTGTCCAACTGATGTCCCATTAAGCATTTACAAATTTTCCTAGCAAACCAAAATAAGCACAAGTGCAAATAGCCTAAATACTACATGGGTTCTGGTATAATGTGGTTCTAGGATTTGGATAATTGGAATTACAATCTGATATATTGTTTTTTTTTTTTTTAGGGCATTGTCCCTGATGACAAAAATATGATTTCTATTCCTCCATACAGTTAGGGGCAAATTTACTATTATTCCCCAAAATTCCCTCGATCCTACTCGAAATTTGATAAGCATTCGACCATCGAATGCTTATTGAATTGTTTTAGGCTATAATTTAGCTTGCTATACGATTTCTCGATGAAAAATTTGTACGATTCGAACAATCGAACGCTCCGATCGTACGAATGGTATTCGAGCAGGACTTAGCCTCAGAAGCCTATGAGGGGCTTCCTATAGGCTTCTATTACAATTCTGTAGGTTCAATCTGGTGAAGTAGGCAGTCGAATAACTTTAAAAATTTTTAATCCTTCGATCATCGAATGATCAAAATATCGAATATCCGATCATTCGATTTATTCGATCTATTCGATATTCGATGATCGAAGAGACCAAATTTGCATATCCGATTTCACGAAAAATGTGTACGATCGGTATTCGATCGAATTCGATCGAACTTCGATCATTTCACGTGAATTTCGTAAATCGGCCCCATAGGGTCTCCTTAATAGGATTAAAGTTTGCTTGCCAATAATGGTTGGACAGACAAAATATTTTACATATTAAAAGGGAATACCTCTGCTAAAACTTTTATGATACCTCTCATTTCGGGAGTGTTCCAGCTAATGTTGTAATTGAGTATTCAGCTGTTTAAAAATTACCTTAACCCCAGTGATATTCTAACCATTTCTTTAGTGGCTGTTTGTTTGAAGAATATGGCATTGCAGGAGAAATGAGGGAGGAGACAAGGAAGACTGTCGATAGTTCTCCAGACATTGAGAATAGAAATTTACACAACAAAAGCAAGACAAAACAATCCAGTGGAAAATAATTAAACCTCTTAATATTTCTATTTGACTAATACCATAGTAAAATGAAAAAAGAGGCATGTTAAATGGTGATGGGCGAATTAATTCGCCTGTCGAAAATTTGCCAGCGTCTCGAATGTGCACCAGCGTCCAAAATCAGAATCCCGAGTACAAAAATTTCTCATGAAATTCACGAAAAATTTGGTGAAGCGAAACGTCCCAGATTCACCCATCACTAATGTTAAATAGTCTCGAGGCATTAAAATATATTAACAAATGTGCCTATGCCAAAATACTGTCTTCAAAAATTTTTAAATGACAGATATAGAAACATTGTAAGTTACATGTAATACCATAAGTACTTTGATTTTTTTTAAATAAAACTTTATCAAATGAATTTTCTGTAGCTATTGTGTATTGCCTTCACCCATCAATAAACGGAAAGGTTTCAGAGGTATGTGAGGTCTTTCCTGCAGCTTGTTCATTTGCTGGCAATGTGCGATAATAGACAAATCAATGAGAATTGATCTTTGTTCAAGGTTTGTGTTCCATGCTTCTATAAATAACATTTTATTCTTTACTTCCATAGCATGAGGGCTTTGAGTAAAGCTTATCATAGTGAGATAGTGACATTAAAGGCTTATAGTCCTATTGATGCATTTACCAGAACTTTATACATTGTATGATCTTGTTTTCAAGTTAAACCTTGCTTCCACATTTTCCATCTGTGTGTTTTTAACCACTTGCATATTTGTGGGTTACGAGACCTTAATAAAAATTTTGCTTATGGACTAATAAGATTTGGGGATGCACCGAATCCAGCATTCTGATTTCGGCCTTTTTTAGCAGGATTCGGCTGAATCCTTGTGCCTGGCCGAATTTTAGATACATGTGCAGTGTGAGGTTCACTTTTTCCCTTCCCATCTCTGATATGTACAGTATATGCACATTAGGGTTCGGATTCAGTTCAATGTTTGGCTGAATCTTTCACAAAGGATTCAGGGGTTCAGCTAAATCCAAAATAGTGGATTTGGTGCATCCCTAATAATAACATTAATAACATTCAATGTATTGCACCTTAATGGTTTTTATATTTAGTAATCATTTTCCTTTCATATAAGGTGGTATTGGTTTCATCTTCCTACAGTACAATGATGTCTTCCCTGCTTCCCTGACATAGAGGGTTATGTAATAAAAGGCACTATGTTTGCCCAAGGGCAGTAACCTATAGCAACCAATCAGCAGGCAGCATTTACTGGTCACCAGTTGAAAATAAAGCATCTTATTGGTTGTTATGGGTTACTGCTCCTGGGGAAACTTAGTGCCTTTTATTACATATGGGGGATAGAGGCCTATTTATTAAAGGTTGAATTTTAGTGATATTGTATAAGAGTTTTTTGAAATCACAACTAAACTCTATGGGGGGAATGTAATTAAAGTTGCAAAGAGAAAAACAATTAGCACCAATAAGAATAAAAATGCAAATCTCGTGGTTCCTTAAACTATTATTGCATTGCAAATTTTAATTGTGCACTCTTAAGAAGTGCTTGAAGGTGTCGGAATCTTTTGGAACAAACATAAGTTTTTTCAGTAAGACGTTTTATTACACTGACTGCGCATTTGCGCAAGCTGTAAAATTTGCAAACTCTTTTCCACTACCGGAACTGTCAACTGTTTGCAAAAGCTATATTAAATTTGCACAACGCAAAAATAGTTTGAGCAGAGGCATAACTTTTCACATTGTGAATAATTTTTCTGTTACCGGCTTTTATTACATTCCCCGATATTTCTCTAAAATCTCAAATACCATGAAAGTTATTAAAAGATCAGAATATAAAATGTACAAATTAAAAAAATGCTGAACCATCCAAAAAATACTATTACTAATATCTCTAAAACTGAGATATTAATACTAATATCTCTAAAAACAGACAATTACTAGCAAAAAAAATCCAAATATCTAAATAGTTAAAACAACGTCCAATAGGATCCGAGTAGCTCCCATTGACTTCCATTGTATCAGAGTTTTTCATGATTTTAGAGAAATTAAAAAACACATTTTTAGATACAATTTGAAGAAAAAAAGGAAATTTATTTTTCAGTAAATAGGCACCATAGGGATATGGTTAGCAAATAATGAAAAATAATCTTTTCCAGAATTGTAATTCATGCATTGTGAACAAGTGCAGGCACAATGTTTTGGGGAATGAAGTCATGCCTCACCAGGCGCAAAAGAAAGGTACATTCATCCTCAAAATTGTGTGCTTATAAACAGTGCAGGATATGCGAATAAAAAATATATTGAGCAATTATGAATTTAGTAATTTTGTCTTAAAATATCATATAAAAAAATCATCATGAACATCTGGCATTTTACTCCAAATCAGCTCTGAAAATGAAAAATATAAATATAACTGACCCCCCAAAATGACTGCCTATAGCAGATCAAGCCCCTGTTGGCAAAAGGCAGCGTGGGTTAAAGGTTTCATCTGATTGTCTCCAAACTATCAAGAAGCAGTAAAAGACAACTCATGAGGCAATCGTTTATTTTCATTGCAGAACATTGTAAGCTTTGAACTCGTTATATGCTGGCCTACGTTAAAAGCAGAGTAAGGATAACAGCTTCGCCATAAATATCAGCTTTATGAACAACTGACATTTTTTTTTTATAACCAGTGATATTGGTTTAAATGAAGAATATAATATTCCCTTTTTTACTTTACAACGAACATGTCTGCACATTTTATTTTCTATTACAGAGGATGTGACTCTGGAAGGTAAAGTAAGATGGAGATCTTTGATAGAAAACAACAAATAGCCTTTTGATATATGGACAGTTTTTATAAGAACATTTTCACTCAAATTGATTGTTATGATGATAGACAATAAAATGCTCCAAGGATCATTGGGGAACATGGCTTCAATCTTCATTTTAGATTTTGTCAGTTTGATTGAAAACAATCCTCTGAAATATAGTGCACTTACACCTTGCTGCTCATCTGTATAATGTATGTCTTTGCCATTTGCTGATTGATTAAAGTGCATAGTGCTATTCATCATAGTGCTTGATGGCAGCACATTTAGTAGTTTTGCAAAAGATAATTACCAGCAGCACACTGTGTACATTGCTGTAGTGCAAAACAGATTTATTCAACCCAAATAATACAAGATAAGGCAACATTTTGGGCCTACAAGGATCATTATCAAGCCTAATATTACAATTTTTAAAGCAAAATTGGCTGAAATTGGCATATATTACAATCGTGTCATTCAAATATAGCATCTTTCCAACAGGCAACCCTAATAGCATTTAAATGGGAAAGAAACCTGAGGGATCAGCTGGTGAAAGATGATATTGGAGGTAAATCTTCAACCTTTCCATGCTTACATTTTGCTCAATGTAACTCAGTCATGAAGGGCAGTTTTTTCCACCATATATACCAGGGGAATAAATACATGATAAAAAGCATTTTACTTGTGAATCATCATAAGTTGTTGTCTGCTAAAATTCCCTTGCAGCTTAATTTATGTTGGTCAAACCACACAGAAGATATTGGATGGTATCTCCAAGCATAAATCTACCATACACAAGGGAATTACCTTATTACCTGTTCCAGCAAATTTTCATATAGCTCTGCATTCCATCAGTTAACTTAAATTTCAGGTCATTTATTCTGTAGTGGTAGAAGAACCAATTATTTATGTGAATAATCAAGTGTCACTCTTATAATGAAGTTATTTTACTGAGGTCAAAAATGAAGTTTTGAATACATGGACACATGATTTACGCATGGTCTCTAAATTTTATACATCGCTGGGTGAATATGTTTGTATATATTTACTTGTGATGTCACTGCAAGAGAGAGGCGGTGCTTCAGTCCACACCTCTCCCAGTCACTTTAAAGGTTGTTTTGGACATTGTAACATTATGATTGATAAAGGATTGTAATTCTTTTTTGCATATGGATATGGCCAGTGGCAGACATTGAGCTCATATGTACCTCTATAACAGCATAAAACAGTTTTGTTTCAAAGTGTATTTGATGTGGGGTTTGTCTGCAGTTAGAAAGGTTGCCTGGATTCCTACACAGAGCCTCCTCCAATACTGTGTTGCTTATCAGTTACTTTTATATTTGATGTTAAATTGGAGGCTGTATAGGTTTTAACATTTTTGCAGTAGCCTTAGAAAAACAGTGTAAAAAGCAGTGCAAAATAAAAAGTGAATGCAATCTATTTTCCTTTATGCTGCCTGCATTTTTAACAATTGTTTTACACGCTTAAACTAATGGCAAAACCAATTTAAGTCAGTGGGAAAAATTTAAAGAGCAACTGAATTCCTCCCTGTAAAAAATATTTTTTTTCATGCGGTTTTTCCTTGTTTGTTACACAGCATTTTCAGGCAGCTGCTTCTTTTTACTCTGGAATTTTCTGCAGAAAACCTCCATGTCTGGCGATCAGATGGTGATGTGGTACATTTGGTTGTTTTTTACACAGCATAATAAATAAACCACTTAGAGTTATAACTTGCTTTGAAAACTTGTTGAATAGAAGTTGAATAATCTCCCAGCAAGAAAGGAACATTTGTTTTGCATGAGTGATGAAAATAACAGAGCTAAAGATAGGTTTATTTACTATAAAGGTTTCTCTGAAATGGCTAGAATCCAAATTCCAAATTTCCATGAGGGGTATAAATGAAAATGAAGATTACAGCACTAGATGTGGTTGAACCAGGTGTCATAACTAGGGTTGCCACCTTTTAAATATATTTTTACCGGCATTGGTGGAGGGGTGGGAAGAAAGGGACGGGCTGTGTTGCACAAGGGCATGGATTGCTTTAAAGGGGCGGAGCTACGACCCGACACGAGGGGGAAGGTACTTTTTTTGTGGGTTGGGGGGTGCTTGCCCTAAAGGGGCGGAGCTACAACCCGACGGGGGGGGGGAAGGTAAATTTTTTTGTGGGATGGGGCAGGCCAGGGGCCTTTAATAGGGGTATTACAGATTTACCGGCAGCTACATTGCCAGTAAATTTGTAATACCGGCCCCGGTCTTGGCCAGTGTTTTACCGGCTAGGCCAGTAAAATACCGGCTGGGTGGCAACCCTAGTCATAACCATAAACAACCTGGATAGTTTCTGAAGTAAAATGGAAGCAAGACAGAGAAAAAAAATAGTTCTATAACATGAGTATCATAATGCAATATTATCCCATGAGAGTACAGTTGAGTAGACACAGGAGGATATCGAAAGCATTGGATACATGCCTTTTTTCATTAATACATGTTCCCAGTAATTTTGCAAGTCTTTTACTTAGCCAAATATATTTTTAAAATGTTAAGATGCCCTACACTTAAGATAATGGTTAGCGCTGTCTAAACTACAAGAGCATATGAACAGCCTTCTCCAAGAATACAGCAAGACAGGCTTTCTTTTCAGAGGCAGAATACTGGGTAGAAGACTATCAGCAAAAGTATTATTATTATTATATAATATTATATTATATAAAAAGTCTGATATATGCATGCACTGATCTGGGGCAGATGGAGATCCAGTGCCTAAAACAGCACCAGACATAAATACCGCTCTGCATAAGTGTACATTTACATAATCTTCATAAAAAATCCCTTGATATCTGTGACAATTTGCCACTATTTATTTGACTGCTTTGCGTAAACCAGCACCTTGTATGCTTGATTCATTTTTGGGAGATGATAACAGCACAGCTAAAAATGGACCTTATGGATCTTTGCTAAAGAGGCTTTACTGAAAGAGTTAAATCCAAAAATAACAACTTTCCATATAGGGTTTAAAAAGATAATGGCGATTGCAGCATTTGGCACAGACATGTGGCACATATTTTAACACTTGCAAACTGTATAAGTGATCCATAAGTAATCACAAAGATTTATAGCTATTCGTAGTATTTCGGTAGTAACTTAGAAGCATTCCGAGCAGCTTAACAGACTTAATCCTAGATAATTATTGAAACATAATCAGTGAAATTTAGAGTGATTACTTGTTTTGAAGACTTGTTGAGCTGCAGCTGAATAATCTCTCAGCAGGAAAGGAAAGTTTTGTGTGCCTGATTCATTGATTTGTAAGATAAAAAGAACAGAGCCAAAAAGAGGTTTACTTTGCTAAACAGGTTTCTCTGAAATGGGTTCAATTTCCATGGGTAGTTATAAAAAGCAAATGAAGATTACAGCTCTTGGCATAGACTGAGCCGATTCTCATAAACAAACAACCTGGTTTGCAATTTCTGCAGTAAAATGGTAACTGTTGTAACCACTCTGATTTTGTTTTCTATTTATTTATTTTTTATCCATTAAAAACATTAATCTCAATAATCACCCTACACATGTATATATATCCCTTACCAGTAAGGTCTCAGCAGGCATGGTTGCTGACTATATAAATTGGTAGAATTTGATATGCCTGGACAGGGATGACCAACTTAAATATATTGCAGATAACACTTTTAGTAGCTTAAAGGAGAATTAAACCCTAAAGTTAAAAAATACCTACCCTACAAAGACCCATCCCCCCCCCCATACTAGCTGCTACCCCAGGAAAATGCCCCAGCTCTTTACTTACCCCTCTGTGCAGATTCTGTCCAGTGGAGTTCACGGATGCCATCTTCTTCTCTTTGGTAATGAGATCGATGTATTAGTGCATGAGCAGTTGGAGCAATTTTCTGTTTCGGGCATGTGCTGAAACTCATGAAAATTGCTAAAGCACCTATTTCATTCCAAAGATTACCAAAGCGGCCTACGATGATGCCTGTGAACTCTACGGGACAGAATCTGCAAATTGAAGAGGTCCTCCTCTAGATCCTTCTCCCCCCCCCCCAGCCTAGCTGCTACCCCAGGCAAATACGCCTAAAGCATTTGCCTGGGGTAGCAGCTAGACTGGGGGGGAGAAGGGTCTATGTAGGGTAGGGGGGTAGGATTTTTTTTTACTTTAGGGTTTACTTCTCCTTTAAGGTACAAATTGGGTTATGTAATAAAATGCACTAAGTTTGCCCAGGTGCAGTATTCCATGACATCAGCAGGTAGCATTTACATGTCAGATTTCAGGGGAGATTTCTCACTGTCCTTACTATATTGATAATGGGTTGAGTGCAGAGGACCTCTTGTATTATGTTATGTATAAAATTAGACTAGTAACATTTGTGATCCATCACAAGCAAACCAACTGCTATTTGAATTTTTACACCTTTTGCTTGGTATTCAATTGCTTACCTCTTTAGATCACCATTAGCTAGTGGTGATTCTTGCCTAAGGGCCCTTACACACGGGCGTTTTTACCTGTGCTCCTCTGCGTTCCGTTTTGCTGCGTTCAGCCGCAGGGGAGCGCAGGTATAGAGGCACTCAATTATTTTCAATGGGGCTGTACTCACACGAACGCATGTAGGTGCCAAACGCAGGTTCAGACGCAACATGCTGCCTTTTTCCTGCGTTTGGCGCCTACATGCGTTTGTGTGAGTACAGCCCCATTGAAAATAATTGAGTGCGTCTGAACGCAGCAAAACGGAATGCAGGGGAGCGCAGGTAAAAACGCCCGTGTGTAAGGGCCCTAAAGGTGGTGGTGGTGGTGGGGGGGGGGTGTTGTGAAGAATCATTGCACAGCAGATTGCTAAATGGATGACCTAGAATAACATGCAAGGTCTGACACCAGTCACTAGAATTCTTCTAAGGCCTGTTTATCTGGAACTGGATCACACTATTACAGACAGATCTCTGTAGTACAACTTGTCCATGTGGAACCTAAATATACAGGGAGTTATGTAAAAAGCCATAATGTTTGCCCAGGGGCAGTAACCCATAGCAACCAATCAGCAGGTAGCATTTAGTGGCCACCTCCTTAAATTAAAACATCTTCTTGGTTGCTTTGGGCTACAGCTCCTGGTCAAACTTAATGCCTTTTCTTACATATGGGGGATACAGTTGGGCCTGAAAAAAAAACTAAAATGCTGAAAGTAAAATGTTTTTCTGAATATTGTACACATATATACATAAAATAATTTAATAAATTACTGTTATCAAGTTTTTTATTTTTTTATTTGGTACTTTAAAATATGCTGGTGTGTTATACCTTATTTCCTTGTTGCTTGATATTTTTCCCATGTAGGCAGATATGCAGTTATATTAAAAAAATCATCACAAATAACGTGCCATAAAAATACTCACCTTCTTTGCATCTGTTTTTCTGCATGTAAATGGTGGGGTTATTAATGTCATTTTTACAGCATACTTCCTGATCTCTGAGCTGTTGAGTAAGTCAGAATTCTATATGATGAATTTAATTTCTACATGAAAAGTGGTTGATATATACACCATAAATTTAATAAAAATAAATTTAAGATGATGCTGGAAATTCTGACCACAAAACCCACCATCAGAAAAAGACATGATGGTGTTTTTTCATACAATACACGTTTTGTGACTGTTCTCAGTTCAATATATTAAAAACTACAGTCTCTGAATCCCATCAGGATATATACTATGGGGCAGATTCAAAGTTTGATCGAATTTTCAAAAAGGATTTGAATTTTTAAATGTTTTTGAAGACCACTTCAACAAGTGAATTTTGTAAATTTGATCGAATCGAATGATTTGAATAAAATTTCATTTGAATATTCGACTATTCGACTGTCAAAGTACTTGCCCTTTACATTTTTACTCTACCAGCTCAAAGCTACCGAATTGGGGTTCATTATTTTTGATTGAATAAAAATTATTCAATTGATTGATTGTATATTTCCTATTCGATCATTCGACTAATCGAATTGCGGTAAAATCCTTCAAATTCGATTCAAATTTTAAGGATTTTACTTCCCTACCTATTCACATGGTTGAATTTCTAATTTTTTTCAATTTGAAATTCGACCAATAGTAAATCTGCCCTTATATGGTTAAAATAATTTGGTAAAAATATTTGCATAGTATAAGTGACAGCAAAGCTATCTGAAAGCCCCTTCTAAAATCCCATTCTCTCAGTGCAAAGAATAATCACAGGTATTGAACTGTCTGGAAGTAGTGTACCCTGTGTAACATGGATGTTGTGAATAAGGCAATCATTTAATTAATGCTGTGCACAAGGTATTCATTTAATTAACAATATGGGATAACTGCAGACAATGGTAGGGATGACAGACTGACATTTGTCTATATAATTGGCCATAGGTCAGTGCAAGTCATAGACAGTGGGGGTCATTTATCAACACTGGGCAAATTTGCACATGGGCAATAACCCATGGCAACCAATTAAATTGTTGCATTCATTGTTCTACTTGCAGTTGGCTTGAAAAAGCTAATCACTGATTGGTTGCTATAGGTAACTGCCCATGGGCAAATTTGCCCAGTGTTGATAAATGAGCCCCAGTAAGTCCATAAGATGGGCAAGAAGTCAAGGCATGCTGCAGATAAGTGCATAACAGACCAGAGGGAAAAACAAGGAATTCAGCAGGTACATAACAAGGACAGAGCAGGAACACACACTTACACAAAAGATCAGGACTTTTGTGGATTCCTATAACCTGGCCAGGTTATTAATGTCAAATCATAGAAGGAAGCTCAAACATCCAGGACAGGGAGGAGGAGAAGCAGGTTTAGGTGGGGAACACCTACAGCTGGGCCTGACAGATTACAGGTTTAAATCAAAGAAGGCCACAGAGAACGATGCCACTAACTAATGGACAAGTTATGCCACTAACTAATGGACAAGGGTTATGAAGGTGCCAGCTGAAAGCTACCTGACTTAGTGCATAAAGTCTGGTTGAAGATATATAATGGCCTGTGGCTTTTTTTCATGGTGTAAGCTAGGGCCCATGGTCCAACTGATAGCAAACCTCAATGCTATTCTATGCAATATTATTCTTTACAATTGTGTGTGTACTTTTTTGGTGATAGCTGAGGAAGGCCCTTATCTGTTTAGTGGCAACAGTGCTCCAATGCACAAGGTCTGTATAATGATTTGTTGAAATGACATGTCCTTACCTTAAACTAACTAAAATAAATCCAGTTAATGGTATGAGACAACCAGTATATATGAAGGTCTGTGAATAGTTACTCCCAAAAATCTATAAAATCTATTAAGATTTGAGAAATAAGGTCTACTTTAAAAAGGAACAATGCTTTCTACAATGCAGAATTGTTATGTTTAGGAAACCGCACATTTTCATATATTTTATAGATATCTGCATTAAATGTAAAATTACCCCCACCCAGTCCCCAATGGTAAATGTTACTTTTGAAATAAGATAGGAGAACTATAGAACTACACGGTGAGTTTAGCCGGTTGGTGGTATATAACTATATGGTGGGTTATAAAGGTGGAGTTTTCAATGGAAAAACAATTGAAAGAGGAAAGTGAGGGACAATGGAGATGAAAGGATTGTATATATAGGGAAAATAATATTTTATGAAAAGAACCTAGCAAAACCATCAAAAAGAAGAACAAAAGGTGACAGTTTTATATTAGAGTAGGAACACCGAAGAACAGAGAACATCAATACAGAGCAATAAGGTATAAACAATGTGCAATTCCATACCTGAGAATGTGGTAGCAGATAGAATGATATTAATCAAATAGTGAAACCAGAACAGACATCAAAGGATATGACAAATAGAATTCTTACTTTATAAGTCTCTTATCGAGATAACGAGCACATAAACCCTTCAGTATAATAAAACCCTGAAAGACTTACTGCAACAAGTAGAATTTCTAAAGCAAAATAATTTCAAATCATAGAATCACTGGTATAATGCTAGCAGAAGAACTGTAAACTTTAATGACTCCACTGGACAGACAAACAGCAAATGAATAGCAAAGTGAACCCTTCCAGGTCCTTAATAGGCAAGTAACCTACAAAACTGATGAATCAACAGATTATGTTATCTTTAGAATAGGAAAGTTTAGGAAAAAAATATAATAAAGTTAATAGAGGACAAATGAATGAAAATTAGAAAGGACAGTCTACTATAGCTAGATTAGGGCAGGTCAAATACATTCTTAAATTGTAGTACAGAAATTGGATGTAATACGTTTGGTTGCAGTTATTTTATACATATATATATGTATGTATAAAATTATATATATAAATATATATATATATATATATATATATCTCAAAACAGGGGGGTTGTTGGAGCACTCTAAATGCTAATGCATATACACCCAAAACAGGGGTTATTTTGTTACAAAGTTATGATCATAAAATTGTTAAGCCACTATACCACGTCCGAATGGCGGTCCCTAACTTGTTTTATTCATTACGTGCATTCTAGCATTACCTGTAATCTATGTCCGTTGAACGCTGTTTTTTCACTGAGGGCTAAATCCTCCCCAGCCAGCAATCAGGCTTTTAAAGGAGAGATATTCCCAAAACAAACGCCCAATTTTAAAAGCATAGGATCACCACTAGTTTAAAGGGGGGGTATGGGGTGCTACAACCACTGAAGCTACGCAATAGCTTCCAGCTATACATAGAATATCAAAACAGGGGGGTTGTGGGAGCACTCTAAAGGCTTTAAAGTATATATAAGTATTTTAAATGCTAATGCATATACACCCAAAACACCCTTCAGTGAAAAAACAGCATTCAACGGACATTGATTACAGGTAATGCTAGAATGCACATAATAAATAAAACAAGTTAGGGACCGCCATTTGGGCTTTACCTTGACGTGGTATGGTGGCTTATCAATTTTATGATCATAACTTTGTAACAAAATAACCCCTGTTTTTGGTGTATATGCATTAGCATTTATAATACTTATATATACTTTAAAGCCTTTAGAGTGCTCCCACAACCCCCTTGTTTTGAGTTCAGTAGAGGCGAAAAGTAAGAAAGTATAAAATGGTAAATATTACAGGATTGCACTGGGTCAAAGACCTTTAAAAAAGGCATGTGGGAACCTTCTAACTAATCTTCTTGCCAATAAATTTTGGTCTATTAGTTCTTGCCATACAATTGCCATACCATACAATTGCTCTCCTGTTAATTTATTCCACTTCCATATAGTAGCCCCCACCAGCCCAAAGATGACTGCCAATCATGCATTATTTAACTTGACATATATTTATGTTACCAAAGAGGTAGCACTGCAAATAAATTAGGTTTGGTGTTTGCTCATAACCACTACCCACCATGGGTTTGCAAGCTACACAGACAGGAAAATGAGTTATATTCTTCTGTTTTGGCAGCAATATCCAAACGTTGGCCAAACTTCCATGTTGAAGTGATAAATGCCTAATGCCCCCCCACCACCACCAGTAATAGTAATGTTGTCTATAGGGTTGCAGCACAATTGTGCCTGAATGAGATTTGTACTGCAGAAAGGATAATGCTGTTTAAAACTGAACTAAACAAAGATTTCAATCATTTCATAAGCAGCTGCAACATATCTACAATATACAGTGTCTTATTCCTGGGATTTGGATAAGTTAGTGCAAGGCTAATGGCACATGGTCATAACATCCTTGTCCGCCTGTCACTGCTGCTAATTTAACTACACAGGAAAGACCCACACGGAAAGAAGGATCTCCGCTAAAAACAAGTTGGCTTGATGTGTTTTGTGAGTGTGATTTTTTTTTTTTGTTTTGTGAGAGTTCAAGACTATCAGTAACATTAGAAGAGGTGTCAGAAAAACAGAGCATTTTGAACACCCCTATTTTTTCACAAACAACTACAGCAGTAGTCAACCACCCTGTGTGCCACAGGCCTAACATTTGTTCTATATATAGTGTTTATACACAGAGATTGGCATTAATTCACAATATTGCAATTTTTGAATTTCTCAATAAATGCCATAACTGATAAGACTGTGAAAAATGTGTTTCAGATTTAATAAACTGAGCATATTAAATGCCAATAAAACCAAGTTAAATGTGGTTATACTTAAAAAGGAACGTGTTAATAAATGTGACATTATCCACTGTAATATTTTTATTATTTTGTAATATTCCAACAAAAATATACAACAACGTTTCAAACAATCTTTATACAAAACAAGCAAGTTCATTAAAAATCACATTACAAGTAATTACTAAAGGAATACAAGGGTTTGAATGGCTTAAGGAACGCAATTTATACGAGTAAACATGTTCTGTTTAATGTACAGAGGACCATTGTAAATTATCAGAAAAAGTATAGTGGAAAAAAAATCACAGTACCATTAATAACAAGATTTTTTTTGGTTTTTTTCATACCTTACTTATTCACATCAGCATTGGGATTAGACAATTCATACAAAGTAGGCAACAGTGGATGTAAATCAAAAAGACAAATAGCTCTAGCTTCTCCTTTCACTGACTGATGAATTTCCTGCAAACTGAAAAGTTCCCTCATAGCTTTTTATATGTTATTATCAAATTCATAACTATAAATTCTTCTGTACATATCCCTTGATATGCTCTGTACAGTAGTAACATGTTTACAGTGATTACATTTGCATTTCACCAAAGACAAGGTGTTAAACATCTATATTTCTCAGTTGATATCACTGCTTAAATCTTTAAGAATAACAATAAAAAAAAGGCAACATATTTTTAGGTGCATTTTTAGGAGGAAAATCTTATTAAATAGGCATCATTCAATCATTTTATATGGGAATGTGACTATTGTAAAAAATGCCAATTAATTTAATAAAAAATATTATAACGCCATTCAGTACTACAAAGTTCATAATTGTTCCTAAATATTACCAAATTCCATTTGGAAGTATTCCTTGCAGAATATCTTTAGTTTGGATTTTTTTTTACACTTTGCACTTATTTGCTTCTTTATACATCAGTACATCTGTAACACTGCTGTTGGTTGCCAAAATGTACACTTTTGTGTTAGTGCAAAAGATATGGTCCAAGTTAAAAAAGGCAAGTGTTGGTGTCTGTATATTGGAGTGTGGAGGTTTACTAAAGAATATGGCTAAAAAATCTCAGTGCATAAAAACAAAAATATATGGAGAATGACAAGAGAGATAACAAACATTTTGATTTAGAATTCTTTTTGGTGATGACTTGATTCGCCCCTTTCCATATACCATAGATAGGAAGGAAGAAATGGTTTGAATTTGCAAAAATGGAATAGAAAGATATTAGTCAATAATAAAAAAAAGTCTAATGAGATCAAGAAAAAACAATGGGATACAGAATAAAATAGGGAAATGTATTTATATATGACATTTCTTATTTTTTTCAAACACCAGAGCTGATGCTGTAGCCTTTACATCATCTCCTAATCATATTTGCTTCATTTGGGTGTAATAAAGACAAAACAAATAATACTCCACAGCAAAATGTGAGATGGTATGCATATACATAATAAATTAGACTAAGTTTGCTGATCCTGTTGAATTGCTTATGGTTACTGTGAGCACATTTCTATTTGGGGTGAAGAGCTTTTATAAATTCCAAATCTCATTAGTTTCCAACAGAGAACTGGACTATATATACCAAAAAAGGTTCTTTACACTTTGTATATTTGCCACTGCCCTATATACTTAGTGGTTACTATATCCTTAGTGGTTTATAAAATTACTATTATCCATTTTTTTATCCAAAAGTAATACTATTAAAAAATTAAGACAACGTAATTACACAAGTGATTAAATGTATCACAGTGTTGTGCGTTACAAGCGTCCTTCTTTAGCATCTCCTATAGCTCCCCAGACATCAAAGACAAATTCATCCGGAAAAGCGAAATCACCCAAAGCTTCATCAAGTGCCACAGCAAACTCATCAGGGTTGTTTTTATTTCTCCCAGCTTCCACCATTGTGGCAGCTAAAAACGTAAAAAAAAAATGAAAATTAGTTTTAAAATTCATGGATAAAATATATTTGCACACATGTGGGTTTTCTATTATCTTATTTAAAAAAAACAAATAGGAAGTAACATTTTTAAAGTCAGCATTATGTAAGTCAAACATCAGTTGTAATACTTCAAGTTTTAACCACATGAATCTGATAAGGCCTTCCCCATTTTGGCCCTGGGGTCAAATGTAGCCCTCCAATGGATTTGATGGCTTTATTTTAACAGCATCTGGTCAACAAATGTTTGGTTATAATCCTTCTTTAATACAGGCTGATATTGATAGCACTAAACTAGATCCCTCTCAACAATGTCCATTTATATAAAGCACCTATAAAACAAGAATATTTTTTTCAAGTGCATTAGTTTTACCTTTGACAAATGGCAGAATGTCACCATAATTATGTTGAGAACAACATTAAATAATACTGAGTTATTCCGAACAGAAAACCAGACTATGAAAGCGGCAACACTACAAGTAAAAGAGACAAGGTGCCCCAGAGTATACTGTAGATAGCTTACCAAGTAGTATATGTGGTCCGGGGGCACCAAGCCCAGACCCCCAGCTTTAGGGAGTAGCACACCAGAAAATTCTAAAAAGAAGCAGGGCTGTACAGCACTCAAACTGATCCACGGGACCAAAATATTTTAGTTAAAAAATATATATATCTTTATTAGTCAAATGCGGATGGGCAGATGGAGATACAAGCATACTTTTTTAACTTTGCTTGACAGCCCTGCTTCTTTTTCGAAAACTACAACAAGGTTAACCAACAGTGCCATAGCTTAAATTATCTTAGCTGATTAATTTGCAATAATTAATTTGTATTTTCTTGGAAAGTACTTACAACTTAATAATTTAATGATGGTATAGAAATAAGAACAGATAATTACAAAATTAGAGAAGACCCTCTAATTATTGTCTAATCTATAAACCACTAAATTCTAATTTAAAGGAGATGATAATTTTTAGTGGACTTCCCTACCCCCCCACCATACCTATTGTTAAAATAATGGTCACTGATTCAGTACCTTGTTCACACAATGATCAGTAGCTGTTTTCACAAGAAGATACAGGGCTGTTTGAGCTTTCGGCCCTTAATTTTCTTAGTGATGGGCGAATCTATCCTGTTTCACTTCGCCGAAAAATTTGTGAATTTCCAGCGAAATTCGCAAATTGGCGGAAAATGCGCAAAACGACACGCTTATCGTTTTTGGCTCGCATCGCGTCGTTTTTGGCGAATCACGGGAATTCGTGCCTGCCGAATTAATTCACCCATCACTAATCATGCTGCCAGAAAATAAAGTTATTGCTACGTTAATTGGTTTGGAATAGACAGGGCATACACAGTTGGTGCAGTTTGTGCTGCACTGCCTCAGTATGCCTGAATTTAGAAATCAAAGCTCCATAAGGTGTTTTTGGACCTTGAACACTGTTTGAAAATGTTCATTTATCTGCTCCTAGCCTAGATTCATAGCTTCTCCCACATGCCCGTAAGATTTAATCTGTGGCAGTTTCAGCTATGCTACAGATTCCAACAGGGGGCTCAAACTAAAAAAATCTTCAGAAAATGCATTTCCGTTGCAGTCGTATTTACACAACCCTTTATAATGCTGGCCATTGCTAATGGTGATTATAGCTTTGTGTGAAGATGTTCACCCATTAAGGGAGAATGAAACCATTTTTAAGCTCTAGGCCCACTATAAACCACCTTCCCAGTAGGCAGTTGTGGGTTAGGCAGACAGCAAATCCTCTTCTCAGTGATTGAAGACTAGGAGCATGCACATTTGAAGTCATTCTGGATTTTAAGGGGTTTATTTATACTGACATGAAAGATCCCTTGCTTTGTCGGAGGTTCGGCTTTATTAAGGTTCATCGATTTCGATTTTTTTTTTTTTGGTCAAAACTCACATTTTCAGGTTAAAAAAAGAACTAAAATTTTTTGAGACATATAATACTCCAGACACGGAAATAGTTTTAATCCAAAAATACATAATCTCAAAACTGTCGAGGACGTGTAGAAGTTAATGGCAGAGGTTCCTTGAATCTTTTGAAGATGTTAGCCTCCATGATGTTTGATTAATTCAAGTTTTAGGGTTTCACAATGTGAACCGGCAGAATCCATAACAAACCATTTGAGTTGTGAGGTTATTTAAGGTCATTAGAGGTATAAAATAACATTCAACCTTTGATAAACAACCCCCTAACTGAGCATATTCCTGGAACAAGTCTTTGAAAGTGGTGTAATGTAATGACTGTGCCCAACTGCATTGCATTGCTCTGAATTTTCCCTACAGGTATTGCAAACAGGGCAGTATTTGGGGTCTGGTGCTCTACAGAATGGGGCAGAAATGGGTTTTGTTCTCTAGACAAATAGTTTAACAATTGGCAGTAACAAGTTCAGCCGAGGACATGCAATATTACAAAGGACATTTGCCCAAATATGTGTCTTTGTACTTTTAGCAACATAGTTTATCATGCAGAGAAAAGATCAATAATGTCAGCTTTAGTTTTATTATCTTTTAATACAATTTTCTTTATGAATGCCTTGTGCTTCCTGGTAAATGTTGCATTAAATACACTATTTTCTAGTTTAGAAGCATAATTTTGTGGCATAACGAAAGCAAATCTGTGTTGTCTGTGTAGGGTTGCTATTGCACTAATGCCCTGCAGTTATAGTTGTTACAGTTAGGCCTTTCGTCTGCTGTGTACATATAATTAAAGGTTGGACTAATACATTAAATTGCAGCTATTGAAACATTAGTTACAAATCAATTATTGAGAACAGTTTGTTCACTTATGGGCTCAAACCATAAAAACAATATCTAAATGCTTGTTTAGTAAGGCTGCTTTATATAGCCAGACATGTTATATTTTGGTTCAGAAAGTTTTTACCTGATACAGGCAGTTTTCCCATCATTAAGAAGGCCAGGCATTTTTACGCAGTGGCTTGTCTAAAATTAGACTTTTATTCACCTCACCTCCTTGGACACTTTTTTCTATTTTTGAATTTTTGTAATTTTCATTTTTATTCAATTATTCATTCTTCAAATTTTTTGGGTTTTTTTGTCATTGGTGCCCACCACATGTTGTGACAGCGCACTACAGGGCCCCCTTGATGAATTGCACACTTGAAGATTATAGGTAAAAAGTATAAATCTTTATTATAACATCCGATTAACAGACTATAGTGCTGAGGTCTGACGCGTTTCATGTCTACGGATTTCCTCGTCATTGGTGCACACTATTATTGTTTGAATACGGTTTCTGTTACCAATTAATGTGTTTGTATAATTTACATTGTTTTTACTGTTATGGATAGGCTGTAATAGAGCATCTATACACACTAATGCTTTTGAATATGTAAGGAGTGTATTCCCCTTTAATGGATTACCAGACTACATTGAGCTGTATAGGTCAAAGTTCACATAAGCCTTAAATAGGTACAACTTGTAATGATTCCTGTAATCACTTGATAAAGGGTATTGTACCCGAAACATGTCATGTTTGCCACCATTTAGAATTAAATTTAATTTGCAGTAATTCTACTGGAGTTCCTTTTCCTTCTTCAATTTTGCATCTCATGTAGCAGTTGCAGCACAGAGCTACTGTAAAGGAATTGGACACAATTTGTTTGAAATTCGTACTGACCATGGGGTTTAGAAAGTTTGTATGAAAAAAATAAATTTTACCTTTTTTTTTTGCTAGCCTAGTTTAGCTAGTAAAATGTTCTTTATTTTTATATAAATATAAATAACTAATAATGAAAACAAAACTTTATAATTATTCATAATATTGAAAACATATCAAACATATACAAAAATACTATTGCATTGGTAATCCACATGTCTCTTGAGCACACCAGTACCAAAAATGTATTCTTTTATAGACATTCTGGATTTATATAGATCCAAACCCCAAAGTGCGCTACAAAATTTTCAAAGCAGTTCACTGTTCGGGGCAAAAAGGGATCCAATGAAAACCATACATTTTGGGAAAATACATATTCTGACAAATTTAAATTGGGTAAAGATATTTTTCTAATCCAGACTATAAAACTGTTTTGCTAAATTTAGTAGTTTTTATGAATTAAGCATTTTAAAATAAAATTCTTCAGTAATACTGATGGTTAATATCCTAGTTCCACTAGTCTCACTGTGACTCGTGTATCTTTATAAGGACAAGGAAAATATCAAGGTAATGGAGTGGGGGTGGGGGAGGATGTTTTGCCAAAAACTGTTTGGTGGCACATTCATGACAATGAACAATCAACAAACAAATAGTGATGAATGAATATTTTCACCAGCCATGGATTCACCGTGATGTGACATAAAGTCAACAAGACAAAAATGTTACATAAGAAAAAACACCCATTGACTTTAATGCATTTGGATTAAAAAGCCGCAGAGACAAAAAAAGTTGCCACAATAAAAAACTCCAATTGACTTTGAATGCATTTGGAGTGAGAAAATTTGTCACACAAAAAAATTGTTTACATAAAAAAAAAATTGCCGTCTATTGACTTCAATGTGTTTCGCGAATTTTTCACCAAAAAGGGACAGATTTGTTTATCACCAAATTCAAAATGATTATAGGATCCTTTTGCCAAAGCCATGGTAGTTCAATTCAGATTAATAACTATAGGAGCAGGGATAAACTAAAAATGACACTGGTAATTGTTAGACCTGGAAAGTACACAACATACAGTATCTGGCAAGTAAGATTCTTATTTCCTTTTTAGAAGCAAGAAAATGGTTGGGTACAAATGGCCACACATTATATTGTTTCTGTGACTCCTCTTCACTTTCTCACGCACTAGCTCTTATGGTACATTGGCAGATAAGATTTTAAGCCTGTTCAACTGTAATACATGATAAGATAATCTGATTGATTATGTATTTGGAATGCAGCCGAAGTTAAGCACAGCCTTTCGTACTAAGATCTTCAAGAGTACTGCTATATATATATAAAGCTGAACATACATTTACCAATAAAACATTTCCTGCAATTGTCTGTATATGTTTACTATCAATATGCAACTTAAGTTATCTGCACATGCTATTTTATAGTTCAGTAAAGGAAAGCAAGGAAGATAAAGCAGATCTTGAGTTCTTCTTTAAAATTTAAGTAATTTGCTACAATACAACTAAAATAGCTCAGAGTACACAATTATTGTAATAGGTAGTGTAATTAGGTAAATTACTACTGTCTATTCACAATAATTAGTTTGAGCAATTTGCAGATGAAGATGGCACTTTTTTAAAAAAGCATTCGGACTAGAATTAAGATACATAGCAAAGACACTGCTTGCAACCATTGCAGAGTAGCAACAGATGGCACCATGTGGTACTAAATGATTTCACCAGAACTACAGTGTTGTAAGGTTGATATTAGAATAACCTACACCTCACAAAGCTGGGTAGGCAACAAAATTGGGACAAGTTAGTGAATACCGAAAGAACTGTTTCAGCCTTCCTGATGTTTGTTTATGTGTTATGCAGTTCCAGGACACAGGCCATTAAATGTCATGATATTTGCTAAATGCATCTACTTCATACACAAACACACCCATCTATCGGAATCAGCACAATGTTAGAATTTTGTTTATGATGTGATCACTTTGTATAACAGGGACCATATAATAAACTCTAATGATGTCTGTTTAGCAACAAAGCTTAGCATCTGAGAAAATACATGGTGACAGCTATTTACAAATGGAGTACAATCATAAACAATGGGCTGTTTGATTTCCACACTGGAGACGAGATGGATTTTCCTCCTTCTGACCCAAACTGGTGGCTGCATCAGATATTTCTTTTTAAGTTTTCAGGTTATTATTAACGCTAACATTGTGTTTACTAAGTAAAGTGTTTACCTCTAACAAGTATGGGACTTTTGAACACCTAAATTGGCTTTTGATGGAACTGATCCTACAATGTGTGTGTATTTGTGCAGCTAAGTAGGGGACTTTAGAATGTAAGCTCTACAGGAGCAGACACTAAGGGAGTTATTTATTAAAGTCCGAATGGTAAATACGCAAAAAATTCTAGTTTTTTTACTATAATTTTAGAGGGACAAAAACACACATTTTTCAAGAGTTATTATACCCTGAATGTGCAAAAAGACAGAATCCAAAAATCTTCAACCTGTCAAGGTCCCGTAGAAGTCAATGGCAGGGGTCCTATTTGCAATTTGAAGACATGGTCTGCGCTTGGTTTCGTTCAATAATCTGAACACGACAATCCGAAAAAGTTGCAGTTTTTGTGCGGCAATGCGGAAAAAGTGGCGTTTTTTTCCCGATCTGATTGTTTAATGATAAATCAGGTTAAATCGGATATTCAAGTTTGGTCAGATTTTTTTTGTTTAAAACATAAGAAAAATTTGGATTTTTATAAATAACCACCAAATGTAAACTCTTTTGAAAAATAGTTCAACAAAACCCAAGTGGATGCAGAGCTTGGACCAGTCCCACATGGTCAATATAATTCTGTGCTGGCACTGGCATTGTTGCTTCCTAAAGCCACTTTTTATTTTTTACATTTGCCTCTGGCCATACAAGGTTTAGTTAAAACATTAATAGAACAAATTACATAAATTGCTTTCAACTGGATGTGCCATCAAAAGTATAAATGTGTTAGAGACAAAGGAAAATCACTTACCCAGTTCAATGTCTCTTATACCCATGTAACTTTCAAGAAGGTCGTCAACTTTTTTTATTGCTTTTTCTTCAAATACAGAGGGCTATAAAATTACAAGCAAATAAATGTGAAACATATTCATTTAGAAAAGATGCAAAATATAATTTTTAAAGAATATTAAAGCTACATTTATTAATGGCTATATTAACTATATTTTGCAGATGTATGGGACACTTATAGCCCTACCTACGTCTGTTGGCTGCAAATGAAGAAAATATGTTATAGTGTACAAGTATTTCATCATTTATCTATTTCCATCTATATAACTAGTACATGCACACCATGCAAACCTTCAAAATATCATTTGTCATTAAACATTAAAATATTAATTGTATGTTGTTTTGATAACTATTTGTTCTATAACTATGTAACCATCTTTCTCATGTAAGAAAACGAATATACCACTCACCAGGCAGTGAGGAAAGAACCCATACATTGGCACTCTCAGGTACTGCATAAATATATACTATTTATAAAATTATTTTATTTTCCTTTTAAAATATACTGAATGAATCCATACACCAGACTTGCAACAACCCTCAGACAAATCCATCAGTGTCATCAAAGCAATATACCAGGTTAATTAATATAACACCATCCCATGAGTTCAGTAGTTCATGATGACAGGCCTTTAATGCAATTTAGAGGACACAAATTCCCAAAGCAGGCTAGAGAAGAATTTTTTTTCTGCTAGAGAAGAATTTTTTTTTCGCTGGCTTGACAACATGAAAGGGTTGTTTTCCATCTCAAATTCTGTACATTGGTGCATTAGGGCTCTTACTCATGGGCTCCCCTGCGTTCAGTTTTGTAGTGTTCAGCTGCAGGGGAACGCAGGAATAGACGCAAGCAATTCTTTTCAATGGGGATATGCTTACACAAGCGCATGTATGCGCCGAACGCAGGAAAATTGCAGCATGTTGCGTCTCAACCTGTGTTCGGCACCTACATGCGCTTGTGTGAGTATATCCCCATAGAAAAGAATTACTTGCATCTCTTCCTGCACTCCCCTGCGGCTGAACGCTACAAAACGTAACGCAGAGGAGCACAGCTTTAACCGCTCGTGAGTAAGAGCTCTTACTACTATACTAATCAATGGGCTACACAAGTGTAGGAGCTTGACCCTAGTGAAAAAAAAATCTGGGATCTGTTATCCGAAAATCCTCTATCCAGAAAGCTCTAAATTATGGCAAGGTCATCTCCCATAGACTCAGTTTTTAAAAAATGATTTCCTATTTCTCTGTAAGAATTAAACAGTACCTTGTACTTGATCCGAACGAAGATATAATTAATCCTTATTAGAGGCAAAACAGTCCTGTTGTTTTAATGTAATTTTTTTAATTGAGTAGAATTAATGTTTGGAGATCCAAAGAACTTTCTAAAAATCCTATTACTAGTTTAATCTGTGTCCTCTAAATTTCATTTAAAGAACATTGTGAAGCACCTGATTTTAAGGAACAACTAATTTATGGGATGGTGCTTATTAAGTAATCTAGTATACTGATTTGATGACACTAATGGAATGATCTGTAGAGTGTGAAGAAGCAATATTGATTACATTTGGTTTATGGCTTATTTAATTGTGTTTAAATGGTAAAATGAAGAATTTAATAAACTGTATTTATTTATGCGAGACCTGAGAACCAATGTATTATTTTCCTCCCTACCTGGCACATCAGTTTATTGTATAGGTCTTTAACCCAAGGCAACGCTGAGATTTAACATTTCAACTCTTTACTGACTGGTTTGTGCAAACTGACTATACATTGCTTATATATATTGCAGTTGTGTTAAAGACATATCTTGGAGAAGAATGGAACAGTTATGATCATTTTAAACTGCTTAACTGTTCTATATATATATATTGCTGCTTTATAAATATGTGTTAATGAAAATAATTAAGCAAACAGCACACTGTTAAATTTGCTCCCCTGCCATGTCAAACTTCTGTTGCTTTATGCAGGTAAGACTCAAAGGCGTGAGGCAACTGCAACTTTGTGTAGATCTCCAATGCAAACAAGATAAATTTATTCAGTATACAATATGCATATTCAATATATATCCAATTCACTTTATACAGTACCTATCCAATATATCCAATCCAATATATCCAAGGCATGTACAGTATATATATATATATATATATATATATAT
>CM044437.1:71592047-71662577 GCA_024363595.1 Xenopus borealis
TTACTTTGAAATTCAAATTTTTTTAATTCGAATTTTCACTTTGACCCTTGATAAATCTGCCCCTTTGTGTAATTATTCCATAATTATAGCTCAAAAAGGAAAGATCCCTGGATATTGGGGACAGTTGTCAACTATACCTATTATATCTGGATAAAAATAGTGAGAATACAGTTAATTGGATTTTGATTACCATTTCTTCTACAGTGGCAGGTCCTTTGGATCGTAACCGAAGTGTTTCTCTTCCCGTTGAAATCTTCCCTTCTGTTTTCCCACCTCTTGCCCTTGGTTCAATCATTTCTACAACAAGCATAATAGTGGTTAACTCAGTTATTTGACTGAAATCAGCATATACTGTCACAGCAGAGGGGAAAGAGCAAACATATCAGTACCTTGTAACTTCTTAAGTCATAAATACTACAGGGAGTGGGTCTCAACAAAAAGAGCAGCATTCATCTGAATGCACCTTAAAAATAACCTGTGCCTATATATTATTTTCTACAATCTGTAGTTTAAAGTCTCAGATCCAGTCTCAGATTTCAGTCTCAGATCCTCTGCTTTTAACAAAATATTATATTAAATACATTGATTGACGATGAAACAAAACACTGCATGCTGGTCTCACCCATTTCTGGTTCCATTAGTTGTGGCACAGACTTTTAGTAGCTATACTCCTTTCCTAGTGGTGCTGAATGCATATAATTTTGTTTTAATGCAAAGGAGATAGGAATTGAGTTGCTTAGGACTGTTGAATATTAGAAGTGGTATATAAAAAGCATGCTTTTATAGAAACTGTTCCTTCCATGCCTTCCAGGCTTGTCTGTGTTCCCCACTATAGGATTAGTGTAGACACACATGTCTTGTGCCCAAATATGTTTACTTTTTTAATAAAATTCAAGATCCCTCATGGAGAAGTTTTTCCATGAGAAACCTATTAACTGGTTGCTAAGGGTTTTTGCACTTGTTCAGTGCTTTATGAAAGTTAGTAAATTTCCCAAAATGACTTTACTGATTTTACAAACAGTTCCATTACTACTACTTTTACAGGTAGAAGCGAGGCATTAAAACACAGTTGCTGTGCTTTGCATTCTGCTGATTACAAATGGATACAGTACAGTACACCAGTTGTTCCACAGCTCATAATTATAGAACAAAAATAATAAAAATATAAAATGCTCCAAATGCTATCAGACTTAGTTTGCCTCCTTTTAAGTTTGAATAAGTTGTATATTTCCAGTGTATATTATGTACATAATCATCCAATTGTCACTCCAGCTGTAACTGAATAGACACCACTGATCAATTGAATGAATAATGTGTCATGTAACACTTAACTGCCACAAGGAATAAATACAAGAAACCTGAGAAAACATTGGAACATGGCCTACTAGTGTATTATTCACAACTGTTAGCATTGCCTGAGGAAGCAGAACCAGCACACGTCTAATTCTTTTCAAGCATCAGCAAACGTAAATTGAAAAACAAACTAAAAAATCCCAAGAACCCTTAACAATCTGCTATATTTTTCAGTGGGGCACCTGTCAAATTCAGTGGTAGAAAGATTATGTTTAGTACATTGATGTTGCAAAAATAAATGAAATAACTAGAGAATGTGCCTTTTTGTATCTATCTGATGTACTAGCAGTAATCAGGCAATTACGTATAAAAATGTAGCCTACAGTGCCATGTTGAACTACAACCCCAGGGACTATGTTGAAAGTATTCCATTAGACCAAAGAGCTTTATGCAATTTGTGTTACTGCACCTTAAAAGGAAAGACCCTTAAAAGTTGTATTTCACTCTATGCAGGTTTTTGTCATTACTAATGAGAGCTGCATTGGTAATCCTGTAATGCAAAATAATTACTATTTTACTGTAGATAAATGCAGACTGACACAGGTCCTATATAATGTATTTGCAGGGAATTAAAGGGATACTGTCATGGGAAAAAAAGTTTTATAGTTTTATGTCAAAATGCATCAGTTAATAGTGCTGGTCCAGCAGAATTCTGCATTGAAATTTCTCAAAGGAGCAGATTTTTTATTTCATTTTGAAATCTGACATGGGGCTAGACATTTTGTCAATTTCCCAGCTGCTCCAACCTCCAAGTCATGTGACTTGTGCTCTGATAAACTTCAATCACTTTTTACTGCTGTACTGCAAGTTGGAGTGATATCACCCCCTCCCTTTTCCCCCAACCTGCAGCCTAACTACAGAACAATGGGAAGGTTACTGGATAACAGCTCCCTAACACAAGATAACAGCTGCCTGGTAGATCTAAGAACAGCAGTCAGTAGTAAAAATCCATGTACCACTGCGTTCCATTCAGGTACATTGAGAAGGAAAAACAACAGCCTGCCAGAAAGCAGTTCCCTCCTAAAGTGCTGGCACAAGTCACATGACCAGGGCAGCTAGGAAATTGACAAAATGGCTAGCCCCATGTCAGATTTCAAAACTGAATATAAAAAAATCTGTTTGCTCTTGTCAGAAATGGATTTCAGTGCAGTAGTCTACTGGAGCATCACTACTAACTGATGTATTCTGAAAAAAAACATGTTTTCATGCTTTCCCATGACAGTATCCCTGTATCCCAGTATCATCCAAACACTGAATCCATCATCCATTTACAGAAAGCTCCTCCATCCAAAAATTTGATTTTCCATTTCTCCCTATTTTGTTTGCTGCTGTGCTTTTTTCTCTTCAATAATAAAAAGTATGTTTTAATTTATGATAATTAAGATGTATAAATCCATATTGGTGGCAAAACAATCATATTGGGTTTTTGTGTGTTGTAATTTTTCTAGTAGCCTTAAGGTATGGTGCTCCGAATAACAAAAAGGTCCCATTCATTCCACATAATAGATCCCATATCTGTAATACAGTTTTCTGCACTTAGGCATTCTATTTTGTTTATTGCAAATTCAATTTTAGAATTTAAAATAATCTAGGGAAAATCTGAGCCTCCCTAAAACTGTGTCCCACAGTGCTCCTTCAAAAATCACTTGTGTGATATGGCAGTTGGGGTCTTTTGAGGGAAAGCTAAGCCTCCCTAAAACCCCATCCTCTCAAAAATCACCTGCATATTCCATCTTTCTGCATTCTGCACCATGTAGTAAATTACTACCATGCTCATTTACCATGAGATAAACAGTTCAATACCAGTAAGTGCAAGGCAGATGGTAAGTACAAAGGTCCCTTGGACCATGCACCAGCAGGTGCCCCCTAACTTGCATTGTCTGAATGAGGCTAGGATGGATGGAAATGAGGAAAGAGAGGGAAATGCTATTTGCCTCCCTCTGTCCACCCATTGTGTATACAGCAAATGCAGGTGGCGCTATATACATGGGGAAGCACAGGTTGTTACTCCATTCTTCAGCTGCTAAAAGTGAGGTACAAAGAACAAATAAATATGGCTACTTGTGCCTGTTCTTTGTACTTTGCACCCTGCCCCACAGTCAGAAAGTGAACCACATAAGCAGTTTGTTTTTGTAACATACTGTTTAACATTGTCTGTGGGTTATTTACTCAAACTTAAATTGATCTAATTTTTTTCTCAAAAAGGTCGGAATGAAAAAAAAAACTCTGTGTTAATTTGTACTGTACGGTTGACACTCTAAAAACTGGATGTTGTCAAATTGTTGCTGCAAAAATTCGCCTTTTTCGGATTATTGGACAAGGGCCCCAACTTTAATCCAGCTCAGATCAAGATGTCAATAAACAACTTCAGGGGTATCTGCCATTGACTTCTACATGACCTTGACAGGTTTGAGATGGAGAATTTTCAGATTCCGATTATTAGCAAGTTTGGGGTATAATAAATCTCTTAAAATTCTATTTCAAAATTCGTTTTTATTTTTCCACAAAAAAATTCAAGTTTTCCCCCTAAATAAACTCAATAAAAAAAACTGAGGTTTAGTAAATGAGCCCCTATATGTTGTTTACATATGTAAAGAAAGTACCAGGGCAGCACTACTTAAAAATATATACTGCATACGTGTCCCTGATGTGTAGACTAATGGAGTTTCCCCAGTTTAGAATATGAGTGACAACCTCTGAAACTTTTCAATAATGTATATGGTTATAAACATTTAAGAAGCTATACACAATCTAGCAGTTTTAAAGTAGAGTATTTATTACATTGCCGGATGTTGGAAAGCAGACAGCTAGATCATTTCCAGAAACTTAGTCCAGGAGAAGACAGAAGCAATAAAACAGAAAAAGAGAAAAGCAACCACCTGAATATCCATGTCATTTGTTGATATCCAGGATGTAAACAAACTTTCGTAATATAAAATATACCGTTTATGACTGAACCATTCCATTATTTAAAACTAAGAAATTATTCTGTTACCATCTCTGCCCTGGATTAACAGTATATATATATATATATATATATATATATATATATATATATATATATATACTGATGCACCGAATCCACTATTTTGGACACCCCCCCCCCTGAATCCTTCCCAAAAGATTTGTCCGAATACCGAACCCCTAATTTGCATATGCAAATTATGGATGGGAAGGGGAAAACATTTTTTACTTCCTTGTTTTGAGCAAAAAAGTCGAATGATTTCCCTCCCTGGTCCTATTAGGATTCGGTTCGGCCAGGCAGAAGGATTTGGGACAATCCGAATCCTGCTGAAAAAGGCCGAATCCCGAACTGAATCCTGGATCCCTCATGTATATGTGTACATTCTAGCATCAGCAGCCTTGAGTCACATACAGCTATTTTTATTTCTTTCAAGGATAACACTACTAGGGATTTTTGTTTTGTTTTCTTTTGTTTTAAATCAATGCCTTCCTTCAATATACTACATCATACTGTCCTGTGAACTGCCTTCTGATTTAGCACATGCTTATCAGTTTTTACAAAAAAAACTGTGGAACTCCACAAGTTACCGCAAAAAAGAAGGTCCTGGTAACTTTGAGAACCAAATTTCGGGATTTAAAACTGAAAATTTGGCTCTTCAGGTACAATGAGCACAATTATGCTCTCTGCACTAGCAGCACCTGAACCCCCTCCAGCACTGAAAAGATGAACATGTCAGCAACATGACCTTGGGGCTGGGCTCTATCAATGTTCTTTGTCTTTCAGCTAAACCATCTCTGCTCACTTAATTTAATGTGGTCTTTATAGATCCACATACCTATATCAATAAATATTATACTGGAGCATAAAGGAGAAACTTTAGAGCTTAAAAGATTTCAGTGGAATGTATGTCACTGACAGTGTCTATCTTTTTTATATATTGATAAAATGTTTTCTTTGTGAATCCTTAATCTGTTTCATTATAGTTATTATAATTATTATAATCATATAAGTATTTATAAAGTATCAGCTTATTCCCCAGTGCTGTTTTATACAAGAGTCTATACATAAAACATGCAAATTACATACAAATACTATGAAGAGTAAAATTAGATATGGACATTTGCAAAAGATCTCCCTCTGATTATCACCAATACGAATACCTGCTGGTATGACACATTGCACATGTTTTCAGGCAATATTCATTAAAGGGATTCTGTCATGATTTTTATGGTTTACTTTTTATTTCTAAATTACTGTTTACATTACAAATAATTCATTGTACCATTTGGTATGATTTATTTAACATTTTATTTTTTGTATCTGTAATATTGATGCGGAGACAGCCATCTCAGTGCACTGTGACTGAGCTTTGAGAAGGAGCCGGCACTTCAGGATGGAACTGGTTTGAGACAGCTATTGTTT
Organism: Xenopus borealis; assembly: GCA_024363595.1. NCBI lineage: Eukaryota > Metazoa > Chordata > Amphibia > Anura > Pipidae > Xenopus > Xenopus borealis. Next base: position 71,597,788 of record CM044437.1, read on the forward strand.
CTCCTCTTCTAATTACTGTACATTTACCCACAATCTAGGTCATGGTGATATTCTCATGTCTACCACTTGGTGGGGATTTAGCAATGCAAACAAATCCTTCAGCAAAGGAGTCAGGTATTTCTAATCACAGATAATGTATTTTGTCAGTTCTAGACCACAGAAGACTTACTACTACAATAGACTTTAGATTTCTACTTTCAGCAATTAAAGCAGAAACATATAATACTATGGGGGGAATGTAATTAGGGATCCTGTCATGGGAAAAAAAAAATTTCTAAATGTATCAGTTAATAGTGCTGTTCCAGAAGAATTCTGCATTGAAATCCATTTCTCAAAAGAGCGAACAGATTTTTTTATATTTCATTTTGAAATCTGACATGGGGCTAGACATTTTGTCAATTTCCCAGCTGCCCCAAGTCATGTGACTTGTTCTCTGATAAACTTCAATCACTCTTTACTGCTGTACTGCAAGTTGGAGTGATATCACCCCCTCCCTTTCCCCCCACCCAGCAGCCTAACAAAAGACAATGGGAAGGTAACCAGATAACAGCTCCCTAACACAAGATAAAAGCTGACTGGTAGATCTAAGAACAGCACTCAATAGTAAAACCCATGTCCCACTGCGTACTATTCAGTTACAGATAAAGAAAAATAATAGCCTGCCAGAAAGCAGTTCCCTCCTAAAGTGCTGGCATAAGTCACATGACCAGGGGCAGCTGGGAAATTGACAAAATGGCTAGCCCCATGTCAGATTTCAAAATTGAATTTAAAAAAAATCTGTTTGCTCTTTTAAGAAATGGATTTCAGTGCAGAAGTTTACTGGAGCAGCACTATTAACTGATGCATTTTAAAAAAAAACATGTTTTGCCATGACAGTTTCCCTTTAAAGTCGCAAAGAGCAAAACATTGCGTACCAATAAGATGAAAAATCCACATCTCGCAATGTAATATGTTATCGCATTACGAATTGTAATTGCGCACTCTTAAGAAGTGCTTAAAGGTGTTGTAATCTTTTGGAGCAAACATAGCGACTTTTTTCAGTAAGAAGTTTTATTACATTGACAGCGCAAATTCACAAACGGTCTTCCACTGGCGGAAGTGGTCGCTAAACAGTTTCTGGGTTTGCAAAAGGTATATTACATTCATGCAAAACAAACTTTTTTTTTGCGAAAAGGCTTAACTTTTCGCATTGCGAATAGTTTTTGCGTTACTGACATATTACATTCCCCTATATATGTTCTTTAGGGAATTTGTACAAAGCCTGTACTGTCTGGGCATTACTATCCAGGCATTCTTTAGTATGATTATTGAGCCCAACAGGTAATGTAGACCTTACAAAACAATATCTCAAAAAACTTCTGATGACACATCTTTTTAGACAAGTCCATTATAATCCAAAAATACATCAGTATTCTAAAATGTGTATTTTTGTGTCAGAGGCTTAGAGGCTGAAAAGTTTTTGTGACCATGAAAGAAAGTGACTGGCTTTTTGGACATTGCCAGGATATTGAAAGTTATTTCTGAGAAATGAAAGAATAGGCTGGGAGCAGTTAAGAGCTGCACTTTCAGCCATTTGAAGGGCTTTATAAGACAGGGAACAAAAACTCAGGAATAAACATATGAAACTACAAAATGAAAAAAGAAAATGACACATCATTACTCAAGAGAGTTAATAAGTAGCAGATGGGAAAAAGCTTCTGACCTAAATCCACCAACTGATACATTTTACTAATGAATATGATTGTAACATGGTTTAAACCACAGAAAAACCACATATTGAATAATAACCTGCGTTTATGCTTTAATTTTTTACTGACATTACATGTACTGAATACACAAGTCATTCTTCTACTAAGAAATGCATTTAAACTAGGAAAACATATTTAAAAAGAAAACGTGAAATTTATAATCTATGTTAGGGTTACAAGAAAACACCACACTCAGTAAGAAGGAAACCATGATTAATTACCAGTATTATGTTGACAGAGATGGATTGTAAGCTCTTTTGGGTAATGCCCTCTTTTTCGTATGTAATCTGTATGTTCAGTGTGTATACCCATTTATTGTACAGTGCTGCAGAACATGGTGTCACTTCATAAATGTTTTAGTAATAATATTAATTCATATTAGCAGTATACGATTTGCTGTCTGCCACCTGTTTATCTCATGTAGTGACACAAACAGTGAAAATGATATAATATACTTTGATTTTGCAACTCATACTAATGGAGTTTAGAACAGTTATTCAATTTACCCATTCAGTTCGTGATTTATTTATTTTTAAATGGATGCATTTAATTAGTGATTTTTTTTTTTTTTTAAATGGAGTTTTGAAATACAAAAAGAAATTGGGAATATATTTGTAACACTGGTCATGTTTATTTTGCTTGTGTTGAATAAAGGTGTAATGAAGGTGTATATTGCCCCTTTAGCCAGTAGTCTGGCACAGATAGAAAATTCTACAGTTTTGTCTGTCAAGTCATTGCCTACCAATGTAGATTCTATATTTCTGGATTACTCTTTGAGCGAAAATGCTCCATGTGTTGTCTAGAAGAGGCATTGAGTCAGATAATATTTTACTAGTATTTGGGATGTCTAGGGTTCCCTGCATAAGGGTTTTTCTGTGCTTTGGATTACCATACCCATAAACATAGACTACCTTAGAACCCAAAATAGTATTTTCCCTGAAACTCTGACCAATTCAAGGGACAGACGTCACAAAATGGAACTGTCCCATAGTTTACTTTAACTGTAACTCTATTATAACAATGTTTCTTGCCAGTATAATTATATTGTTATTAGTTTTGTGGCATGTTTTATTTATTATTGTTCTCCCATACTGTAACGTTTTCACTGTGGTTCGAACCAATGTTCTCAGTACTTAGCACATAGCATGGGCCAGTTGCAGACACAAAAGTAAACTGGTTGTGGGTTTCTGAGTCACATAGTTATTTTGGAAGACTGGGAATAACTGCCAGGCAGCATGCAGTTACTGTAGCTGGCTACCAATTGAGTGTAGTGAGCACTAAGGCAGGAGACAAGTCATGAAACATTATTAGAATTAAGAAAATATCATCCCCAATATAAACCCAATATAATATACATATATAAAAAAAGATTTAAAAAATATTCAAAATATAAATAATTTTGAAATAAATGACCTCAATTCGTACAAGATTAAAACATGATTATTGCTCTGTGCACTGGTGATGTACCAGTTAATCAATTCCCTGATTCACAATCACTTAATTCATTGAGAATATAACGGATGGAAAAAAAATCAATAAATAGAACATTCTTCTTGAATTTCTATTTTCCTATAGTCCTTCTTGGAATTGGCATAACATTCATAAGTAAACTCTCCCAAGTGTTTTCTTTGAGAATTTGTTAATGTTGTAACTGCTGCCAGCAGCAACCGTATGCCCCAACAGTACTTCACAGAGCTGCAAATTGAGCCCCAAACCAGTTTATGCACTTATTTGAATTGAAGAATTTGTTTTCTTAGGGATGAAAGTATTTAATAAAAGGAGTTATGTATTAAAAGGGATGACGTCTGCCCCAGTCCCATCCCTACATGCAATAAGCAGAGTTAAATGTGTGTAATGCAGTTAGAAAAATGAAAATAAACATCTGAGTGGTTGCTGCAGTTGACATATTATGGTACAATTTTGCCCACATTTACTACAAACCACCATTATACCTGAAATAAATAAGAGAAAAATGTTGGAATACTGAATAAACATTAACTGCAATGTGATACACATTCAAACCGAATAAAGAGGAAATATACCATTTTGTTCAATATGAATACAATGGCTTGGCTTGGGCTGAACATACTTTTTGCAATGGGCAAAAAAATAAACATTTGTTATTTCTAAACAGGGAAAATAGGAAAATTTTAATTTCTCCATGTTTGTAAATATTTAGATTACAGTGCACAGATAATTTGCCTGCATAATGGACTCCTGCGAACAAAACAGTGACAATAGAGGGTGAATGGAGGGGGTTAAATATTGGCAAATATTGTCATTTTCTACCTCACAAATACCAAAATGCCTGTATTATGTCCTGTTTAGCTCATAAAATAATAAAAAAAATAGTATGTTTAATGATTAAACCATTAAGTGATAAGTGTGTGGTCAGCATAAGCCCTATTGATAGAACTTGTGTTGAAGATGGGAGTATACTGCCCCTTTAAGTTGGTTTGCTGCATTGCCTTGAGAACACAACGGAGAACAGGCAATGTAAGATTAACCATTTATATTCTGATGTTCTTCTGTAGAAAGACCATTTTCAAAGAGGCACTGCATACTTGACCTTAAAGAGAGTCTGTCATGGGAAAACATTTTTTACAAAATGTATCTGTAATAGTGCTCCTCTAGCATAATTCAGTTTTTCAAAAGAGCAAACAGATTTTATTATATTTAATTTTGAAATCTGACATGGGGCTAGTAATGTTGTCAGTTTCCCAGGTGCCTCCAGTCATGTGACTTGTGCTCTGATAACTTCAGTCACTCTTTACTGCTGCACTGCAAGTTGGAGTGATATCACACCCATCAGCAGAACAATAGGAAGGTAACAGCTCCTTGACACAAGATAACAGCTCCCTGGTAGATATGAGAATAGCATTCATTGATTAAAAAAAAGTCCCACTGCAATTCCTTTAGTTAAGTTGAATTGGAGAAACAATAGCTTATCTGAAAGTAGTTCCATAGTGAAGAGCTGGCTCTTTCTGAAAGCACATGACCTGGCAAAATGACCTGGGATGGCTGCATTCACACAAATATTACAACTTAAAAAGATAAACTTATTGGTTAAAGAATAATATTTTAAATGGTAGAATGAATTATGTGCAATGTACACAGTGTAGTTTAGTAATAAAAACAAACCTTAAAACTGCAACATATATCCTATAGGTCAGATGCTTTCTTGCTATTGTTGCTAGGATTCAGCCCTGTATTTCTTTATTTCAAAACATTTTCCAGATAAATACATGATATGACGCCTTGCCTTACCATCTAATGTTAAAGCAATGAATATGATCTGTTATCAATGCAAAAATGCACTAATAGAGATATATTAATTTGGAGGCCAAGATGAAGTAAACACTATCAACCTGTTAAGCAGGGTTAATTTACCATGACAGCAGTGCTATATTTTTACAAAGACCAGCATGCTAAGTTTCTATAGTTTTCATAGACTAGTGTGATGTAGTCTGTATCCATACATAAACCACAGGATTAAGAAACCACTAATGATTCTGTGTGATATTTGTGAACTGGAATGACTGCAATGTTAGTGCAAGGTGAGGCATGCACACCTGGAGTTTGGCAGGGGGGTCTCATAGGTGCTACATTATTAAAGGCACATAGTACAGAGGGGCCCTTGGTACATTGCAAAAGTTGCACAATAGGGAAGACTATTAAAGGAAAACTATATCCCCCGAACAATGTAGGTCTCTATAAACAGATATTGCCTACAACAACTCATATGTAAAGCCCTGCTTCATGTAAATACACTATTTTCATAATAATATACGTTTTTAGTAGCATGTGCCATTGGGTAATCATAAATAGAAAATATCCATTTTAAAAAATAAGGACGGCCCCCTGGGATCCTAGGATCCAACTGTGCACACAAACATACCAAACAAACTATAAAGTTAGGTCACATGAGCCAATTAACAGACAGAGTTCTGTCTTTTGCTTCAACACTTCTTCCTGTTACAGTTAGAGTTGAAATATTTCTGGTCAGGTGATCTCTGAGGCAACACACAGACCATCATGAAATGGTGCTTCATGGCAAGAGATGTAAAACGGCAATATTTACTTAAATATATATACCAGGTAGTTAAGATTCTTTAATATGTCACTTGATTTGATGTAAACTAGCTGTTGATCAAAAATTTATTTTAGGGGTATAGTTTTCCTTTAAAGGAGGAGGAAAGCTATAATAACTAATACCCATGGGCAGGGGCTCCTGTTTGCTAAAAACTGCACCTGCCTGTGGCAGTGAGATATTTTTCTCTCTTAAAAAATGGAGATAGAGTTATGTCTAAATTATTGTATAAAATAAGTAATGAAGAAAGAGGTATGTCTAAATTATTGTATAAAATGCACTAATATGGCCCTGAACAGCAGAGCTTGTGTCCTGTATGGAATGGAATGGTGCTCCTAGGTAAATAAATAATACATCACTTATATATTGCCTCTACTGTTGCAATTTCAAAGCTTTAACTAAATATACATTAACATTTCATTTTACAGAATCTTGTAGTGCATATATACAGAACATTGGCCCAATCTTGCACTGCTCTTCTCTTGTAGAATTCATTTTATCAAAACATGTCACAAAAACTCACAGTTAAATAGAGTGGACCTGGAATTGCACACTGGAGTTCTCAGAGAATGAACATTTATTTTGAAATCTAGCAGCACCATCTAGAGGAAACAACTTATACACAAAGAAACCTGATTAGGTAATTTGATGAGATGAATATTGGAGACCAACCTGCCAGGCTACCAGTTTATTATGCTTATAAATGCCTTTAAATATGAAATTATTGATACTTGTTTTCAGGAGATATTTTGCTATAAAAGCAATGTTTGTTTTGTATACAGTGAGATAGAATGTTTTTTTGCTCTTTTGCATCATATTTTCCGTTCTTAAATATTTAACCATTTTTTTATATTAGAGTAGATTGCAAGCATAATCCAGAATATTACAAAGTGAGTACAGTTTACACTAGGATAAAATGTAATGTACCTGTGTAAAATGTAAGTACATTTAAAGTTGTTTCGGGATGTGCAGAATCCAGGATTCGGTTTGGAATTCAGCTAAACATAAATTAATCCTATAGAGGCATCCCTAATGTATATCTATTTTAAGAATATTTTATAAAATGATGCACACTGATATCTAGGTCCATAGAATATCTTGAGAGCTTTGCCTGTCTTGTTTTATTATAAGCCTAAAATGTAGTCTAAGATGCCCGAAATCACACTTCCTTGCCCTGTATCAAAATAGACTAAACATAGATATAGATGATTTAAGAGTCTCTCAAGAAATTCTTAGGGCTGGGACAGACAGGGAGATTCGGGGAGATTCTGTCGCCTGGCGTTGTGGCAGGTGATAATCTCCCCGAACTCCCTTCTCCCTGTCCGCCGCTTATTTAAATGAAAAAGCGTCAGCGTTGTGCACACGCGGCGCGGTGATTTCCGGAATCGCCCGAAGTTTCCTCATGAAGTAACTTCAGGCGATTCCGGAAATCGCCGCGCCGCGGCTGTCCCAGCCCTTATAGAGGACAACAGAGGGTGATTTTAAGTGCCTGTCAGGCAATTTTCAGACAGAGCAATGGACAAAGTACTTGAGGTGTTGTTCTCACAGATAGCAAAGGAAGGTGCCCTTATAAGACAATCTCATATAGGGTAAAGAAAATGTCCATTTGCCAAGTAGTCCTTAGAGAGGGCAATGGAAAGCTATTTCAGACATTTTGGTCCATGCCTTTGGGAAAAAGGGCAAAGGGCAGTAAAACTGACGTGTGTACTTTCAGGTGAGAAACACCAGACAAGAGCACAAACAAGCACTTTTACATTATTGTCATAAGGCAGTTGGGATACTACAACTGTACCCTGGATAATCTTGCACTGCAGGAAACAATGGTGTTACATAGCACCCTGGGACATAAAGGGTGTAGACACAGGTCATTTAAGCACAAGGTCATCTGCTATTTTTATACACACTTCTTCCTTGACCCTATTTCATGTGATATATTATTAGAACTTCACTTTGTTATAGCTGTCTGCTTGAACTCTGATCTTCCTTTGTTCCTCTCCCACTTTTCAGAACCTGACTCCTTCCCCAGTCCTCCAAAAGACACTTTTCAGTATCTTCTCTATCCATTTTCCTTCTCATCTTTCTCTTAGGATCATCTTACTATTTTCTCTGCTCAACAAATTGCCTCTAGCACCAGCAAATGTGTAGGCAGAAGAGCTGCAGCTAAAAACTCTTCAGGATGGTAAATTAAGAGGATTACAGGCCTTCTCAAACACTCCTGAGTAAATAAACAGCATGTATTATTTTTCAGATTTCCTGGCAGAAACTACAAGTAGCATCAGTGGAGTCAGAAAAACGAATAAAAAGGGAACAAGCGTTACTCAGTGCAGAGCAATCTTTCATCTCCCTTCTAATCCATTAGTGCAATAAATTGTGATGTGTTGAGGCAACATTAGACATGCCGCAGTATGGCATGGAGCACTAACCAATAGCAACCAATCAACAAGAAGCATTTTCTATACTGTACACTGAACTGCAATCAGGTGCTAGAGTTCTTCAATGAAATGAAGGTCTGACCTTAAAATCTTGAAGCAAGGATGTATTTTACCATTGAATGATCACTTTTTATCAAGACCAGTTAGTGGTTGGAAACAATACTACAATATTAAACAGCAGCGACTTCTACTTACCAAAAGCTTTCAAAGGTTCTATCAACTTTAAAGTAAATGTCTGTCCCTTTTCTAATTCCTTTAGCATCTTGGCAACTTCATAATGGCGTGATCCAACAATATTCGTTCCATTGATGGCTTCTATATGATCTCCAACATTTATTACTTTCACTTTGTCAATCGTGCTATCTTCTTTAATGCGCTACAAAGCATAATATTGTTACATGGTTATATTATAAGACAACAGCTGTAACAATTTAAAAAAAAAAAACAGGATTAATGTACTGTACCTTTGGTTTAGCTAATTAGCCTTTTATCCTGAGATAAAAAGGAGCATTTCTCAAGATTCTTCATTTACCATTGAACAGTATAATGCTCATGTAAGACTGCATAATATTAAATAACTTAATTCCTATATACTAGATCAACTTAATTTCTATATTCCTTAAATGCTTCATGAAAGTCAAAAGAAGGTCTTAAATTTATCCCATGTAACCTAAATCTAACAAAAGCCAAGCTCTCACAGCTTACTGATGTGTTATTACAATGTTATAAACAGACAGACAGAGAATCATAAACCTAAGAAAATACCAGGAATCCTACCAGCATGAGCAGATTGATGATATAACATCTAAACACTGGCATACGCCACTGGTATCCTCAGTTATCCACTGCTCCAGCTATGTAATTACAAGCTTTCCATGTTTTCACTTATAGGAAAATATACGTGGTCGCTGGAAAGATGAGTTTGCAATAACAAGGGCCAGGAAGTGCTGTTCTTTCAAAGAAACCATTCTCTACAGTGAAGCAGTAGGAACAAGTAGAAGTGAAAGAAAAGTGAAAGGGAAGCATAGTGTAAATATTTTAGCACGATTTTAGCTGAAATACTATGCTGGGCAATATGCCATGGATGCCAAGGGAAATTTATGATTATCTATACAGTATGCCGCAACAGGCACATTCAGTTAGAATGTTTCACAGGGATAAAATTATATACTCTTTCTCTTATCCATTACACAAGAATACAATGTAAAAGCAGAAAAGTCCAATTGGCTCCCACCAAACCTGTTCCCCTTGCAGGACTAATACATAAGCTGTGGAGAAGGGAAATTAACTCCTGGTGCAGAATTTTCAAATACATGAAGTGCTGAACAGGACAATGCTGAAACACATGCACCATGTGTCGGTATGATACCACCACTAACAAAGGTAATACTGTAAAAGCCTCTTTGGAGAGAATACTAATATTTAAGAGGTATATAGGCCGAAAACAATAAATTTACAACATTATTTAAAACACAGATAGGAAAGCCGCATCGTGACATATAGTTTTTAATTGTTAAAAAAAGAGCCTAGTACAAGAGACTAAAATAGAGTAGTACTTCCTTTTAACTAAGTCTCCATTGGTCTTCCTGGTCATGTGGTGATGTGCACTTGCAGTGTTCCCATCCAAGCCTCTCTTTCCCACAAGGTTCCAGGAAGCAGTCTCTGCATTCTTTCTAGGCCAGTGCTCCCCAACCAGTGGCTCATGGACAAAATGTTGCCCTCCAACCCCTTGGATGTTGCTCCCAGTGACCTTAAAGAAGGGGCTTATTTTTTATTTTCTGGCTTGGAGGCAAGTTTTGAAGGTATAAAAACAAGGTGTATTGCCAAACAGAGTCTCCTATAGGCTGCCAGTCTACATAGGGGCTATCAATGGTCAATCACAGCCCATCATTGGCACCTCCAGGAACTTTTTATGTTTGTGTTGCTCTTCAACTCTTTTTTTTACATTTGAATGTGGCTCACTGGTAAAAAAGCTTGGTGACCCCCCCTCTAGACTAAAGGAATTGTGATGGATTGTGCTCTGTTCTTTATTGGTGATATCATACTGACACACATTATATATGTTTCTGCACTCTCCTATTGAGCATGTCACTTATATAAAAATTCTGCATCAGGTGTTTTCTTGTTATTTGCCCCACAGAACATACTTTCAGGCCTATTACTTTTCCAGTGACAGTAAGTTACTTTTAAATAAAACTCTATTGTATAGGTTATACCTTGTAGGCTTCAAATTGTAAGCTCTTAGAGGTAAGGCCCTTTAATCCTCTTCTTTCAATGTTCATTTGTAAGTACTCAGTTAAAATTTTACTAAACAGATAAATGATGATGAACAGATCCTGTGGCAACCGCCATTGCAAGTCAATATAACATAATATAAAATATTATAGGAGTGCTGAAGGGGAACACTTATGAACAATACTCGGCTGTTGCCATAATCCAAATTCTGCTTATACTGACATTTTCCAAAGACATCTGCCAAAGCATTCCATGCTTTATATGGTGATGGAAGATTTGTTGATTTCAGCTATGCACTTCAGTAGGTGACACAAGATGGTTATTTGCTTATTAAACTTTCATTTCACAATGGTTAAATATGTGCTTCAGAAACATTTTAAGTGCATGAATACAGTAACTTCACATTTTATTGAAAGGATGCCAGTACATTTTGTAAAAAGCACAGTGTGCGAACATACATGAGAATAAAACATCAATTAATACTGAGCAGTAGAAGAGGTACCAACTTAAGGAAATCTGCATACCTTAATGAAAGCAGCTCCTGCTCCATTGTCTGTAATGGTAAGTCCTAAGGCTTCTTCTGATTTTAAAACCTCCACTTCCTTTTTTGTTCCTTTCACGTGAGCAAAGATGAAATCTTCAAGCCCAATCTGTCCACCCAGAAGTTTATCCATATCAATTTTGTGGGTGTTCAAAGTGCAAAACATGATCTGCATAAAAAACAATAGTAATCAAAATAAAGACTGTTAGAAAGACTATAGACAATTTCTAAGTTAAGAAAGTGATCACTCCTACCTCCTGACCAGGCCCTTAAATCATTCTTGCCATGGCAAGTATCTAAACATTCAATGAAACAGAACAGAAGAGAACAACCAATGAGGAACCAGCTAATGAAGGTGTCCTTATTAATAGTCTCAATTCTAATAATACATCTAATGATGCATGGTTCACACATGCTGAAATTCAAAAGAGACTAGAACATGTTAAGATAAACAAAGGTTCAGGGCCAGATGGGATTCATCCCAGGGTAATTAACGATCTTAGCTCTGTGATTGCCAAACCTCTCTACTTAATTTTTCAGGATTCATTGAGGTCTGGCATGATGCAGAGAGACTGGCATATTGCTATTGTGGTGTCGCTATTCAAAAAGGGATCCCATTCTCTGCCTCAAAACTATAGGCCAGTTAGTCTGACATTGGTGGTAGGAAAGCTTTTCGAAGGATTAATAAAGGATAGGATACTGGACTTCATAGCAAATAACACTACTATGAGTTTATGCCAGCATGGTTTTATACGTAATAGATCTTGCCAGACTAACTTAATTTAATTTTATGAGAAGGTAAGCAGGGACCTTGAATCGAGGATGGCTGTGGATGTGATTTACTTAGACTTCGCTAAAGCATTTGATACAGTGCCACACAGAAGGTTACTGGTTAAATTAAGGAATGTTGGCCTGGAACATAGTATTTGTAACTGGATAGAGAACTGGCTAAAAGATAGACTACAAAGAGTGGTGGTAAATGAAACATTTTCTAATTGGACCAGTGTTGTTAGTGGGGCACCGCAGGGCTCTGTACTGGGTACCTTGCTTTTCAACTTGTTTATTAATGACCTGGATATGGGCATTGAAAGTACGGTTTCTATTTTTTTGCAGACAATACTAAATTGTGCAGAACTATAGGTTCCATGCAGGATGCTGCCACTTTGCAGAGTGATTTGTCTAAGTTGGGAAACTGGGCAGTTAACCTGGAAAATGAGGTTCAATGTTGATATATGCAAGGTTATGCACTGTGGCAAAAATAATATAAATGCAAGTTATACACTAAATGGCAGTGTGTTGGGAGTTTCCTTAAGTGAGAAGGATCTTGGCATTTTTATAGATAACAAGTTGTCTAATTCTGGACAGTGTCATTCTGTAGCTACTAAAGCAAATAGGGTTCTGTCCTGCATAAAAAAGGGCATAAACTCAAGGGATGAAAACATAATTATATCTCTTTATAGATCCCTAGTAAGACCTCATCTGGAGTATGCAGTGCAGTTTTGGACTCCAGTCCTTAGGAGGGATGTAAATGAGCTGGAGAGAGTGCAGAGACGTGCAACTAAACTGGTTAGAGGGATGGAAGACTTAAATTATGAGGTTAGACTGTCGAGTTTGGGGTTGTTTTCTCTGGAAAAAAGGCGCTTGCGAGGGGACATGATTGCACTTTACAAATACATTAGAGAACATTATAGACAAATATCAGGGGACCTTTTTACCCATAAAGAGGATCACCACACCAGAGGCCACCCCTTCAGACTAGAAGAAAAGGACTTTCATTTGAAGCAGCGTAGGTGGTTCTTCACAGTGAGGACAGTGAGGTTGTGGAATGTACTGCCGGGTGATGTTGTGATGGCTGATTCTGTTGATGCTTTCAAAAGGGGCTTGGATGATTTTTTTGGACAGACATAACATAAAAGGCTATTTTGATACTAAACTGTACAGTTAGCTATGGGCATATATGGTTTGTGTGAAAGCGTGGAGGTGTGTGTGTGCTGGGTTTTAATTTGGAGGGGTTGAACTTGATGGACTTTGACTTTTTTCAACCCAATTTAACTATGTAACTATGTAACCATATCAGCTTTTATTAAAAACTCTTTTTTGGCAAGCATGGTGGGGGCAGTACCAGAATAGGTTGGACTCACCAGGGTTTACACACTAGGGACCCCCCGTCTCAGTTGTGAACTTTTCCACTTTGCCGCACTCCATGCCTGAACTTTGATCAGCAATTGGAATGAAGCACCCAAAGTTCCTGTGGGAGAGTGGGCCTGGTACCCAAGGGCATTGGGTATATTATTATTATTATTATTATTAACAACATGTATTTATATAGCTCCAACATATTTTGTAGCGCTCTGCTTATTTCTATTAGTAAATATAAGAGATTAATGTAGTACAATTTGTATGGACTTGTAAATTACAAATCACATGTGGGATCAAGTGTGATCTTAGATTAAGTGGCAGCTCTACAAACTGTCATTAATAAAATGATTCTTCTAGACAGGGCAATACAAAGGGTATTTAAGTAAAAGAGTAAAAATCCACTCATCTGTGAGCTAGTTAATCCATATTAATCACAGTTAATAAAAGCAACATCAAAATTGCATACAATACAGCAATCAGTACATACATATTATCCAGCTATAATAGAACAAACTGCTACCAGAAAGCATGCTTTGGTAGATACACAAATGCATCTGCTTTCTGGTAGCAATAAGTCCCCATTAGTGATGGGCGAATTTGCCCCCATTAGTCCCCATTAGTGATGGGCGAATTTTTTTATTTATTTTATAAATTCGCTTGACGAAAATTCTCTGGCGTAAAAAAAAAAAAAACGAGTCGCGTCTCGTTTCGCGAATTTTTTGCCAATTTCCAGCGAAATTCGTGAATTTTCAGGCGAAGCAAAATGGGATAGATTCGCCAATCACTAGTCCCCATGCATTGAAAGATTATTTCCCCTCATATTTTATTCTAGTTCCAGTTAAGACAAACAATACCAAAAAAATTACAATGATAAGCCATTTCCTCAAATATGGACTGAAACTGATACACACTAACCACACTGTTACGACTAGAAACATCAAGTATTGTGTCGCCTTCCTATGTTCGGGCAAGGGGGCTACTATTACTGCAAGTACACTTCTGTACAATGCTTAAGTGCTACTGCCTTCATCATGTCTCCTGTTATACATTTTTCACAAATGCATTCACTGATCCAGGGAAAACTGAAGCTACAACCGAAAAGAATTGTGTGAATACCTCATTTTGATGGTGATCACCATGGGGACTTTTCAATGCAGTTGCGTCAGACTAAAGTTGAGGAGCAAATGCACAAAATTTGATGGATCAACTGCTTCAGGAGCATTTCCTCCAGCAGACACAATGACACTGGAATAATGGGGGGAAAGGTTGCAATTTTCTGCAATATCTGATTTATGTGGAAATGCACTTTGCACACTACGTAAATGTTTGATTTATATGCCCTTCTCATTTTATGTGCTGGAAATTATTGACTGACATCAGTGATTCATTTTGCACAGGCAGATAACTGCTGGTCATATGCTAAAGGGGTTGTTAGCCTTTGAGTTAACTTTTAGTATGACGTAGAGAATATTATACTGATACAATTTGCAATTGGTTTTAATTTTTTTTATAATTTGACAACTGGAAAGAGTCAGAAGAAGGCAAATAATTCAAAAACAATAAAATAAATAAATAATGAAGACCAATTGAAAATTGTCTTCGATTTGGCAATTCTATATGACACTAAAAGTTAAGTAGAGGGTGAATCACCCCATTAACTTTTACACTGTTGCCAAAGGGAAGTGATTAGACCAGGTCCCATGGCTTTTGGTTCTTACTACAAGTGGCTGCAAATTGCAAGGTGTGGGGTGTTATTTTTGATTATGTGCACTAGAGATAAATATCATTACCACAAAGAATTCACCTTAAATCAACAAAGTGTACATACACATTTCACAAGGAGAAAACAATTTGTTCAAAGAACACTGTTATTCCATTCTGTCTCTGTTGCTTGTCATCACCTCTATTGCAAATATGGGACACACATACAGACAAGCAATTGGGCATGTAAGCAACAATATAGTCTCCCAAACATACAGTGCACTGGGTATAAGCTGAATTACAATAGTATCTATCTACAAAAAGAACAGTGGCCTTCATTATAAGCTTTGCCGCTACACCTACAATTAAATCCATCAAAATATAGCAAACTATGTAAACTATATTTTTTCCTGAAGTGAATGACATCAAGCTAAAAATAGAGAAACTATGAGTCACATAGCAATACTAAATAAATCACTTAATAACGAAGTCAGTCCAGGAAACTAGCTACCAATATGGGCTCAGTACAGAAAAACAGGTTTTTCCTAATGCTCCTGCTCTTTATAGCATTTTATAGATAATACCATAATCGGTCCACACCCTCTACTGTACATATCAATGACCTCTTGGTTTATCACTACGTATTTAAACAATGAAATGTACCAGTTGGAAATGGCAGTTGGAATGGCAGTTGTGCAGGACCCTGTAGTCATTTGATTCAGACGGCTTGTGTTTGCTGCAATGTTGTTAGTCCAATCCATACAGTTGATAACTTCTACTTTAAAGTATACTTTTAGCCACAAGTCAGAATGTAACAACTACACTTCATCCTGTGTAACCAAATCCTCATCATATACACTGACAACTGCACATTCCCCACCTTAGGGCTTCAATGATTGGTAAAGTTAAAGGGGGGGTTCCCCTTCAAGTTAACATTTACTATATTGTAAAATGGCCAATTCTAATTAGATTGGTCTTCATTATTTTTATTTTATAGTTTATTAAATATTTGCAGTTTTCTTCTGTCTCTTTCCAGATTTCTAGTGGGGGTCACTGACCCCATCTAAATGCTATTCAAGTATCTCCTATTAATATGCCAGTCTCTTATTCAAATCAGTGCATGGCTGCTTGGGTAATTTGGACCTTTGCTAAAATCACAGACTGGAGAGCTGCTGAATAAAAAGCTAAATAACTCAAAAACCACAAATAGAACATGAAACCCAACTGCAAATTGTATCAGAATATCACTCTCTACATTATAGTACAAGTTAACTGGAAGGTGAACCCCTTTAAAGCACTGAAACCAGTGTTTTCCTATTAATACCATACCTATCGACGTGATAATTTCTTCCTTTGTACTGTTTCTATGTTCTAAAAGTGGCCAAGAATTTCAATGGGCTTATGACTAGAAATTGTCTCTTGTCCTTTGCATTCTGTTAAATGGTGCTTAAAACCAACTGTAATGATAAAATCATGACTATTAGGCATGTCATATAAGCTAGGTGTGGCAACTGGTGCTCCATTTTTAAGCAATGCTAGTATGGTGCAAAGGTCCTGTAACAAATTACTCCTGGAAATTATTACCAAAGGTTGGCAACCATTCTTTTAGAAAAAGTGATTCAATTAATCATTAGAGACTGCCACATGGTAAAGCTCTGTTCCAGAAATCCTCTGAGGAAGTGCCGAGCACTGCGGCAAAAAACACGTAAGTCCGGGACACCGACCGCATTAGGGGGCAAATTCACTATCATCCGAAGTTGCACGCAGGGAGGCAAACAGTAGCGAAGTTGCACTACCATTACTTCATCGGGAAAGCGAAGTAACACTAGCGATGCCTAATTTGCATATGGTGCCAACTTCAAAGTGTAATGGATGTATATGTATGCTGCACCAACTACATTACACTACACAAGCACAGGAAACCTATAATAAATAAAATAAAGTTGTTCTATTGCCCTACACATGTGCCCTCTGTATAGATGAGCTGTCATATGTTAGGAAATGTAGGGGGGGAGGAGGGTACCCTAAAAAAAAATTAAAAGACGTGTTTTTTGGGACTTAGAAAAAAATTTCAACAATTTTTTTTAAGAAACTCTTATCTACTCTATTGGACTTTGCCTAGTCTGAAATGATGGCACGCAAGCTAATTTGCTCTAGCGTTAGCCGCTTCTCGCATTAGTAAATTTCCCCCTAAGTCTATACCACTGTGTACATGATTAAAGTCGATTTTAAAAGATACAGTCTGTGTCCTCTAATGGATTTCTGGAACAGCGCCTTACAATGCAGTAGTCTCTAGTGCTAAGGAGTTATACCGGCACGGAGTGGACGGAGTCTTGCAATGGCAGCGTCTGGAATAACACAGCAACTGGGTGAGCAGTCATATTTCTGCATCATATTTACATATTCAATTAATCATCCATGCATTTTACACCTGGCAAATGTTTTATTTAATTTAAGGTTATATTATTATTATTTAAAGTGTTTCATGAATACAGCTGTGAATCTAAGTACTTTCTTCCTTAACATCCTAATTTCCTTCTTTGTTATATAGAATAGATGTAGCCAGATATATTTAAATCCTGTCATTTTTTATTGCATAAAATATGATATTCTAAATATATTTATCTTTTTTCCCTATTAATAATAACTGGGATCAACCATCAAAAATATTGACATCATGAAGCTCTGTTTGTAAATTATAAATAATTAAGTAAACATCTATGAGCATACAATTTTTGGGTTGTTTGTGGCAATTCTTAGGTATTATAAGGATTTTATTTATGGTCATATTTGACTTTGCTGCAGTTCCTTTTATTTTAGGTGTCCTATAAAATACGTGAGAATAGAAGTTGATTAATCAGTTCCTCAAATTCTGGAGCAGCCAAAGAAAGAAAGGAAGCAAAGGAATTGCCTCTATTTGTGTCTATTTTTGCCCATTATCAGTATCATTATATTGTACTCCTTAATAATGAGACTCTGGATTTTACAACAGCAATTTATTTATTCAAAATACAGTGCAGGAAAGAGGCATGGCTCTCTGACTGTACAACTCAGTCTCTGCTTCTGGAGCTGGCCCCACCTATTTGCTTCCTTTTTCTTTGACAAACTTTATTAACATCAACAACTATCAACACAATCATCATAGCTGTTTACCATATTCTGCTGATGCTTACTCATTGTTCAGTACTAGAGGGTTAGTGTTAGGGACCCAATGTGCAGCTATAAATCAGTAAAATACCATAGAAAGCCTACAAGTGGTGCCACTACTGTTGTAACTGGGATTAGGGCCATGTCATCTGCCGCCTTCCCTTTACAAAAAACCTCCTGCCCTTTTCTGAAAACCACTTTTCAATTTCAAAAACAAAGGGTGAATTACGTTTTGAGGACAA
This sequence comes from Xenopus borealis, assembly GCA_024363595.1. Classification (NCBI taxonomy): domain Eukaryota; kingdom Metazoa; phylum Chordata; class Amphibia; order Anura; family Pipidae; genus Xenopus; species Xenopus borealis. The sequence continues at coordinate 71,616,063 of CM044437.1, forward strand.
GCACTAACTAACAAGAATCCTTTTATTGTTACATGTGATTGTTAGCCAACTGTAATTTTAAGTGTTAGTGTCAGTTGTTCTTTCACTAAAGCCAGAATTTGCTGTACATACCGTAAAATTACTATCCTCTTCCAGGCCTGGGTGCACATCCCCCACTCCTACAGATGCAAATTTTTTGTACTGCATTCACTGCGGTGTTGTCTCCAGCAAGCATGAGTGTAATTGCATCACTGATCCCCCAATAGTTACGCCACTGTGTACATATACACACGTACCAAAGTACTCATTAAGGTCCTTAACGAGTAGTAAGTCATTTAAAGGAGAACTAAATCTTAACAAAGAAGTAGGCAAAAAAATTTGCACATTAGGTTTTGAGATTTTGTACCAGCCCTTGGCAACCACAGTCCTTTAGCAGAGATCTGTGAGTCCAAGATGTCCCAGTTGTTCCCCATCTTCTTTTCTGCTGATTCATTACACATGCTCTGTGCTGCTGTCACTTACATGAGCTTAGGGACCCATTCACAATATAATGCATATATACTGTAGATTGACACAATACAAGGCCAATCAGTAAATAATTCAAATTATTTGAAAACACAAATTTGAAAACCAGAATTGTTACTGCAATAGAGCTTCTGAAACTTTAGGCTGCTGCAGTAAGCATATAAAATATGGCATATCTGCCTATATTTATTTTTAGAGTTCTCTCTTTCACGGTATGGCCATCCCTTTCCAACATGAGTTCAATTAACGTACTTTTTGCCTATGGTTTTAGATATTTCTTGAGATAAATAGGGTAAACAGCTGAATCAAAGCTACTCTGTGACCAAAACTGACCCCAGACCTAATCTGTTACTCCAGGGCAGATTTTTCAAAATGTGAGAAACATTCACCCATTTTCTTTTCATCCCTATGGGATTATTAGAATGATATTTATTTATCTATGTATTTAAATGGTGAGCTCTAACTTCAACCATTGATAAATATGCTTTTAAATATACCATAGGAATAATTAGAACGTTGGTACATTTTTCTGTAGTGAACTTTAATCTAACATTTTGATTAATATTTTATTGTCCCCAAATAAAAGGATATGAAATGGCATCCTGGCACGACCTCCTATGGGACCCACCAGGGACACCCAACTCATGGCAGGTACCCACACACAGGGTGTGTCTCAAGTGGGGGTGTGGGGGCAGACCTGTACACCACAGTGAGTGAACCCACCATTTAGAGAAAACTGGATCACCTTGAATTGCACATACTGTAGGTGTTGCTCCGATGTGAATAAAAGACTCACTACGTAGCTATGATTGACACACCTGATAGTGTCGTAAAGCTCAAAATAGGCTAAAGTTAGTAGTTTAAATAAGATTTAACACTCTAATGATGTCCACTACATATACAAGCTGATATTGTCTGCAACCATATATACAAGCAGACTTTACAGTGTATGTGTGACACCACATGCTAATTGCTGATATTTGAAATAAACTGTATACTGTACGCACACATACTCACACACCCATTTTAAGGGAGTGTTTTGTATTTGTTTCTTTCAGCTCCTTTCTTAGTTATAACCTGTTAAGGCTGAATCATCCCAATGACATGCAGAATGAGTCAAAGGGCCAGGCACAGAAACAAATATACATCAACGTCAACTGGTGAGAGGTAGATGGAATTTAAAAGTGGACCTGTCACCCAAAAAGCTGTATGATAAAAAATCCTCAAAAATTTCTATTTTTTATTGATGCATTCATAGCTGTTTAAAGCTCATTTGAAATCTCAGCTGTCAATCAAATATTGTCTGTCCCACCTCTATGCTTTAAGCATAGAGGCAGAGCAGACAATTACTTTCACTTTCCATTTAGCACTTCCTAGATATCAATGCTCTCCACACATTCCCCCGTTCTCTTCACTGTTTAATTGTGTAGCCAGGGCATGGGATTGGACATCAGGTGCCCGATTCTGGTGCACAAACAAGATTCTGAGATGATGCAAGGCTTGCCTTAATAACAATGTCCACAAAATGGCTCCTGCTTGCTTGCTACAATCATGTATTCCCAGATTGAAGGAAACAAGATTCAAATAATTTATATAGTGTAATTAAAGTTCATTTTGCTTGACTTATGTGATAAAATAGGATTTTGAATTTTTTTGGGTGACAGGTCCCCTTTATGTGATATAGAATCACACAGGAAATAATTTACAACGCCAACGTTTCGAACCCTGCTGGGTCCTTTCTCAAGGCTTGAGAAAGGACCCAGCAGGGTTCGAAACGTTGCCTTGTAATTATCTGCACTTTTTGGGGCCAATAAAACACCCTTGATGCACTAAAACAAATTGAATTTATTGGTGTGCTACAGTATACCTGGCGTTGTGCATATACTCTGGGTCACAGGCAGATGACCCTTCTACTGTTTGAGCACCCTATCCAACAAAAGGATTTTCTTCCAGGCTGCAGCTCTCCATACTTGTGTGGAACAGGAAATAATTTATTGAAGTGATGGGCATTACCACCCAGCATTACAAAAACATGAAATAAATAATAGTATAATGATGCTTCTAACATAATTATCTGATTATTTTATGTTAACTGGAACTTAAAAAAATACAATTACAATATATAATAACATGCATGATACAGGTAAGGGACCTGTTATTCCAGAATGCTTGGGACCTGGGGTTTTCAGGATAATGGATCTTTCTGTAAATTGGATCTTCATTAATGAAGTCGACTAGAAAATCATATAAATATTAAATAAACCCAACAGGATGGTTTTGCTTGCAATAAGGATTAATTTTATTTTAGTTTGTTTCAAGTACAATTTACTGGTCTATTATTGTTCACTTATTGATTATTTGGATAAAATGAAGTCTATGGGAGAAGGCCTTTTTGTAATTCAGAGCTTTCTGGATAGCAAAGTTCTACTTCTACTTATGTGTTCTCACAGAAAAATAAAGAAGCAGCCAGAATTTAAAGAAGGTTGGAACTTAAAAGGGTTAAGGTAAAGGCTCGCACTAGCAGCAACTTTACAAGCTCCTGGACAATGTCCATGTGTTTATGTGACTCCCATTTCCTGGATTCAGGTATTGACAAAAGAGGAGTGTAATGTTAATGACAGCATTTCTCTCTGGTTTATGCTCTTGGAAACAAGCAATCAAAAAGACTGAAGATACATGCCAAGAAAGGCCAACCTGTTTTCACCATGTCTGCAGCCACAGCAGCAAAATGTAATCACTGGCCGACAGTAGTAGGCCGACAGTAGTTCTCTCCTTATATTAAAAATCTATATGGTCCTGTCACATAGCCAAATTAACAATGTATCCTGACCTAAGGTTGGTATAGCCAGTGAACTTGGTAGCCACAGTAGTTTTTTAGGACAAATGGCTTTACCGTCTGTCACTACACTAGTGAAAGTATAAGCATAACAATTTATTGTGTGTTTACCTTTTCTAATGTTATAAATAGGTGCAATTTAGAAAAAAAACATGCTTTGTTAAGTATCTAGACAAAACACACAAGTTTAATCATGGGGACTGTTACAATTTAAAGCCAAAATATAAGGATGGCTCCGGACAACAATTACAATCAGATGATGTGGTAGAGGCAGTGAAAAGCTAAATTTGATGAACATAAAACAGAGGTATAGTTGGTCTCTGCAACCGCAGTTCTAGCTTTTACTTTACAAACATGTATATGTACAATTACATTCAAATACAAATTACGAAAGCAATAGAGAAAAGTATAATTTGATTATAAGATCTTGGGGTAATGATAACATTATCATTTCACTCTTGGTAGGGTTTGGTAGCATAGAAATAGGAGTAGCAAAAATAATAAGTTTGTAGCCTTACAGAACATTTGTTTGAGATGTGATCAGTGATCCCTATATCAAACTGGGAAGAGTCAAAAGAAGGAGGCAACCTGGAAAGACCAACTGGAAAAGATGCTTAGAATTAGAATTGAATTCTACAACATACTACTACTAACGAGTAGTGAAGGAACATTTTTGAAGATTTTTTTTTTTAAGTCATCAATTCCTTTGTGCCCTTTCATTTTGAATACATTCATATATACAGAGAATAAATATACACGCACTTATGGTCTCCCAGGAAAAGTCATAATGCCCAAACCCCCATTTACAATGAACTACAATTTCAAGTATTTAAGAGGATGTGTCTGTTAAAAGCATTTTTGGAATTCTCTAAAATTCAGCAGTAAGTTATTACATAATGCACTTAAGTATGAGTTAAAAAAAAATCTCATAAAACTGTTATCTAAACACAAATCAATTAATAATTTATTATTATGCATAACAGTTGTTCAATATTTTATTATATATAGTGGATAATGTACCCACTACTATAAGTTATAAGGATATTAGTAGTCCAGTGATTATATAAAGGCACAAGGCCATGTTACTGGTCACGTAACTCCACATTACAGGATGACTACTAATATCTTTATAAATTTAAGTTGAGGGTACATTATTCATTATAATCTATTGAGTTTGTATATGCAGTAACTCACTGCCTTTACTTTGCTCCATGTTCTGCATAATACCACCCTTCAGTCTGATGTCTTGCTCTTTTACTCCTGGTGTATCCATGTAGTCCCTTCTCCTTCCCTGACAAATACTTTAAGCTCCTGTCCATTCTGCTCTTTTCCTCTCCTCTTGATCCGGTTTCCCATTAGTGATGTAATTTGCAGCCATATTAGATATGCTGACAGGTTAGAAGAGTGAAGAAGTAGGTGGAAAGTGGGAACAAGAGATAGGCCACACAGGGAGCAAAGGAGCACCTCAGTTAAAGTAAAGAAGCACAGGGATTAATGCAGGGTGCTGTGAGAGAATAGCTACAGTAAGTACTGAGTCTGTGACTTTAGCTATATATGGTTGACATTATTTTGTCAAAGAGATATAGTGAATAAAGTACCCCCTTTTGTAAAATATAAGGATATTATAAGTTACAGAGCAGTTCCATGACCATATAAAAACAAGGCCAAAGGCTGAGTGCTTTTATACAGGTCATGGAATACCGAAGTGACTTCTAATATCCTCATATTTTGCAACGGGTGTACTTTATTTATTATAATACACAAGTTTCAGTGAGTCATTTGACAGAAATGACATCACTAAGCTCTGATTATAAGCGATGACAGAGTAGGTTAGAGGAGGATAAGGAATTCTATGTCATTAAGGATATGCTGCAGCCTTACTGTTAACCCTTTATCAACCAGAGTGGCAGGTATCTACAGATTTAAAGAGGATAATCCCTGATTACATTTTTGTGGGGGGTTACATGTCCTTTAAGCAGTATTGAAAAATATATACGCAATTGTATCAGCCTTTTTTTTTTGCAGTCAAGAAATGCTTTTGTCATTAGAATCTATGTTTCTCCATAGCAAAGACTGTGGAAGTTGTCTGGTTTCCATTTTTATAATACTGTTTCAACACAAATAACACCAAAACAAGAAAGACTAATAATAATATTCATCAACTGCAAAGACACTAATACATTAGAGTTTTCTTACATTTTTTACCAGCAAAGACCCAAGTGCATTTGATTTTTAATACTTTCCTATATCAGAGATATACCAGGAACAACAGTATTTTACTGTAACAGTTGCTCATTACAACTTTACACTTTACTAAAGCATGTTGGACAGTGCTCAGAAAGAGCTGAAGTTGGTGTTCACACACCTCCAAAACTTGCTTTGATAAATAACTCCCTTAATGTGTGTTAGACAGAGTCCTTTACATTAATGACAGGCAGAAAGGGTCATTTTGATTTCCAATATTTTACACCATAGAAAAATTGTGGTCAAAATGCCCAATATGCTTTCAGACTTTCAATAAGGAAGCTGAAAATTGTGTTAAATAGAGCTATACCTGAAATGTAGAATGTACAGTGTCTTTTGTGCTTCAACAAAACACTTTTTTGTTTTTAATTGGGTTGTTCACTGTATGCTACATGCTAACTGAACATCCAATAAAAATCATTTTTTTAAAAAGGACCATAGCAACATATAGGCAAAAAAGGGTGTGGTCCTAGTAAAGTAAAAAGTATAGTGGTCATTTGACAATTTAGGCTTTAGGAACTCACATGATTGTACAACTTTCTGTAGTAAATACTGATCTGAGTATATATACAAGGAAATATTTGTTTCTATTGTTTCCTGCAATTATGAAAAGTTGCATTTTGTGGATTTCCCACTCAAAAAGAAGAATGTAGATACAGTTTTATCAACAGAAGCCACGTGGGTTGGCAAAAGCCAACAACAGGCCACATAGAAATAAGTAACGTTGAGAACATTCATTAGCACGTATGGCAAGCTTGTAAGATTTGCCTACACTAATTTTTCTTTTATACATCCATCTCTGTCACTTAAACTAACCAGCAAATAAGGTGTAGATATCCCCACTGATAAAATGACACAGATATCAAATAATGAAAACTATTTCAGAGTGAAATACAAGGAGTCTTCTAAAGGGAATATATTGTGTGAAAAACAAGGCCGGTACCAGTGCATTATACTTTTCTACATATAGAAGAAGAAAAGTTGAGTTTTGGGCTGACATTCAAAATTTCTTTAAAAATCCTACTAGCATAGCTCATCTGTTCCACTTCCTGTCGTCTCTTTTCCCATGCTATGCATAGGACTGATGACATTCAGCATGCTGCACTGTAGGAACCCAGACCTGATACACAGAGCTACAAAATATGTTGGTGCTATATAAATATATGTTAATAATAAGAATAGGGAACTGAAGCTTGTCTTTGCTTCTCCTTCTTTGCATCTGGCAGTGGTCACTCCTCAGACAGCGACCATAGTAGATCTATGGAGAGCTCCAATAAAGGGGACTTTTTATTGATAATTTTTAGACTAGAGTTAAATCAGCACCATATAGTATTCATTATTGCCTACAAGGTTCAATTATGCTATTTATCTAAAAATAACTATGCTGCCACCAAAAATACCTTCAAATTGTGTTAGCAACAATTTAATAAAAAAATATTTTGATTCTTTGCAAATAAATGTATAATGTAGTTCCTGTGATGCCTAAGGGCATCTGTGGAGAAGTAGACTAAATGAAGCAAGCTTGGTAAGTGCCTATCATTACTTCATACCCCATATATATGAGATAAGTGGCCCATTTATCTTACCTTATCACTCCTTTCAGCCCCCAAATATATTAATAAAGTGGCTTCTACAGTTCTAACTAAAACTAAAGGTTGAAAAGTTGTATTAGAAAATTAGGAGTAGGAAAATGGTAGAACTAAAGCATAGTTCTAATTGAAAAGGTTGCCAGTGAAAATGGATTCTGATAAGAACAAAACCACTGACAGGGTTTTTTTTTTAAATAATTTCTTGGATAAAAATTCTGCACGAGGGCAACTGGGCTCTGAAATTTAAGTGTGGCCAACATTAGCTTCATGTCTTTCTATCTAGTTGTACCTCATCTGAGTTGTTTCAGTTATGAGAGGAAAATACAGGCAACAAGAAATGCAGATCAGTTCCATACGGTAGGGGGTCATCTACCATTTAATATAATCTGCGGAATTTCCCTCTAGTGGCGGAACCTCACTCTTCACTTCACTCTTTGATGAATCTACCCCTAAACTTCACTCTTTGATAAATATACCCCATGGTATTTTTCCCTCTGGTGTATGCGGCAGCCCACCAGGTACTGGTAGGAATGCTGATAGGGCACAAAATTAACATTTGTTCCAGATTCTGCTTCTTTCTTCAAACTGAAAAGCTACAAGGTGCCTTGGGGAGCAAAATCATGTAAGAAAATCATATAAGAAAAATATGAAGGAGTTAATATCCATCTCTATGTTTGGGTCAGAGAAAAAATAGATGCCAAATGTACTACCATAGATAAGTAGGAGAACACAGGGAGCCTATGAATTATACAGGACTTGCAGGGTAAGTTTCTCTGGTATACTTTGTACAATGTATATGGGACCACAAAAGCTAATGCTATACATAGGTATATACTGTATAGGTGCTATCCTATGCAGTGAGTCTGTGTGCATCCAGTGAACTACTCTGTGCTCTCACTCAGATTGTACTAGCAAATGGAGTTCTAAAACTTAAACAGAACACATGAAAATACAAAGCTAGCCACAGAGCATTAGTCCTGAACCTGTCTATGTAGAAGATACCACACTTTTTGCTGTGATATCTCTGTGTATAAAATATTTCCAATTGACTTTACTGATCTGGTACCCTCTAGTCTATTGAGCAACTTATTTTGAAAAGAGTGCATACTTGCCTTCCTTCATGTCATGTGCTAACAACATGACATAAAGGAAGGACTACATTTTACTTTTCAGGGCCTCCTACACATAAAGTTACACCACTAAGCAAAAATAAAGCATTTTAGGGTTCTCTAGTGGCTTAGCCGTTTATGTTTTCGTGTGGGCTCTGTGGCCCAGTGCAACATTTTACGCAATAAAATGTAAGCAGAAGGTATTATATTACAAGGTGTGGTTTGTTGTAGCATTTCTTTCTGAGACAATTATAAATCACACACTTTTTTGTTGATAGTAGTCAGTATAAAAATCTCTGATTATTGTAGAACCCACCAGTTATGAAGGGAGGTGCAGGTGCACCATCCTGAACCCTCAGCTTTGGGAGTGGACCACCATATATAAAAAAAGAGGAGACACTAGCAGAGACTAATCTTCCAGGCAGGATAGTCAAAACTTCAAGTAATTTATTTCGGTACACAAGGATAAAGCCTTACGCGTTTCATATCACTCAGATACTTATCATAGGCTCATAACTGCACCATCAAAAAAACTGGAATTGCCTTCAATCAAATTCTGTGGGAAGCATATTGTACTTTCCTCCTAAAGTCTCATACAAAAGTTCTGTATGCTTCTCTTATTGGGCTTAGAAAATTAAATCACCTCACCACTTCCTAACCTTCAAGACAACAGTGTGTAATCTCAATAGGACTGTACATTTTAAAAACAATGAATTGTACAAAGGACAAAACTGACCTAGGTATTATTGGTGCTCTCATGAAAACACTGTTCAGTCAGGGATAGGGGCATTTTTACCCCCAGAAAAAAAAGTGTATATTGGCTGGTTAGATATGTTTACAGGGCTGTCCAGATGTTTCATATCATAAAACTACTATGTATTATTTAAAAATTTAACAGTTTCTTTCTGCTAATGTAACATATAAGGAACAGGTAACTTTTTAACTTCCTTAATTTCCTGAAACTGTGTGGATATGTGTGTATTTTTAAATACTCATATGCACAAGAATAAATAATATCCATTAACTGGCTGATTGTACACAATGCTATGATAAGCGGCAAGTACCAAATCACATTACAAAAATGACAATAGGTTAAATGGGAAGGGCTGACTCAACAGAAACAAGTTGCCTATGCCTTTTAGTACATTTTTTTTATTCAGAAAGCAACTGGGCCCCAGCAGTACTCTTCTGATAAGAGTGGCGAGATGATAATGGTTTTATTACTATACCTATCACATAGTGACGCTAACAGAAGGTGAGGTTAGTTATATGTGACCTTTAGACGGTGCTCCTGAGTTTTTATGTTGCAAAAACTAATTTAAATTTGTGTTAGAATCTATTATCATTATTATAATTTGATGTTTGCTCTGTAATTCTGATCTGGGATGTTGAACACAGTGCTGGAGTTGAACTACAGCCTGCAACTTCCACCAACAACCTCTGGCTGTGAATGTGCCACAGGTAGGACATTTGTGGCAAATGAAAGCTGCTGAAGCTGTTGAACAGGCTGTTTTTAGGAACAGCTTTTTACCAAAGCAATTATAGGGCACTAGACACTCAAACCATTCTTATTTATTGATGTGCCCATGTGCCAGGCTCTGGGACTTACCTCCTCAGGAGTGATAAGGAATGCATCAGCAATCTTAGAATACAGCTCCTTGACGTTAGTGAAGCCCTCTATCCTGCCCGTGGGGCTGCCATGTGCCAGCTGGGTGTGAAACACAAGCTTGGGTCGGAGACTGACCGGAGGAGGAGGCAGGCCAGCCGCACCGTTGGCACTTGAAGAGAATTTGCCAGCAGAGCTGGACGCCCTGTTCTCTATCTCGTCACTCTCCACTAGCTTAGAGGAAACCTCTTTGCTCTTGTTTTTCTTCTTTACTCGCAATCCCAAAGGCATCTTTCTTTCAGCGAAGGGAATGAATTAATGAGTTTGAATTAATTAAGACCCTGGCTCCACTTTACCATCCCCCTCCTCCCTGTGACGGTGTCACTAATCCGGCTGTTTCTCAGTCCCTGACTCCTCACATGCTGCTCCCAGGTAACCTCACCAATTGCACGGACACTTCCTCATTTAGTCAGCTTGAGAAAACTTCCCTCTCTTCCCCTCCCACTGCCCCAACCTGGAGCTTCCCTCCTCCTCCCTGTCCCTGCACATCCCCACAGCTCTCCTCCCCTCCCTGCAACCAGCTGCATTTGGCAACGCTGCAGGACAAGTCAGCTAGTCACCCATATAGCTTTATAGTGAGGAATTATACCCTGTATTCATGTCTAGCCTGAAAGCCTGAATCACAAATTACTGTACTTTCCTACAACTTGTATTTTTTTTCTCAATGACGCAAACTTATTTTTATGGAATGAAATTCCAGAGACACTCCTGTCGTGAGGCAAGCTGAGAAACTTGCCTTGGGTGACAATGCCCCTAAGGCTACCAGGAGCTGCTCCTGATAACTTTAAGTGTGAAATTCTGTTGTTAAACTGGAATTGTGCCCTCTGCACTAGTGATACAACCCCTCCTTGACCCAGTGCTAAAAATTTTAATGCAAGTTTGGGTGCTGATATCATGAGACAAGATGAGAATCTTGCCTTGGATGGATGCAGTCGCTACAGACAGTATCACTGGTAATAAAAAGCAGCTCCTGATCAGAGTGATAATTCTGGGTGACAAATTCTGCTCTTCTAGTGCACGGAATGCAATTGCATTCTCTAAACTAACAATACAGCCCCCCCATGCGCTTGATTTGCCAGCAGGTAGGAGATTAAGGGGAGCCCAGAACGCAACAATTACAATTTCAGACCATGTGTGGAGTGTCCAGACATTTGTCGTGCCATGCTGATCGGTCATTCAGTCGATCGGACAGGTTAGAAGATTTCTGTCGGTTGCCAATCATATCTCTGCGTGTATTTCCGATCTGACGATTTTCAGTGGGAGACCAGCTTTGTTGGAAAGAAAACTTTGGTACGATTGCTGCCGGGTGCTGAACATTGGCTGATCTATTTATTCTTTTACTGCTTTATTTGATCTGAAGGTCGGTGGCAGGTCGGATCCTGTCGTTCGATGATTTGAACAATCATATCGTTGTGTCTATGGCCAGCTTAAGAGACACGAAACACAAACTTTGGCTATGTTATTTCAAGAGACAGAACCAGCAGTGCAAACAGAAACAGAGAATGCTGCTTTTCTTTTGCATTTGCAAAGAACTTAAAAACCACTGAAAATATTTAATGTTTAGAATGTACATATAGGGGCCGATTTATGAAATTCACGTGAAATGATCGAAGTTGGATTCGATCGAATACCGATCGTACGAATTTTTCGTGAAATCGTATATTCAAATTTGGCCTCTTCGATCATTGAATACCGAATGATCGAATAGATTGAATGATCGGATATTCGATAATTCAATGTTCAAAGGAATCAAAATTTTAAAGTTATTCGCCAGATTTAACCTACCGAATTGCAATAGAAGCCTATGTGAAGCCTACCATAGGCTTCTGAGACTAAGTCCTGCTCAAATACCATTCGTACGATCGGAGCATTGGATCGTTCAAATCTTAAGAATTTTTCAGAGGCTCGAAGGAAATTTCAAGATTTTTTTCGCAAAATTGAACGATCGTTATCCGATCGTACAAATTCATCAAGGAATCGAATATCGAGCAAATGATAGCCTAAAACAAGTTTGTTAAGCATTCAATGGTCGAATGCTTATCGAATTTCGAATTTGATCGAGCTAATTTTAGGGAATAATAGTAAATTTGCCCCATAAAGTTTCTCAGAAGTACATCTATTTTAATTAAACTGAATTTAAACTGTGTTCAGCATTCATGAAATTTCGGAATGTTAGGGGATTATTTATCAAGCTCCGGATTTATTTCAGTATTTCTAAGTTAGAAATCCGAGCAGCTCCAATATCCCAAATAGACCTTGTTTATCATTTAAAAAGTCCCCTCTGGAGCTTTGCTCGAAAAGAAAATACTACGGATTTTTCTGACATTTCTGACTTATAGGTCCTAAATCCCCCCAAATCATCAGATATCGGTATGGACAGCAGCACAGACACTGGGACCTTCACCACTGAATTATACAGTACCTCAAGAGCTTTGAGATGTCGGATTTTCAGAGTCAGACTTTTCAAACCATCAGACTTTAATAAATTAAAAAAATAAAAAAATTTGTTCTTTGTCCAAAAACTACAAATTGTTCAGATTTCAGATATTCGGAGCTTGATAAACCACTAAATGTTGCTGTGCCATGTATTTTATGACCAAAACATGAAAACAGGAAGTGACAATGACAAATAAACTGAAGCACCAAAAGGGGAATGAATTATCAGTATTGTGTTTAAACAAATGACAGACTGAAAGCAATATAATCCATAGACTCCATTGTAGCCTGTAGTACTACTAGAGTACAATGTTTGCATACCTATAACCAGCAACTAGAGTGTACTTGCTTTACTCAGTAGAAAAGCAATATTGGTTTAGTTCATAACTGATCAATATGTCCTTTTAAAAAAGCAGAGAGTGAATCAAACATTAGAATTTGTCCATGTATCTGTATCTTTGTGTTAGGCAAATCAAGTTTTATCTCACCTGAGTAAATTCAACTTCTCTTTGTCTTAACTTGCAACATACGTAAGAGCTGCCAAAACACACAGTTGTAGCAAGCCACAGCCCTAACATTCCAACCTGTGTTTACCCTGTTTAAGTTACTATTACACAGAAAACATAAAAATGCATTCTGGTGTTTACCTTAAAGGATAATGTATTTCTAACAATAAAAGTAAAAGTAAGATAAGAAATATTTTGCCTTTACTTATTTATGTATTAATAAATAATGTATTGTAGCTCTTTTTTTAGACAGCTTCTTGGTGCTATATGGGAAGAGCAGATGCTAGATACGACTCACACACAAAAGCCCAAAGATGCTTGCTTTAATTGTTGGCTAGGGATTGTCCACTACACTGGACCTATTCATATGAGTCCCTACTGTGGCAGCTATCACATAGGAAACTACCCCACTACAATTCTTCTTTTGGAGCACAAAGCTACTCTTATTACAGAGTGTGCTATAATTAAGAGCTGGTCTCATGCCTTCTAGCTCAGACACAGGGAGCCTTTCCATAACTTCTACTAAGGTGTTCTCCCTACCTCTCTGGGCTTTTCTATGTACTGAGGCTTTTTGCTGCAGGCTTCAGGATACCATCCATCACAATGAGGGGAACCAACTAGGCCAGAGTCTGGGATCCCCCTCATTTACACTAGGGCAGGGCCACAATCAGAAATCAGAGGAAAACAAAATTTTCTGGGCTCCCTGGACCCCATACACCCCATCCCCTGGGTACCACCTATACACACAACACAATAAAAAGGCCACACAGACATGAGTGCTAAAACAGTGGGTAAAAACCCACTAGTGGTCTAGCCACCTCACAGAGGCCAGGGTCCCAGTAAAAAGTTAATTAACTTGTCTATGATCTGCATTTTTTGTGTTTATTTATGTTGCAGGAAACAGCCTTGGTCTGACAAGGCAAACTCAAAAAATCTGGTGAATCACTGACCTCTGCTGGACAAATTGTCATGAAAAATAGTTTTAAGAATATCTAGAAAACCACACTTATCTGATATGTTAGTAGCTTACTTTTACTTATGAGACAAAACCCCATAGCACACATTTTTTTTTCTAAATGCATTACTGGACAGCATCATTTCTGTTAAAGCATGATACCAACATTGCGGCATTGGTTCTGTAGCTGGCACATAGCAAAATAACACAGCTGATATGGTAGCTGGTTTATACTTCAATGTGTATGGATGTATCATTTCATATATTCTAATGAAGTTTATATATCATTGGACTGAAGGCCGAATAAACAGATACCATATGAGTGGCTGTAAACAGCATGGCAATTTTCAGTTATTCTTCAGTCTAAGAGACTGAATAATCAGAACAACAGAAAAAAACAGTGGGCCCATCCCTCAGGGGCCCTGCCGTCCCATCCCGTGCTCTGCCAGATACTGTAGGTGCCTCCACACTCCTTACTGTAGGAAGGAAAAGAGAAATTGTATTCAGGAGGGAGCATGGAAAACATGACTGTGAGAATGAAAGAGCCTCCCAGAATCTCATAAAACATGAAGAAGCTGATAAACATCTCAGAGTAACACAAGTCATGAGCTGTGCAGCCCCAGAGTATAAGCATCTAGCAGCTGCTGTATGCAAAGTGCCCTAATGAATACCACATGTCATTACCGTACATCAAAGGTAAATTCCCAAATTGACCTGCATGTTATTTTAAGTATATTAATATCTTTAAATGCTTAAATTCAATTTTTTTACTTTAAAAAGAGAAGCACAATACCCTAAAACAGCTGAAGTCCAAAATAAAACAGATATTGAAACAATAATGTGGCCTTCACGCAAGATAAAATTTAAATGTATCTATCAAGGATTGATTCATATTTGCAAAAAAAAATTTAAAATTCAGATTTCGAAATTTATCATCTTTAAAATTTCAACTTTGACCATTTGCCATCTAAAATCTGCCGAATTGCTGTTTTAGCCCATGGGAGACCTCCTAGACCCTATTTGGAGTCATTTGGTAGACTCTGAACCATCTAAATTTTTTGGGGCAAATCATTCGATCGAATGCACTAAAAATTAGAATCGATTTGAATATCGACTATTCCCCCTCAATTTCAAAAATTAAATTTTTTTAAAATAAATTTCAATTAGTCTTTTTTCATTCGAAATTTCGAAGTAATGGGGATTTTAAAAAACTCCCATTACTTCGAAATTCGACCTTTGATAAATCTGCCCCTAAGTGTCTCATGATTATGGGGCAGATTTACTCATTTAGGGGCTGATTTAACAAAAGTCGAATGGTAGCGTTTTTTTTTACCTTGAAATTTGGAATGGTATTTTACTTAAAGGCGTGGTTTACCTTTATGTTAAATGGAAAAAATTTTTTTTTTTTTTTTTAAAACATCAGTTAGTTGTGCTGCTCCAGAATTCTGCACTGAAATCTGTTTCTCAAAAGAGCAAACAGATTGTTTTATATTTAATTTTGAAATCTGACATATAATAGACATATTGTCAGTTACTCAGCTGTCCCAGTCATGTGACTTGTGCTCTGATAAACTTCAGTCACTTTTTACTGCTGTACTGCAAGTTGGAGTGATATCACCCCCTCTCCTCCCCCTCCCCCCCAGCAGCCTAACAAAAGAACAATGGTAAGGTAACCAGATAGTAGTTCCCTAACAAAATATAAAATTGTCTGATAGATCTAAGAACAGCACTCAATAGTAAAATCCAGGTCCCACTGCAACACATTCAGTCACATTGAGTAGGAGAGACAACAGCCTGCGAGAAAGAAGTTCCATCCTAAAGTGCTGGCTCTTTCTGCAAGCA
Source organism: Xenopus borealis (assembly GCA_024363595.1). Classification (NCBI taxonomy): domain Eukaryota; kingdom Metazoa; phylum Chordata; class Amphibia; order Anura; family Pipidae; genus Xenopus; species Xenopus borealis. The sequence continues at coordinate 71,631,750 of CM044437.1, forward strand.
CATGACCAGGCAAAATGACATGAGATAACGCCTACACACCAGTATTGCAACTAAAAACAAATACACTTGCTGGGAATGACATTTTGGGGCACATTTACTAAGGTTCAAATTGATTTGAAGTGAAAATTCTAATCAAATTCAAATAAAAAAAATTAAAAATTCTAATTTGCTTTGGGCTTATTCGACTATTGAATAGCCCAAAATTCGATTCGAATTGGTCAGATTCGAAAATTCGAATTAGATTGTCGAGGGAACTGGCCCTTTAAAAAAAATTCGATATAACAATTCACCAGATAAAACCTACCGAATTGCTATATATCCCTATGGGAAGCTCCCATAGGATGAATCGATCAATTCGAAATATTTTACCTATCTTTTGCATATACGATCATTAGAAAAATCGAATTGCGTTTTAATACAATAAAAATTTGACGGTCGAATTTGAAGGTTAATTAAGCCTCGAAATCCGACCCTTAGTAAATGTGCCCCTTTATATTGTAGAGTGAATTATTTGCAGTGTAAACAGAGTAATTTAAAAATAAAAACTACATAAAAATCATTACGAAATCCCTTTAATTTTTAGTATAGAAAGACAAATGTTAAGCAACTTTACTTATTTACACTGAATTGATTGAGTTTTCAGCTGGAAAAAAAACTATGGAACCAATTTATTAATTTGAGTTTTCAGTCAACACCCTCCCAGAAAAACTTGATCAACAAGCAGGCTGTTAACCTCTTCAAATGGTTCCAGGGACCTCTGCCATTGACTTCTACAGTACCTTGTCAGGTTTTAGGCAGTGTATTTTCGTATTGGAGCTATTTCCAGGGTTGGGGTATAATAAATCTCGAAAATTTAAGTTTTTCTTTAAAAAAAATTTGATTCGAATTTAAAAAAATTTGATTCAAAATGAAAAATTGGGCCATTCGAAAATCGAAAATCTGTCTCCTTAAAAAATTGAATTTGATCCTTCGCCACCTTAAACCTGCCAAATTTGTGTTTTAGTCCGATAAGGAGTGTTTTTGAAATTTTTTTGGGGGAAAATCATTTGAATCGTTCTAATCGAACGATTCAATCAAACTATTTTAATTCAGTCAAATAAAAAACACTTTTAAAATTCGACCCTTGTTAAATCGGCCCCTTAATGTATGTGGACAATATTGCACCTATTAGAACATCGGACCGCTATTCTTTTCTTTTACATTGTTTAGACCTTGCGTAACCCCCAGTCCCTCTCATTCACAGTACTGATATAGAATATAGGTAAATAATGACAACAATGTAAAACAAAGCAAAACCATTTATTTCTATGAGGAAATACAGGTATGGGACTTATTATCCAAAATGCTCGGGACCTGGGGTTTGCCGGATAATGGATCTTTCTGTAATTTGAATCTTCATACCTTAAGTCTACTAGAAAATCATGTAAACATTAAATAAACCCAATAGGCTGGTTTTGCTTCCAAAAAGGATTAATTATATCGTAGTTGGGATCAAGCTACTGTTTTATGATTACTGAGAAAAAAGAAATCAATTAAAAAAATGGATTATTTAATTATAACAGAGTCTATGGGAGATGGTAATTCCGTAATTAGGAGTGTCCGGATAAGGGATCCAATACCTGCTAGTCCTACACACTGCTATTATCTCACTAAGAGGCAAAAATAGAGGTATGCATTAAAGAACAAAAATTCCACTAAAATGAGCATTCTTTAAATTTAATTCACCTCTAGTATTCCATGGGACCAGTTGCTGTAATCATGAACCTGTCAATAAAATAATCAGTGTAGCAAGAAATACCAGCACACAAAGCTTAGTTTGCAGGGAAACCCTTGCTTTAATTCAAAGTGCGTTAGTGCAACGTTTCAGGGACACGACCCTTTGTCAAGCCTACAGAACCCATAGTGCACAGCATACAAGTAAGGTAATCAATTAACACATATGAATTGATTGGTTAATCAATTTTGTATGTAAACTGCGATCTAGAACCCCAGTGTAGATTTTTGTAATTCTGACTGCTATACACTGCACTAGGTCTTCACATTTTCAACCTATGCAATAATTAGTTGCGAAATGAACCATAATGGTGCCAATTTAAGCATTTAAGTGAACTTTTTAATTTATTGAAAAAACTGAAAATGGTAGGCCAAAGAGATGGCCTGAAGGGATTGAATAGAAAGTTAAACAGGTGAGAGACTTTTTGTAGAAACCCCTAGGACTATATGAAGCATGGAAATCAGAGTAAAGGAAATTATGTATAATAATATCCCCTAAATATCTCATACAAGGAGATATATAATAATTAATAATAAGTGTCACTGGCCCTAACATACACAGTATAGTCATAATCATTTATGAAGGTGAATCTAAAGCCAGAAATAAAGTAAACTTCCTTTTTTTGTGATAAATCTAAAAACAAAGCTATACTACAAATAAGAGATGTATATTATAATATATTTTTTAAAATAAATAATGTAAAAAAAAGAGGTATAATACTATCACAAAAACAAGCTCTTAGCATATAAAATAACAGACATTTTACCAGGAGCAAACTGAAAAGCATTTTAGTGGGGTGAAGGAAAAACTTAGCAGGTTGTATTTTTGTTCAAAAGTCACATTTTTGGGTTAAAAAATTAAAATTTTTCAAGTTTTTTTCTTTTTTTAAAAACGAGAATTTTTGAGATTTAATATACCCTGACCCTGGAAGTTGCTCAAATCCACAAACACACCATCTAAAGTCAATGGCAGAGGTCCTAGCAAACATTTGGAGATGTTAACAGCCTGCTTCATGCTTTTTTTGTGAGGGTTTTGCCCGAAAACTCAAATGATCTGAGCGATTAGAGCTTGGTTCTGCCAAAAACTCAATCAATTTTAGTTTTCAGGTTTCGGGACTTAAACATGCAGAATCTGGTTTTTCCCGATGAAGTATGAGTTCATTCAAGGTATAAAAAACTCCATAATATATACATCACTCCATAATATATACATCACCCCATAATATATACATTAACTTTTTTTCATTTTCTTCAGTAGATATATTTCACATCCAGAGAAAATATTCTTTTATTAGAAGATCAAACATTATCTATGGATTCAAGAAAGTCCTTCAATCCACCCTCTGGTTTTGAGTATTTTTGATTTGTTTTACTTGTTTAATTCCATAAAATTCCATATGTATAAAAACAAGTTGTATATTGCCTATGTTATAGCATGTACTAGCACAGGAGAGACCTGAGGGTAAATTTGACTAATCAAGTCTGGCAAGATAGCTTTCTTGTCACTGCTTTGTGCTTTGCAAATATACTGCTCAAGGGACCTCTTATGTTACTGATTAGGTGGCACTTAGTCCCTAATCATTTAGCTAAGTAGTATCATCTGTCTATTCCCAATGCTTTCAGAAAATGCAGAGAAGAAATTACTCTTTTCACACATGTTGGAACTGAACAAATACCAGGATGTTCTTGTATAGGACATGTATTTTAAGTGATGATATACTAGGAATAAATTAACAAAAATATCTTACAATAGGAAAGCAAACCCTAGATCAGGGGACCCTAACCTTTTTTTTAACCCATGAGCAACATGCAGATGTAAGGAGGGAGCAACACAAGAATAAATAATGGTCCTGGGGTTGCCAAATGTGTGCTGTAATTGGCCATTTGGTAGCCCATATGTGGAGTGGCAGCATACAGGAGGCTCTGTTTGGCAGTACACCTGTTTTTTATGGAACAAAAACTTGCCTCCAAGCTAGACATTCAAAAATAAGCTCCTGCTTTGAGGCGCAACATCCAAGAGGTTGGAGAGCAATGTGTTGCTCACGAGCCACTGGCTGGGGACCACTGGCCGAGATGTTGAGCTGGTTACACTGAGAATACATATGATCCAAAACAGCTGCTATATGTTTTAGGAAAATGTAATAGCTGCTTTATGTTTTAGGAAAATGTAATGGTGCTAGCAAATGAAGGGCATATATGCAGTACAAATTATGTGACTTGGGTGGGGAAGATAATCCCAAAGTATATACATGGTAGGAAAAAGTAGGCTTTGCCTGTCCTTTAATATTTCCTTTGTTTAAAACTGCTCTGGAGTTTTATACTCGTATCCATATTTCTTTTTTTATTCTTACCATTCCCCTCTATGTTTTCTGTTGTTTCCTACTTGAAAAATACAAATAAATAATACATAATGATGAATCATGTAAGAGTCCATTCTATAGCTTCTTATGAGATAAACTAATTTAAGGCCTAGCAACATTTCTGTAGTCATCATCCAAATGAAAAATATTGTGATATAAACAGTAACAAAAGTTACAACGTTAACCTTTTACAGTGTCTAAAACAATGCCTTGAAGATAAAAATCATTTGTTTCATCTGGAAAATATTTCTGTCGCCCTGTTTAGCATATGTATGGAGTCTTGTTTATCTTCCAAGATAGTTTAGTGGAGACTGTTTCCCAGACACGGTTGTGCTTCTGGAATATCTGAATCATCAGTCTTAGTTACAGTTCAAATCAGGTTTGAGTTTAGCAGAGCTGATAAAACTGGTTAATATTTCATCACCAATATGCCCCGAACTGCAACCCAAGACCACACTAGCAAACAACTAGCAAAATCAATTGGTTTAAATATTTGATAAGAAAAAGATTATGGTATTATTTAGAGGAGTTATGTGCGTGAAAATATGCTCTACTAGTAACAAAATTATATCATGTGTGTCCTAGGGTCAATTTATAGTTTGATAGGAACCTTAACATATCCAGCTTAGTAGCAGAGGCTCATACAATTAACCTTCTCTGACTCTACAGCCTTATATTTCACTTTTGTGCTTATTTTCTTGTTTAGTTATTACATTAGTTTAACAATACATGTGAAGCAAAATCCATATTTTCTATCCATTATTCAGCATATTTGTTAATCTAGTAGTTCATCTTATTTTATATGATATCTATAAGATTCTGTTTCATCAATATATAATAAAAACATTTTCTGCTTCCAAGAAAGTAGGATATCTGAAAATACCCAGAAATTAATCATCTAGGTGGTCTGTGGTTAGGTCAACTGAGCTGTAGTCCCTAGCATGATTAAGCAGGTTTCTGCATTCTATAATAGTTTGGAGGCTCCCTGTTGTGTTTTGATAGCCGAGGATGAGCAGGGTTTTGAACAGTGCTTTATTAGCAGGTTCATGCAGCCATTACACAGCAGCAGTAACTTGAACTTTATTGCTTTTAAACAGTATAGAAGGTAAAGTGTATGCAAAGTATAACTCACATGCACAGTGACCTCTACAGGCCATTTGTATAAACACCACATATCCCCACTATAGTAGGAAAGCATTTGGGCAAATGTAATAAACAACAACAATGAAATGGTATGCAAACAGACAATATTATACACTCTTCACATTATATAGTCTTTGGTCATTGCAGGTAGTTTCTTGATACTCTCAGTACGCCTTATAAGTTGATCAGGACTACTGCAGTTGGTATCAGGAGTAGGATAAGGTCCCTCATCAAATAGAGCTTCTCCAACGTCATTCCTAACAGGAGCAAGACAATTTGCATTCCATATACATCAATCAGATAGTTCATATGTGTATGATCCTCGCTGGCATCTCAGTTCAACTGGTGCAGTAAATTTAGATTTAGTCATTGTTTCAGTATTCCTGGTTTCTTAATGCTGACTAAAGATCCAGCCTGAAAGTGCACTTCTCTTGCACCACGTTTTCTGTCATTATAAGCCTTGCATTTGGCTTGTTGACGTTTGACAATGTCAGCAGTAGATGATTTTGTAGGAATAGTATTTAGTGGAAGTTTGATGTCTGCAACATGTAACTTAGTGCACATCTGTCTGCCATGTAATAATTCAGCTGGAGATGCTTGGGTTGTTGCATGGCACGTTGCTCTGTAGTTATGTAGGAACTCTGTTGTAAATACAACAATTTAAGAATCCATTACCATATAATCCCCAGCAATATTATACACAGAATGTGCTGGAACTGGCCCTTGCAACAAATACCTCACCCTAGTTTCTATTACAACTGTTCTATCTGATGGATTAGTGACCCTATACTTACAGTATATTCAAATTTTTCCTTTGTATGCCCCCAGCTAGATCATGCACCCTGGCAGATAAGAGGAAATCAATTAACATGTGTTTCACAGGGCCAAAGTGTGGCATACTTGAATTAATTGTCTCATGCAATTAATTCTACATATCACAGTGTTCCATATACAGGCTGAAGTGATTGTTCTGATTACGGATTCTCCAGTTGCCAACATACCTATCATAAGCAGAAGGGATTTGGGTATATAGCAAGCAACTCTAATATTAAAGACATACCTAATTTGCATTTAGGTGAGCAGCTCATTTACATATTAAAGTAAGCGGCCCACAGATTGCCAGTCCAGGCCTGGCGGTGAGTTCCACGGACAACTTAGCCATCTACTAAGAACAGTTTGTGTCTAATCCTGTAGTAAGTTTGAAGATCAGGACTGAGTTCTTCTCAACATTTGGCCATTTGCTTTGTAAGATGTCCCATAGTTTTACTTGAATTGGACATGAGACAAGCTTGCTTAAAATCAGCAGCAACTGTAGATGATAGTCAATCAGTCAGTGCTACAACTTCTATGTCCTCATCCAGTGTATCAGAGGCTGCAGGTAAAGGTAAACGTGACAAACAATCAGCAGTAACATTTTTCAAACCTGGTTTGTATTGCATTTTGTAGTTGAAATTCAGTAGCCTTGCTGAACATCTAGCTATACATATTCCAGCTCTTCCTAGTCCCTTTGTTGTAAGCAGTGTAGTTAAAGGGCTATGATCCATGCATAAGGTAAATTTTCTACCCCATAGGTATGTTCTCCATTTTTCTGTTGCCCAAACACATGCTTTTGCTTCTTTTTCAACAGTTGAATACTTACGCTCTGTCTCTGTAAGTGTTCTGGATCAGCATGGATCTGTGTGAGAACTGCACCAACGCCATAGTCTGAAGAGTCTATAGTAACCATACAGGATAGTGCAGGATTATATAAAGCTAGCGCTGGACTGTTCACAATTAACTGCTTCACTATTTCAAAGCTACGTTGAGCAGTCTCTGACCAAACCAGACTTGAAGTTCTACATTGTAGTGGCTCCACAACTGAAGCATTGCTGGGAATACCATGAAGTAAGACCTAAGAAAGCTCGTAAGGTCTGAAAATCAGATATTACAGCATTGACATGGTCAGGGCCAGGCAGTTATCCCTCTTGTGAAATTATATGACCCAGAAATGACAGCTGAGTTTGTCTGAAGTGGCATTTGGAAAGGTTCAGTTTCAGTCCTGCAGAATCAATACATTTCAGAACCTTTTCTAGGTACCTGTCATGAAGATCCATAGTTGGAGTGTAGACAATTATATCATCCAAGTAGCATTGTACACCAGGTATGTCATGGAGTATAGAAGACATCAATCTTTGAAAACAACTCTGAAGCCAGTCCATAAGGTACATGTTTGAGCCGAAACAAACCATAATGGGTGATAAATGCAGTGAGGTCTCTACTTTCTTCATGCAGTAATACTTGATGATCAGCACTCTGAAGACACAGGGTTGGAAAGAATTTTGCTCCTCGGAGTTCTGAAAATATTTCCTCTATGTGTGGCAAGGGATGATTATCCATAACAACTGCTTTATTAGGTTCACTGAGATCAACACACAATCCAGTTTTCTTCATTGTTACAACAATTGGTGAAACCAATTTGGAGGATTCTGATTTTTCAATCACATCTTGTTCTACTGGTGTCTTTAGTTCCTGTGAGACAGTCTCCCTTATAGAGTAGGGCAATCACCTCAATTTCTGCCATACTGGTTTTACATCTGGTCTCAACTTAAGTTTGTGCACAAAGTTCTTTGCACAGCCCAGTGAAGTGTTGTTTTGTGATGAAATTTTAGACACAGGTTGTGTGGCAGGCACTGATGATGTAGTAATGAGACCATCAACTAATTGTAGGTTTAATGCATCAAATAGATCTCTTCCAAGTATAGCAGTACCCTTATTCACAATTTAAAAGTCACATTTTGCAGTATTTGATTCAAATTGTTTAGTCACTGGCAAGCAACCAAGCCAGGGATTGGATCCTTTAAGTAACTGACTAGTCCCAGGGCAGGTGCAACATGCATATATTTTGCAAAGTATTTCAAGAAAATATCCTTTAGTAGTATGGAAACAGCTGGAGACCTCCTTGAGTGGAGGAGGGTGAGTGGCCTGTGGAAACCTTTATGTGTGGGAGAAAGGTATGTGTAGTTGGGGAATAGAGTGTGATTCACCACTGAGTTAAAGGAAAACTAAACCCTAAAAATGATAATACTGCCATGTTTTATATACTGAACTTATTGCACCAGCCTAAAGTTTCAACTTGTCAATAGTAGCAATGATCCATGACTTCAAACTTGTCCCAGGGGGTCACCATCTTGGAAAGTGTCTGTGACACTCACATGCTCAGTGGGCTCTGAGCAGCTGTTGAGAAGCTAAGCTTAGGGGTCGTCGCAAATTAAAGCTTTGGAGAGAGCTCCAAAGGACTGAAGAGAGAAAGAGAGAAACCCCAGAAAAATAGGCACCCCAAGGGCTGCCCCCAAAACCGTGCTGCCCTAGTCAACAGGACCTTGGGGCCTTAAAGGGGTTGTTCACCTTCAAACAACTAGTTGTTTTCAGATAGATCACCAGAAATAACGACTTTTTCCAATTACTGTCTACATTTACATTTAATGAATACATTTCTTATCTTTGTCCCAGCTGAGCAGAATTTCATTACAGGTAGCTGTTAGAATTGATACAATAGTTGATAATACTCCAGAGATGTTGCTGTGAAATGTATCAACTAAATGTTGCAAAATTGTATCAGTTTAGAGTCTGCACCTGAATTACTGAGCTGCCAGACTCAAACACCATAGACACCAACATTCAACTTTAAACTTAGATTTTGGAAAAACAGTAAAAGATAAATAATGTAAAGTAATTGAAAAAGTCTTTATTTCTGGGGAACAATTTGAAAACAACTGAACATAAAAAAGTGTTTCGATGGTGAACAACCCCTTTAATATAAATACACCCCTGCCTGTGAGTGCTGGAAATGTGTGTCTGTGTGCACACTAGCAGGACTGTTGTCTATGTGAAGTAAGAGTGCTGAAGAATTGTTTTTGTTACAAATAAAAGCCATACAAGCTGCATTTCAACTCTTGAAGGTGATGTCAGACTCATTTTCTGTGCTAAATATGTGCTGTAGTCTATGGTCTTAGATAATTGAATGTCACAATATGCTTTTAAAAATCCCACAAAAATACAATAAATTTGTGAAATTTGAAACTGGCAAACCCTGGCAAGCAGTAATCCATACCTCCCAACTGTCCCATTTTTAGAGGGTCAGTCCCTCATTGGACAGCTCAACAGCCAGAAAAAGAAACAAAGTTTCTAACTTAATTGGCTTTTGGCAGAGAGCCCAGAATAGCCCAGATACTTTTGTTAGCAATAAGTAATTGTAACAATATAAGACAACAGGTCCCTTGGAAAAAGTTGGACTTAAGGGTAAGGTCACACCTGGCACTTAATCGCCTCTTCTTTGGGGCGACTAATCTCTCCAAACCGCTTCCCCCTATCTTGCGCCGTCTATAATTAAAAGTCGCCTGCGGCATGACACACTTTGTTTTACGAGGTCGCCCAAAGTTGCCTCACAAGGAAACTTTTAGTGACTTCAGAATATGAAGCTCCACGTGTGTCATGCCGCAGGCAACTTATCATTATACCCTGCGAAAAACAGGGAGAAGTTGTTCGGAGAGATTAGTTGCCCCAAAGAAGAAGTTGCCAGGCGCCTAAATCTCCCAGAATCGCCAAGTGTGGCCTTACCCTAAAGGGCAATTCACCTTCATTAGCAAAGCTGTATTAAAGTGGACCTGTCACCCAGACACAAAAATCTGTATAGTAAAAGTCCTTTTTAAATTAATCATGAAATCCAATTTCTATTTTTTAGTAAAGCGTTCGTAGCTGTTGTAAGCTCATTTAAAAATATCAGCTGTCAATCAAATATTATCTGCCCCTCCTCTATGCCAGTGGCATAGAGACGGGGCAGACAATTACTTTCACTTTCTATTCAGCACTTCCTAGATGTCACTGCTCCCCACACATTCCCCCCATTCTCTACACTGTTTAATTGTGTAGCCAGGGCATGGGGATGGACATTTGGTCCCCCATTCTGGTTCACAAACAAGATTCTGAGATGATGCAAGGCTTTACCTTAATAACAGTGTCCACAAAATGGCTCCTGCCTGCTTGTTTTTAATTCCCAGACTGAAGGAAACAAGAATCAAATAATTTATATAGCGTAAATAAAGTTAATTTTGCTTGACTAATGTGATAAAATAGGATTATGAATATTTCTTTTGGGTGTGTCCACAAATATGGGCATGGGCAAATTTGGCGCTGCAACTTTTTTATCTCTATTTCTATTTCCAAAATGTTGGGGGGTATGCTAATCTCCAACAATATTGTTGTCATTGAACATAAAGAAATGTTTTTAGTAAAAATTCACTGCTTGGTCTGCCTTTGTTTTGCCAAGAATTCAAGTTCCATAAAAAGTAATAGTTTGGTGACCTTAAAAAGTCACTTTTAGTCAATATAGGGTTGCCTTTTTCTATTGTCAAAACCAGACAGCTGTGGCAGAATCAAAGGCGCACCAACTGTTCTTTTGGATTTGGATTCTTTTGGAGATCTTATAAGCACATGCGATGACCTTTGTTTCTCTGTTTTCAACCTATTCAATAATTAGTGATTATTAGTGATGCATTTGGTGTTCCTGGGTGCTTATATCTTATTGACTGAATCTGATATTGACTCCTGCCTGTTTCTTGTTATTGAACCTTCTCTGCCTGCCTATCTGAACTAGTGCCTGGACTTTTGACTACTTTCTTGATCACCTCTTGGTACTGTGTATTGGACTCTCTGGAAGGGCTTCCTCCTAGATCCTGACTACCTCCACCGTGGGAGCTGCAGGCCCCCCTGACAGAACTTTCAAAAGTCAAAGGTTTTTTTGGGAATCGAATTTGATTAAGTGCGATATTACTTAGATTCAAACTGTTTGAATTCGATCAAATACGGACCTATTCGATGGAAAACCCACCTATTCAAAAGAAAAAAATCTTTGACTTAATTTCAGTTGTTTTTTTAATTTGAATTTAATTTGAAGTTTTTGCACTTCGAAATTCGACCCTTGATAAATCTGCCCCTCCAAATAGGTTCTAGAAGGTCCCCCATAGGCTAAAACAGCAATTCAACAGGTTTTAGCTGGCGAATGGTCAAAGAGAATTTTTAAAAAGACAGTAAACAATAAATTTCAAAATTTGAATTTTCTAATGTTTTCCAAATTGATTTGGACTATTCCCTAGTCAAAGTACACAAAAATAGCTCAAAATTCTAATTTTTTTTTAAATTCAAATTTTCACTTTGACCCTTGATAAATCTGCCCCCAAGGGGCAGACGCGTTCACAGTTGAACAAAATAGCCTATTTTTTAGTTAAAGTTCGTCAGACAGAAGAGGATCGCTCAGTTGTGCTCTCTGGTATAACCCCTGGCCAGTGCAGAGAGGTTAAAAAACATGAATTTTAAATTCTCCACGGCTTATGCAAATCTGGAAGTTTGGGGTTGGCAATAGTGCCAAAAATCCACTTCAGTTAGTAATATTAGAGTTGCTTGCTACCAACTCCTTTATGCTTATGCTTATGGTAAGTTGGCAACAGGAGGATCCATGCTCAGAACAATCACTTCAGCCTGTATATGGAAAACTGTGAAATGTAGCATTAATTGCATGAGGCAGCCTAGTCTCTTCAAGTATGACATACTTTGGCCCTGTGACACACATGGTAATTATAGTCCTCTTATCTGCCAGGGTGCATGGTCTAGCTGGGAGCACACAAATGTATGTTTAGGGCCACTAATCCAACTGATAGAATAGTTGTGATTGAAACTGGGGTAAGGTATTTGTTGCAAGGCCCAGTTCCAGCACATAGGGTGTATAATATTGCTGGGGATTATATGTTAATGGACTCTTAAAATATCTATTAATAAGCACTAGTTCTAGTTAACCATGGGGTTGAAAATATATATCATGCTTTGCATACGTATGAATACCTGGGCTGCTTTGACACTTTTGCCAAGGCTGCTTTTTCCTCCCTGCACAAGATGTTATGGCAGGCAAAAGCTCTAACTACCAAGAACGTATCTAATATGGTTTATGCAGTTAGAGCTTTTCCCTCTACATTGGCTGTTTTTGCCACTGGTGCAGCAGACTAGAGACATGAGTCTCTACTATAGGCCCCAGCAGAACTGACTCACCTGATGAAAAGTGCTCTAAAGTTTATGTTTTATATGTTTATATTTTATTTGTATATTATATTTATGCTTAGGAATAAGATCTACCATATTCCTTGAATTAGCAAAGCAACCTCAGTGTTTGGCAATACACAAACCCTTTACTAAGAATTCACAGATGAGGAAATGTTCTGTTCACACAATAAGCTTTATTTATATATATTTGTATGGTATTTCTCAATTTAGAATACAATCTGTTGTGTTCAGTCCATTTCTGTTCTTACATCAATCTCACACAATTTTGTCTCACTGACATTTTGCCAAAATATTTCATTGAAGAAGAGGGAAAATAGAACAAAACAGACTGTGAAAAGTGAGAGATGACACATTGTTCAATGTTAAAATCAACTGGTTTCTTGCATATCATTTTCATGACCTATGTGATAGCCTACAACTTGATCTACTATGAATTATTTCCTTAAAAGGTGCAGTTGCTCTTTTGGTAAGATTCCAAGCTCTTAGACTGACTAACAATACTGGATGAAGTACAAGATGACTTATGTTAAAAAGAAGCAGAACTTTCAATTCAGTGCCTGCAGTAATAACGACATAATACTGATGTACTGTTAGGTAAAGGATTCTTGTATTTTAAATAGCTTTATATGCCATGAAAGGTAAACATAAAGAAAGAAATAAGGGAGAAATATTTGCAAGCTCCATATCTTGTAAATTTAAACTATACCCCTAAACAGGACTGGTCTCTTTAAAAATATATCAGATAAAAAATGCATATTTAAAACACTTTTTAATGTAAAATATATTTTTATTCTAATGTGGCAACTAAAAATGTCCCTGGACTTCTGTCCATCCCTCTGACTTGTGTGAGGTGTAATTCTCATAAAAACTAAGAACATGCATACATGTAAAGTTACACCAGCCAATGAATGGACAGAGTCTTGTCTATTACTTCTATACTTTTTCCTGATACAGTTACAGTAGAGTCTGCTCATTACCTTTTAAAGGAACAGTTCAGTGTAAAAATAAAAACTGGGTAAATAGATAGGCTGTGCAAAATATTTCTAATATAGTTAGTTAGCCAAAAATGTAATCTATAAAGGCTGTAGTGAGCGGATGTCTAGCAGAACAGAAAACTTCCTGATTTGCAGTGACCTTAAAGTGATAATGACACTAAAGAAACAACTTTTAAAAATATTAATCTACACAAAAAAATTACCAATGGGTCATGTTGACCATTTTTCGCTCATAGGTCTGCTTTTGTAAGTATTTGTTCTTTCCTAAGGAACCTGACTGTCCCTTCTCAACCTGTCAATTAGAGTTTATACTGTTAACTGTTGCACAAATATGAGTACTCCAATTTTGATAAGATTCTTTAATATGTCACATATTAAAATATAGACAATCTGTTAAGTAAGTTACCTTTTAAAACACTGAGATCGAATTTAATTATAACTATTTATGAAATTAGAGCAATTAAAAAATAATTACAACTTTTAATAACTGTAATCTAAAGCAATGCTCCCTGCAAATAAGCGGGGCACACTTGAGAAATTGAAGTGGATATTATCTGGAACACAATGTTCCCATGAAAGAAAACAAATATTTGGCAGTGATGTGAGTGAATATTAAAGGTGACAGCTCTAGCAGTCTTGTTTATAGATACAGTATTTTGTTTTTTTCCTTTCAAAGTGTTTCTGGTGCATTTAACACAAAGATCCCTGTTCTTTTCTATACCACTGATCAGGGCCGCCATCAGGGGGGGACAGGGGGGACAAGTGTCCCAGGGCTGAAGGGGGGCCTGGCAGAGCTGCACCTTTCGAAGAGCCGGGCCCCCCTTGTAAGCTCCAAAGCCGTGCTGCCGTTCTGCTTGAATGCGGAAGTGACGAACAGTCTGCCAGCAGTGGCCCTGCCACTGATGACAGAGAAGGAAAAGGAAAGCATACATACTAAACTTGGATATAAAACATTTTATTTAGGACTATACCAAGGCAAAGCTACAATAAGCATTTTGTTATTGGTAATGTGCATATACATTTGTTAATTTCTCAAGCCCAATATAGACAGGAACTTTCCTTTTGTACCCATGCAGATCTTTAAGGTTTGTAACACAGAATTTGCTTATTTTTGTTACTTTCTAAGACCACACAATTAAAATCTAAGGGTGTACCTTTTTGTTTTTAATGTATTGGGGTGTGGAAGGTATACTGATAGAGACCAAGTCAGCTGCATAGCAACAAACTGCACTTGACCAGGCATATCTAAACACCAAATAATTAGTTTGAATAAACAGACTTGTACAGGTGTGTGAAGCTTCTTTGCAAATTTGGTTTATTGTGCCTTCATATACAACATGTTCGGGGGCGACTCTCTCGATAAAGGGGGCCAATCCCTGAAATGTGTATGAAGGAACAATAAGCCCATTGTGCAGAGAAGCTTCTGCAGTACAATCTGTTTATTCAAAGCTATACATTGATATTAGTACCTAATGTTGAGACTGTACCATTTCCTAGTTTAAAGGAATTGTTCGGTATAAAAGTAAAAACTAGGTAAATAGGCTGTGCAAAATAAAAATTGTTTTTCAATATATGTAGATAAGCAGGTGGAATCAGACAAGGGGAAACGCAGTGCTTTGCTGCAAGTGATTCTTTAATTCACACTACATGTTTCGAGCGGTTGCCCTTTGTCAAAGCACTTGCAGCAAAGCACTGTGTCTCCCCTTGTCTGATTCCACCTGCTTATCTACATGAATTGATGAATATAGTACCAAGGACGTGGTACAGGAACAGACGGAACAGACACTAAGGGGTTAAATTGTGGAACCTACACATCTCTGTCGCAACTTTATGAATTTATGTTTTTCAATATAGTTAGTTAGTCAAAAATGTAATGTATAAAGGCTGGAGTGACTGGATGTCTAACCTAACAGAACACAACACTACTTCTTGCTCTTCAGCTCTCTTGGTTTACACTGCCTGGTTACCCTGGTTACCAGGCAGTAACCAATCAGTGAATTGAGGGAGGGTCACATGGGTCATAACTGTTGCTTTTGAATCTGAGCTGAATGCTGAGGATCAATTGCAAACTCACTGAACAGTTATGTCCCACGTGGTCCCCCTTCACCCCTTCAAGTCGCTGACTAACTCAGATTTAGAGAGCTGAAAAGCAGGAAGTTGTGTTGTATTCTGTTATGTTAGACATCCAGTCACTCCAGCCTTTATACATTACATTTTTGGCTAACTAACTATATTAGAAACATTTTTTATTTTGCACTGCCTATCTATTTACCCAGTTTTTATTTTTAAACTGAACTATTCCTTTAAACAGACCACAAGCAGGAATTAAAAGGATGACTAGGATCATATACAAAAGAGAAAAAGAGAAAAAGAGGGGGAGCACCCTCCGTTAGTGAGAAGGTCTAGCAACAGTGGTGTGCAAGGTCAGTCTATACAATATAGACTTATCAAGTATAAAGAAAACTAGGGAAGAAAAAATGACCTTAGATAATTGCACCCTCCCATCTGTATTCTTTTTAGCCAAATAGTGATGTATATACAGATTAAAACATAGCTTTTAATGATTCCATTAAAACAGTCCAGCGTTAAAGTAATAGTTAAAATTATAGGTCCGGCAGGGCACCGTCATGTGGAATTATTGGCCTGGGAGAGACAGTACAGGTCCACGTTCTGTTATTATAACACACTAGGTGCAGTGGAAGTATCCCACCACCTAACTTACTGTGCAAATCACAGAAGTCAAAAGCGAGGCCGCTGTAAACTGACTAGTGCCTCAGGCACAATGATTCAGCGATGCGCTTATTGTCTCTGGTGCTGTTAACTCTTGCTCACTGTGCAAATCACAGAAGTCAAAAACGAGGCCGCTGTAAACTGACTAGTGCCTATCTAAGGTCATTTTTTCTTCCCTAGTTTTCTTTATACTTGACTAGGATCATATACTACTCCTACATGCGGTATCTAAACACCATTTACTAAAGAAAACACAGTTTGCAAAGAACCACACCATAGCATTCCTTTAAAGGTGATCTTAAAACAAAACAAAAATAGTATTATTAAACTGAAAGCAAGCTAAGGCTTAACTGGATACAGGAAGTGCATAGAAAGTACACAGACAGCTAGGGCCCCTGAAACAAATGCAAAAGTGTTTAGAAGACCACTCTTACACAAATGAATTAATTTGGTTAATATCTACCTTAATAAAGGGCCTGAGAAGGCATTGTTTGGTAACTTTATTTCAGCAAGCTATGTGTGGTGGCACACAGGGATATTTAGTCACCTGCAATAAATCTTCACTACTGCGGAAGACTAACCTCCCCGAAATGCCTTCCCACTGGCAAGAATGTGTATCGCTGTTGGGATGACATAAGCGTTGTTTCAGTTTTTCGAAGTTGCCGAAGTTTCCTTGTGAGGCAACTTCGTGTGGCTTTGGAAAACCGAAGCAGTGCATATTCCATCCCCCCAGGCAATCCGCAAGATTTGTTAATGGCACAAGTTGCACATGGCAGCTATTCCCCCAGGTAGAACTATTCTTGCTCTTGTGCATATCCGAGGTGGGTATTAAAGATGACTCATTGTTTCTGCTACCTACTGTAGTTGCATACAATACATATACATTTCATACATAAATTTCACATACAGTACAGCAATGACCAGTGACAGGCAGAGTGGTGTATTGGGTCTCTAACAATGAAATGACTCTGCAGATCTGCTGAACAAATGGATACTTTAAAAAAAAAAAAAAACAACTAAAAAAAACACTTAGGGGAAAATTCACTAAGCACCGAAAATGCGCTAGAGTTGGCATTGCCGACGTTTGCCGCACTTCGCCAGGCGTAGTTTCGCCCGCGTTACCCAAATTCACTAAGATGCGAAGTTGCGCTCAGGGATGAATGGTAGCGAAGCTGCGCTATTTTTACTTCATCAGGCAAAGTGCATTTACAATGCCTAATTTGCATATGGCGCAAAGTTAAGCGTATAATAGATGTATATGTTACAGCCACTACATTACACTACACAAGCCCAGGAAACCTTTAATAAATTAAATAAAGTTGTCCTATTACACTAAGCATATGCCCACTGTATTGTTGAGTTGCCATATGTTAGGAAATGTAGGGGGGAAGGAGGCTAAGCCCCCAAAAAATACGCTATTTTTCAGACTATCACCCTAAAAAAAATAAGACGACAACTTTTTTGGGGACAGAAAAAATTTCAAGTTTTTTTTTCAAACTCCTATCTATTGTATTGAACTTATCCAGGTCTGACCTGGCGAAGTAAAGTCTAGTGCAAGAGGTAACGTTCAGTAAATTGGGCATCTTAGTGAATTAGCGTAGTTACGTCCCTTCGTCATTGCGCAACTTCTCCAGGCGTAAGGGTGCGAAGTTGTGCTAGTCTATCTACTTTGCTAACCAATTCTCTTCAGGGACACTTTTAGTAAATCGGCGAAGTTGCGAAATGGCGTCACGCTGGCGAATTAGCGATAGCGTTAGATGTGTCGCACTTTAGTAAATTTGCCCCTTAGGGGCAGATTTACTAAGGGTCGAAGTGAAAATTCGAATTAAAAAAATTTCAAATTTCGAAAGTAGTTTTTGGGTACTTCGACTATCAAATAGGCCAAAATTCGAATTGAATTGTATAAAATTAAAAAAAAATTTAAAATTCGACCATTCGAAAATCAAAGTACTGTCTCTTTAAAAATTTCAAAATTCGACCCTTCACCACCTTAAACCTGATGAATTGCTATTTTAGCCTATGGGGGACCTCGTGGAACCTTTAAGGAGTGTTTTTGGAAATTTTTGAAAATCAAAATTTTTTGGCCAAAATTGTTCGAATCATTCGAATGGAACGATGCATTTGAATGATTCGAACTATTTTTATTCGATCGAAAACAGACCTATTCCATCAAAAATCAAAACTGGACTCTTAAGCTGCACATAGGTTCAAAGATCCACTAATTTGGCAACATTGCCAAAAGAGCAGATCTTTCCCCGATATGCCACTAACGGCATGCCTATATTGGGGTAATCCGAACGTTCGGCCACATGGTTGAACGATCAGATTATGATGATGCCAAGGGGCTCCAACAGGTCAGTCGGAAGAAAATCAAACCTTCCCGATCGATATTGTGGCCAGATACTGATTGGGAAGATCAGTCGGAAGCCCCCAAACATGGGCAGATAAACTGTCAAATTGGTCTAAACAACCGATATTGGCAGCTTTATCTGCCCGCGTATGGCCACCTCTAGTAAATCTGCCTCTAAATGAAATTTTAGAATACCCTTGCTTTTATTTCCATAAAAATTTAATTTAAACTTTTAGAATTCAGTGAATTTTCTAAGAACTCCTGCAGTTAATCTTAGTCTTCACCCATCGGACTGGAGTGACTGCACAGTCCTTGTTCCCAATGCCTCGATACTATTCCCAAAATTTACAGAAGCACAGACTCCAGCTGAAGTAAATTATGGTCTTTACTGGCTCCACATTTAAAAACAGGTAGAAGGACCAAGGCCTTATGCGTTTTGGATTCTTACATGTTTTGGGTGTAAGAGCACAAAATGCGTATGGCCTTGGTCTTTCAGCCTGTTTTTAAAGGTGGAGCCAATAAAAACCCATTTTACTTTAACTGAAATTCATGCTACTGTCCATTTCTTTGGAGCACTAAACCCAACAACCAGATTTCAAGTTTTATGTAGGTGAAAGGCAAATTTATAAAGCAAATAATCTTAGCTTACTTCTGTGTGCAACATAAATGTACAGCACAGCACATGCAGTGTATAAATAAGGCACTATTACTTACAGAAATGCCATGTTAAGGCATCAACCATAGTTGTTATTAATAATATTAATATAGTAATAATAATAAACATAATAATTCTATTAAACTATAAGGATTCTCCTGAACTGTTTTATTTTATAGCCACATTATTATTGCTTATTTTACCTTGAATTTCTATTACAGGGATTTCAAATAGTTCACTTTACTTAATGTACTTTATGTAATCAATTACATATTGACAGTTTCAATACATCTTTAACACTAGAAAACATCTTTAGACATTACTTGTAACAATAGCGTTACAGAGCAATGACAAGCACTCCAAGTGGTTATAGAAAAGCATGTATAGTATAATTTCTTAAGCAAACTGAACACTCCCAAGAATTGCAAATAATTTTCCGGGAGGAACTAAATTCAGGCTTTGTTAACAGAAATGCTCACACCTGTTTGGCCCCTGGAGTGAGGTACATAGAGATTGGGCCCTGTAATCTCAGAGCTGGATTGACCTGAATCAGACCACAGCACACGAAACATGGAAATCCAGGGTAGAAGTGCCATGAGACCACAATGGATATTTTTTACTCCTTGTATTGACAGGTGTTGTACATTTCCAGTATCCTTTATCTAGTCTCTTTATGGACCTAGGAAAAACTTCACACTAGTGCATACACCCCCAACTATAGTGCCAGCTCTGTTAAAAATTAGTTAAAAAAATGGTTCCTTAGATGTAAAATATGCCAATAACCAAACAATAATAGTTCTACTATATCATTATCGCAATGAAAAAATAATGCATGTTAAAATACAACTTTTCTTTTTTGCAGTTCCACACAAGCTAATCAATTCATAATAAAGCTGTTATTATAGTTTGTAAATCCAATTTACTAATAGCTCATTGCCAGTTTAATCAATTCAACAATATAATTCTGCTTTTGCAATTAGTCTTCTTACAAAACACCTTTATTTTTGCCTACCAGTGAGCACATGTTTATATACTGCCACATTACAGAGACTACAGGGCATGGCATTTTAGGTCTCATATTTCAAAATGCTACCAAAGACAACTTGTGACTTGCTATGATCTATTTTAAACTGTATCTGTACTAAGTTCATCATTCTCTGCCAACAATCAGGTTAGAACCCCACAATAAATATTGACCTGTCATCCCAAAGAGCTCCATCATTTCTTCTCAAAAAACTCAACCCATGTGATCATAAATCAAAGCTATTTTTACATGGATATCAGGCAAACTGATCTGCGCTTTCAATAAACACAGTGTTGAGTTGAAGGAATTTTGTCATGATTTTTATGGTGTAATTTATTTCTAAATTGCTTTTTTTCTAAAACACTATTTACACTGCAAATAATTCACTCTACAATGTAAAATTTAATTCCTGAACCAGCAAGTGTATTTTTTTATTTGTAATATTGGTGTGTATGCAGCAATGTCAGGTCATTTTGCGTGGTCATGCGCTTTCAGAAAGAGCCAGCACTTTAGGACGGAACTGCTTTCTGGCTGGCTGTTGTTTCTCCTGTAACTGAATGCGTCGCAATGGGACCTAAATTTTACTATGGAGTGCTGTTCTTTTATCTACCAGGGAGCTATTATCTTGTGTTAGGGAGATGCTATCTGGTTACCTTCCCATTATTCTGTTGTTAGGCTGCTGGGGGAGAAAGGGAGGGGGTGGTATCACTTCAACTTACAGTGCAGCAGTAAAGAGTGAATGAAGTTTATCAGAGCACAAGTCACATGACTGGGGGCAGCTGGGAAACTGACAATATGTCTAGCTCCATATCAGATTTCATAAGTAAATATAAAAAAATATTTTGCTCTTTTGAGAAATGAATTTCAGTGCGGAAGTCTGCTGGAGCAGCAGTATTAACTGATGCGGTTTGAAAAAAACATGTTTCCCCATGACAATATCTCTTTACAAAACATACAATAGTTACTGTGATCATCAATGTGCCTAAATGATGCATGAGCCTTGAGGTTAGAAAAATAACTATGCCTAGCCCCAAAGTGCTTAGCCATACTTTCTTTAGATCAAAAAACAAATTTGGTGCTGTTTGCCCAGAAATGCACCTCTGTAATATATTGACCAATATTAGTGATATAATAAAGAAAGAAGAAATCTACTGACTCAACCCAGTCCACGGGTGTATGAACACATTTTTTTTCTTAAAAAAAAAAAGAATGATAGTTAAAAATTAAAATCTTTTATTTAGGACATACAGGTGATGGCCTAATGCATTTTCTGCCTGTTGGGGCACTTACTCATAGGCTGAGTAACTATGAGTAAGCGCCCCAACAGGCATGAAATGTGTTAGACCATCACCTGTATGTCACAACTTTTTTTGCCATACTTTCTTTAGGGCAGCTTGCTGTCAGTTACATATAAATTAGGATGCTCAGACAGAAACCGTACAGTACTATAAAGAATTATGATAATAATATGATCAGTGACATTCATTTATACAACTATAGATAAAATTACAGCTTAAAAGCTATATTAAACAAGTTATGATTTATAAAAATAGAGTATGAACTGCAACATTTTAAGTATAGAGAAAAATACACTCATAAAGTGATATATCAAGTCATGTGCTTCACAATACTGCTTGTCCCCACCAAAAATTTTACTAAAAACAAAACCTCCTAATGCTCATTCATACAATTCATTAAAAACATTAAATGAAGATCCTGTGGCAGAAAAAATATATAACTGCATACAGTAATACTTTGCATAGGCAAGGAATCCTTCAACTTTGAGTGGAAATCTAGGAAACAGGCAGATGTCTTTTTAGAAACTCCTTTGATGACTGAGAAATGCTGTCTGGGAAAATAACTTCAAATTCCACAAGTAGATCTCCACGTTGTTCTGGGTTTTTTGGAAAAGGGAGTCCATATCCTATGATTCTTCGTCTCATACCAGGTTTTATGATGTCATTTATTGTCATTGGTATGCTCCTTCCATCTAATGTTGGCACGTTGATTGAGCATCCACAGAGAGCCTGGGACAAAAATACATTATTAGGTTTGTATAGTTCACAACTGTTTCATTTTTCTAAACTAGTCTAAATTAGTGTTTCTAGCAAACAATATCAACAATGGCAAGGGACAACCATCACTGAGTTCTAACAACTCCTTCCAACATTTATACAGTTAGCAAAGCCAGAGAGGCGGGTAATATGTGTACAGGACAGCACTGAAATACAATAGAACATACAACAATAGAAAGGGTTTAACAAATATAAATTAACTATTGCAGATATAGGAAAATGTTACCAAAATGGTTGTACAATGCTACAAAACTTATATAATTCGATAATATTTAAGGATAAATAATTTAGTTTAAACAAATCTAACCATCCCAAAAAATAAGCGTTTACATTTATCCACCAGATACAGTATAGAACCAACACAATGTGGGTAACACTTCATTTTAACTCTTTTTTAAGAGAAAGAGTTTAAAAAGTGCCCTGTGCTTTCTTTTCTTTCATATGGCTGATACAGTGTTAATATCAGTTGTTGCACAACCATCCTTTCATTGAATGTTAATCACAAGTTAGTTCAATAGTTATCAACAATATGACTTACCTCACGCAAGCTTATGCGTACAGGACACACAATATTTGACCCATCTCGTTTAAAGTGTGCATGAGGTTTGTCTTTAACAACAAAAACAATGTCAGCTGGAATGGTCATGGGAGTTTCATCCCCCTCCCTGGGAAATGTGATTTTGGTGCCCTCTTTCCAACCTTTCTTTATCTCTATGGTAAGAATCTTATCTTCCGTCCGTACAGATCTCCCATTGGGATTCATGCGTTTCCGGGATATCCTCATTCTTTTTGTACAACCATGGTAGATCTCTTCCAAAGACACTCTTAGGTCATGAATTATGGGTGGGTCCTGCTTGCGGCGGAACTGGTTACCAACCTGATTCTTTTCTCTTGGAAATCCATTCATGTTGAAATTTGTAAATGAACTAAATGGGTCTTCATCTAACTCCATGTCTTCATCATCCCGGCCTCCTGGCATCCTTCTCCCAAAGAAAATTTCGAATGGGTTTGCTCCACCAAAAAATGCAGCAAATGTTGCATGTGGATCACCATGAAAAGTATAGTGAAAGTTTCCACCATGTCCATCTGGTGCTTCAGACCCTCCTTTAAGTCCTACAATAACAAAAAGAAAAGTAGTGAAGAATTGAAAGCATTATTAGTTAATTCAGACAACAAAAAAAATGGATTTACTGTCCAAATTCTGTCTTATGTTACACTTTTTCTAAAAACTTTGTGAGCAGGTTTAGTGTTCAGTTTGAAAGAGGGATGCCATTCAATGGGCAGAACAGAAACAGACATCTTTTTTACCAGTTCACACAAATTTTTTCCATAGGTCTCTGCAATGTCATCGATGCTATATGGTGCAACGTGTAAAAACCATACACTTAGGTTATTCATAAAGTACAATTTAATGTGGATATTAAATTGATCATATACCATAACATATAAGCCTCATACAAAGAAAATGGAAAAATGCAGATATGCTCTGCAAAAATAAAAAATAAATGAATAAAATATATAACCAAGGACAGATATAAAAAAAGAAGCTTTACCTAAGCATTAGTTACCTACAAAATATATATATATATGGTGCAATTTATGCTCACTGACAATGCCAAAGACATCAGAGACAAAATGTAACATGTGGTAATGAAGCCTGGCATTTCCTAGAATAAACTGTGAGTGGGAGGCACTGATGGAAGGTTACATTCCAGAGAAGAGAAAAACTGCAGGGATATTTTCTATGCAGCCAGATGCCCATCTAACTACTAAACTCAATGCTGACTTTTTATTCTGTAATCAACAATGTATCCGTTGGCATTATCAAATGCCATGTGGGTAACAGTTGTTGAAGACATATGTTGATTGTCTATGAGTCTCCTGCAGTACAACCCAAACATTCAATTAAACCAAATGTAAATATTCAGATCTCAGTGAGCAGGATGTAAAAGAGAACACTGCTAAGTTACTCTAACATTACTTTTGCCATTAAAAACCTCCCTATATCCTATAAATGGGAGAATTAGCTCACTAGACATCTTGATGCTATGTACCTATTTTGTATAGAAGGATAATTTTGTGTGATTTTTTTATGAATATTACCACTGGAATAACTTTAAAGAGAACCATCCAAAAAAATATCTCCTGATTCGAAAAATGGTAATGAATTTACATTATTTGGTCTCAGGTATATTTCATAAATTGAAAATGTAATTGTCCAATGAACACAATTTTAGGCCTGTTGGATATACAACCAGCATTTATGCTGACATGGAGAAGAAGATATTGCATCAGAGATTGTTGGTGCCATCATTAAGACCATGACAAAACCCCTGGCCTAATGTAATATCAAGATCTGCATACATCCCCAACTTCCACTAAACTCACATGCACAATTTCAAAAACAAAAAAATACAAGTCCTAGCTATGCCATGATGATGCCATTTAAAATAAATATTCCCTGTGCCATTTTTAAATGCCGTTCATTGCTCTGGGAAATATATCCCAGCAAAAATGGTTATTTTGAAATAGAACTAAGCTTTACTTAAAGGGAAAACATGTATTTTTCAAAAAGCATCAGTTAATAGTGCTACTCCAGCAGACTTCTGCACTGAAATCCATTTCTCAAAAGAGCAAATAGATTTTTTATATTCAGTTTTGAAATCTGACATGGGGCTAGCCCTGTTGTCAATTTCCCAGCTGCCCCGGTCAAGTGACTTGTGCCAGCACTTTAGGAGGGAACTGCTTTCTGGCAGGCTGTTGTTTTTCCTTCTCAATGTAACTGAATAGTACGCAGTGGGACATGGGCTTTTACTATTGAGTGCTGTTCTTAGATCTACCAGTCAGCTGTAATCTTGTGTTAGGGAGCTGTTATCTGGATACTTTCCCACTGTTGTGTTGTTAGGCTGCTGGGTGGGGGAAAAGGGAGGTGTGATATCACTCCAACTTGCAGTACAGCAGTAAAGGGTGATTGAAGTTTATCAGAGCACAAGTCACATGACTTGGGGCAGCTGGGAAATTGACAATATGTCTAGCCCCATGTCAGATTTCAAAATGAAATATAAAAAAATCTGTTTGCTCTTTTGAGAAAAGGATTTTAATGCAGAATTCTTCTGGAGCAGCACTATAAACTAATGCATTTTGAAAAAAATTCCCATGACAGTATCTTTTTAAAATGGAGAGTTGTAAGAGCACTGCCAAGCTAAGAAATGTACAGAGTCAATCAAGTTCTTTTTACAGAAGTGTATTGGCCATAGTTCATTATGCCCCAAACACACCTCTGGATATGTCCCTGGTTACACTGTTAACCAGAGCTGCCATCAGGGAAGTACAGGAAGTTCTGAGGTCAGATGCTGAAGTAAAGGGAGCTCCAAGAGCTATAAAAGTGTGATTTGTGGGATATGAAGCAAGATGGACTTGCAGCAGATTGAACAGGTTTAGTTTAATTGCGGAAACGGTTTGGTATTATGGGACATGGCTGGGTGGAACACAGGCATGGTTGTGCATGTACTGTTTTTTTTTTCCTTGGAACCACATTCTACTTGACCAATGGTTTAATAATTGAAGCCACTTGGGAAGACAATCCTGCAAACTTAGTGATTACTGATGGCAGCCTTGCTCTCAACTTAATTCTGTCTATACCTGAGGTTATTTTGGTTGGTTTTAGGCCTTTTCAAAATGAATGAGGGTGTAAATTATGGAGGGCAGAAGACTGGGCTATTGCTATGGCTGACTGGGTGAAGGAGGGCAAAACAGGATGACTAAAAAACTGGTTGCAATTTATAACTAGAACAACCTATACAGCAGATACTTTGAATACATCTCTGTGAAGTAATACAGTACCTGTAACAGTAATACTAGCATGTTATCACATTGGTAAGCCACACTGGTTCCCTTCTTGACCTTTACATATAAAGTTTAGGTAGACCTAGCTCTCAGCAGATGCACTGCTGGTTTGTGTTTAACATTTATTCAGAGCTAATTTAATTACCATGATGTATCATAGATGATATCACAACTCTTAAAAAAGATTTCGCTTCTTTCTAACTTATTTGGACATTTTCTTAGACATTCCCTTGGCATTAGGTTTCTACATAGAATTAGCATAAAAAATGGTTCTGGCATTTGATGACATCATGTAAATTCCTAGGTTTCTGGGCAAGAAGCCAGTTACAGACAGATCTCTCATCTTCTATAAAATGTATGGTACCAAAAGGATGATCCACCATTGTTCCCTAGCAAAACAAAAAATGTGTGTCTGTGTTGCCTGCACAAATAAACATTGGCTGTACATTAGCACAAGCCTTCAATAATAAACTTTTATAAGATCAAATAATGTTGTATATGCTCATCTGTATAGTTGTATGCATTTTGCCATGCATCACAATGTTGTACAATATAAGATTCAAAACAGATGTCTGTATTACAAATTATATAACAGAAGACCAAATACATCACTGTGTGCATGCTATGCTTCAGAAGTAACTGTAAATCTAAACTCGTAGCACTCTACCTACGATGACATTCTATTATACTGAGAGACGTATACAAAAATAGCAAGTCAAATGCAGTGTAACCCCCCCCCCTTATATGAAATACTGCCCAAGTGTCCACTAAAACAGTGCTTTGCTAGACCACAAAAGCAAATCATATACCTCACAACCAAGTTTGTATTTAAGGGGTTAACAAAACAGGATTCCACCTTACATAGATGGGGGGGAATAAATATTCGACACTGTCCTATTTTCCAGCATAATCATAAGATACTACTTACCCTCTTCCCCATACTGATCGTACACCTCTTTCTTTTTGGGGTCACTTAGCACCTCATAGGCTTCAGCAATCTCTTTAAACTTCTCCTCTGCATGAGCAGATTTGTTCTTGTCTGGATGCCATTTGAGAGCCTGTTTTCTATACGCTTTCTTGATATCATCTTCCGAAGCTCCCTTTTCAATCCCTAAAATTGAATAATAATCTTTTCCCATGCTCCTGTCAGATAAAGTAGATGTGAAAGATCGTTGAATAAAAAGATTATTTTGCCTGGAATGGCTCTTAAAATCTGTGAACTGATTCAAACGTGAAAGTCCCAGAGTCTGATCTGATCAGAGTTTGTCCCAGAGTACTGGATTTTACTGAGATAGGATTCCTTCCCCTACTGCTCATATATAGAGAAAAATCAGCTCTCTGCCTCCCAGCTACGTCTCTGCTGCCTTTAGAATCCACTAGCTCTTTCTAGAAGTTTTTTTTTTTTTTTTTTTTTAAACAAGCCAAAGCTTTATTTTTGAAGAGCCAGCAAATCCATGCTTAACTCTTTACAATCTTACAAGCATCATAAACAGGAACACTGTAAACATTTTAGATAAATGTTATCTTCAAATTAATTTTCAAGCCATTTAACAAAGCTGTTATTTCAGTGTCCATTGTCACAAAAAACTGCAGATTTATCAAGGGTCAATTTTCAAGTTCATGGGAGTCTTTTTTTTTTTTTAAACTCCCATGAACTTCCATGAGCTAGAAATTCGACCATTCGAAATTTGTTTGAAAAAATTGAATTTCTCAAAGTCGGGTGAATACTATGAAAACTAGATTCGATTTTTTTTTCTGTGCAGAAAACTGGAATGTCAGGAAGGTTGCAAAAAACTCCAAATTCAAGTTCTTAAAGGGCCAGTGTATGATAAATCTCGAAAATCTAATTTGAACTTTTTTTAAAAAAAAACTTGAATAGAATTTTAACAATTCAGTAATCTAATTTGTCCATTTTGACTATAAAAAAACTGTTACAAAATTAAAATTTTCCCTTCAATCCTTGATAAATCTGCCCTAAAGTGTACAAAGCTTTAAACGTAAACAGCTAAGTAGTTTCACACCTACTTGCAGTACAAGCATTACTTTGACACTGAAAGGAATAAAAGTCAACTAGTTTGCGTCAGCATATATCAGTATCAGTTAAATTTTAATATGACGAAAAAGAAATCTTTATGTCTATCATTTCTCCCCTAATATGTTGCTTAAGTATTAATTTTGGGGGTAAAGCTTTCCTTTAAGGCATAATTATTACATTTTCCCAGAGGTGTACTCTTTTTTTAGGTGTACTTCTAAAGAACAAACAAATGTAGGATTGCCATGCCACGATATTGTTGACACTCACAAAAAAACTTCTCTGGGCTGGTGCATTTTTTGATGACGAGGAATGGAAGCCCAGGCTAAGAAAAACTTGAAACCCCCACCAAGTGATTATACCTTTTATTTTCCTTTAATGCACCCTGATATGGCCATGATAAATTGGCTTCAAGTCTTAAGTTAGCTGTTAGGGTTGAGCACCTGGCCTGCCCCTTATAAGTGTGTCAATCTTATCTTTTTTCTGACCCAATCTGCTCCATAACCCACCCTTTTGGCATCACTACCGTGCACCGTTTGCATCACAGCCCGACGATTTTGAGTCCGCTCCTTCAGTACTTTAGCCAAATTTAGTAACCAAAACCACCAATTTAAGCAACCGCTTTTAAATTAAACACACGCTTTCACAACTTTTCAGTAATGTGCAGCATTTTATAACTGCTGGATCCCAGCAGCATCAGAATTATATGACACAGTAACCACATTATTTAATGGTTTAGTGGTTCCAGAAATACATGACACAGTATCCCCAGCAATATATTTCAGTGTGCTCCCACCAATATACATCCCCCAGTTTGGTGAACACTGCACTAAACGTAGTTGGGAACTGAGGCAAGAAGTCCATGTATAAAGAGAACATCATGGAACTTGTGACATTTGCAGTTTCCTCCCATGATTTAGCATTCTGAATATTCACACACAACTTCAGTATCTACTTCGAGTAGCTCTGTTATATCGGAAACCATTTTCAAGTCATACTATATCACGGGTGCCCAGACTGGCCCCCATCAGAAGATCTACCGTGTTAATGTGGAGTGGAATTTTTGACCACGCCCGTTTTAGTGGCCACCCCCTAATTACCATGTTTATTTTACAAAATTTGGCAGGTTATGAAAGTTTGAACACACTCCCTTCCCCTGTGTGTCCATGCCTACAGCCTGTCCTCCCACCCATGGCCCAAATTCACTAAAGCACGAAGCGTCTAACGCTAGCGCTAATTCGCCAGCGTGACATAATTTCGCAACTTCGCAAATTCACGAACACTGACTAGTGCCGCTTGTCTCCCCTCCCTCCGTGCTGCTCATCTCCTTCGCTCCTCTTTAAGTCAGCAATGCCGGGCCCCAGATCGCGGTCTACCAGGAACATTAACGCAATCTACTGTTAGACAGCGAACGACGTCCTGAGTACCCCTGTACTATATTATCGTCATATATTCTATGCTGTTCTCTTGCTAGTGCAGATGTTAAAGTGATACTGTTATGGGGAAAAAAAAATTCAAAACGCATCAGTTAATAGTGCTGCTCCAGCAGAATTCTGCACTGGCACCTACACGCCAATACTACTAAAAAAAGTGAAGTAGTGAAGCATAACTTCATTATTTCAGAAATGAATCAATAGTTTCCCTTTAAGAAACAACTCAAATAGTTTAATCATGTTTTGTTGCAGAAAAAAGTTGCTTGCAACTAAAATTGCATCATTCCATTCATTTTCAGTGATGACATAAAATCTCGAATGAACATTACACTAAAATAAAATCTTTAAATCATAAACACTTCCAATTGACTCGCAGCTATTTTTTTTTTATATATAAATTTTGTAGTTGCCCCTCCACCCACAGCTTCCCATATGAAATCTGTATCAGCAGGACTGGGCTGGCAATCTGTAGATTCTGGCATATGCCAGAGGGACTGAATAAAGATGCCTAAAGCTGGCCATAGACGCAAAGATCCGATCGTAAGATGATTCCAACGATCGGATCTTTGCATCTCCCGACCTGTCACTAACCTTCAGATCAACTAAAGTAGTAAAAAGCACAGACAGCTGACGTTCTGCCCCTGACAAGGATCGCACTGCTGGACTCTGGCCTTGGTGTCCAGCAAGTTCGGCTCAAAATCAAATATATAGTGCCCATTGGCATGATTAAAGGCACATTCACTGAGCATAAAAGTGTAAAGACCCCTATCCCTCCAGCGTCCAGCCATCTCTGCATTGTGTGCCACTACTGTGCCACGCTGCCATGATAATCCCACTGTCCATGATAACAAGGCTAAAAGGCAGAGGGGTATATATGCCCATACTGCATGTCTCTCATGGTGCCCATCCCCCTTGCCCCATAGGAGGCACACGCCGGCTCCTGCCTGGGGTTACCTGGGTGCTGGGTCCCATGTGATGTCCCGCAGGAGTTGAAGAAAATAGCATGAAACAAGTTGTAGACATCATTTGAAATCCCTGTGGATTGCTACATGTTGCCTGGGTGCTGGGTCCCATGTGATGTCCCACAATAGTTGAAGAAAATTGTTTGATACAAGTTAAAGACATTGTTTGAAATCCCAGCGGATCGCTACAAGTTGTCTGGGTGCCGGGTCCCATGTGATGTCCCTGGATGCCGGGTCCCATGTTATGTCCTGCAGCAGGTTCGGCTCATTCGCAATAAGTTGAAGAAAGTGCTTGAAATCCCTGCAGACAGGCCCGGACTGGCAATCTGTGGGTTAGGGCAAATGCCAGATGGGCTGCTAT
>CM044437.1:71664701-71702524 GCA_024363595.1 Xenopus borealis
TTTTGATGGTTGATCCCAATGTTATTAATAAGAAAAAAAGATAAATATATAGGAAGGCTAAAATTCTGTTGTATGGGCCCCATGTTTTCTAATGGCGGCCCTGTATAAAATCTGCTGACAAACCGAGCCAGCAGCTTATTGGCCCTTGTATGGTGCCCTCCAATGGGCTGTTCCGATCGATAGCTGGTCGAAAGTTGGCCAGATGTCGATCAGACGGTAATAAAAATCCCATCGGATCGCAGCCGCATCTTTTTGTTGAAGCGTTTCTGGGATCTGACGGTTTACACTTCGTTATGATCTGATCGTTGGGCCCATGATCTGAACAGCCCAATATTACCCTCCTCAGGTAGGGTTGCCACCTTTTCTTGAAAAAAATACCAGCCTTCCTATATATTTATCTTTTTGTCCTATTAATAACATTGGGATCAACCATCAAAAATACCAGCCAGACCGGTAAAATACCGGCCAGTTGGCAACCCTATCCTCAAGGCTCCGTGTATGGCCACCTAAACGTCAGTCCTTATTGCATGATGGGTATTGTAGTCTTACGTTAAAACTTGACAGTCGGCAAATTTTTTTATAGAAACTACATTAGCAAACATACACTGGGAGACACACACTTGGCACATAAGTGCAATAAAAAAAGACTGGTCTCCAAAATACAAATCAGCCAAGGGTCCAAAAAGTATCCCATATACGTGCGTGCCTTAGCTGGTTTTTACTTAAAAAAAAACAAACAGCCTGGGCTTTAAATTAGTAGTTCAATTTGGCTAGAAACCCGCCAACCCGGAGACCCTGCTGTGGACTAAATGAATCAGTCTCCTTTGTTAGAACTCCGATTTTTTTTTCTTCTCAGGATTACATCACCGCACTTTCGTCCAATAATGAAAAGCGCCAAGGGCATTGACCCAGACTGCCGCGCAAAGATCTCTTGACTACCGCGAGACCAACCAATTGGTGGCGTGATCTCGCGAGAGCGGCTGTAGCGCCGTGATACGTGAGGAGATTTTGGGTTCCATTTTCTCTCTTCGTCTCGTTCGTCGACATATTCGGTGTGAGACCTGCGTGTCGAGGCGAGATGGCTGATTACTCTACAGTTCCACCACCCAGTTCCGGAGCTGGTGTGAACGATGCCTTTAAAGACGCACTTCAGAGAGCTAGACAGGTAGGTGGCGCGATATATTGGCGCTAAAGAGGCTGTGCGTTTTGCTTCCGGGGGGTCAGGGATTGCGGGCCTCGTGGCGTGCTTTTGGCCTCTTCTCGTTGTAACGCAAGGGCGCGTGGTCCTCGACCTACCAACAATTCAGCTGCATCTCCGACCAGCTACTGCCTGTATGTGTGATGTTTCTTTTAAGCGCGGGAGGCCGAAGGTGAAAATTCACCCACCGGGGCCCATGAAGAAACGTGTTGCCGACCCTCCCTTTGCCTAGTCCATAATAAAAAGGTCTCTGAGCTTCTCTGAATGTGTTTATTTTGCCCTGACGGGAAACTTTAATCACAGACACCTGTTAATATTCTGTAGTGTACATTAGAAAGCTGTGTGTGTAATACAGAGGTAATTGTGTTTCGCAGACAGCACCAGTCAAGGATTTTTTTCAATAAAATGCCTTTGAGACATGGGCTCTGACCCAGTACACTAGGTAGACAGAGGCATACAAATGTTACTCGATACGGGGGCGTACATTTATTTGTTTGATCTAACATTTTTCTGCTTGAGCGTATTTAAATTGTATTCATGCATATGCTGATCCTATTGCATTGCTGCCAGGGTTTGATATGAATGGGCCCTTGTGTTTAGTATAGTCCTACCCCAGCCCACACCTGTAACTCTGCTACATGGAATGCTTTAAAGGAAAAGCAACATCAAAAAACTACTGCTTTCTACAGAAACATGGTTACACAGGCTCTGTAGAATATAATGGTGTTATCTGTTATCCACTACTTAACCTGTGCCATATAGGCTTTTTTTAAAATTTCCACCATTGCTACACAGCAGCTTGTTTATATAAACGGTAGTGTTTCTGACACACAAAGTTCAGTTTTAATAGTGCACTTTAATTTCACGGTCTTACTGTTCCTATAAAGATAGGCTCTTATTCATTCCCAGTTACCAAGAAGAACACAATTCCTGTTAATATCAAGTTATTCACAACTGCTACACAGTTACATTTTTATTGTTTGGACACAAGAAGCTCATTGTAGACATCCGTAGATTATAAGATCTAAATTTAGAGTCCAGACTGCTGCTTGTTTTCAATTTAAAAAAAAAATTACATCAAAGGCAACTGGACTTTTAGAGTTATTTTTTAAAGTTTCACTACTCGTACAAGTGGCTTCTTCCCCTACCATTTACGTCTACCCCCACCGTTTTCAAGGATTTCCCAGCACCCCTTTGTGGCTGTTCAACACTTTTGGCATGTGCAGTAGTTTAAAGGACCAAACAGTGATTTTTGCTGTTTGTGTGAAGCGGAGTTGAGCATAAGATGTAGAAGAAAAGGACTGCCTTTCCATTTCAAGGCATCCTGTGAAATCCTTCATGTTACCATGAAAAGTACCCTGGGCTGGTGCATGTTTCAGAGCTGAAACATGTGTATATATTTTACACCAGCAGAAAGAACATTCCCCTGTCATATGCATCCGAATGAACATGTTTCAAAGTTTTTACTTTTTTTTTTAATTATTTATATAGCACCAACACCTTTTTTTTCTTTCAAGCTTCTTCAATTTTAGGAGCTCTATGAAAGTGTTTTTATGGTCCATCATAGGTTTTAAATAAATTTGTTTTTTCAGATTGCTGCTAAAATTGGAGGTGATACAGGAACAACCATAAATTCAAATGATTATGGATTTGGTGGACAAAAGAGGCCACTTGATGATGGAGGTATGTGTGAACTTTTTGTTACTAAATCGAGTTGTGACCGTACAGGAATGGGACCAGTTATCTGGAAAGTTCCAAATTATGGAAAGCAATTGCTTTTTATCACCGCAATCCCACAATTTACTCACACTGCTTATCGTGGTGCTGGAAATCCGTAGGCCTGGCAAGGTCCCTCATAGACAGCAAGGTTAGAAGAATCGGGTCCGCACACAAATTTTCTTGCAGTTGGGGGGCTTCCCCTTTTATTTATCACCAAAATTCACCACAAGTTCAATGTTTCGGGGGGAACAATCCACCCTTCATCAGGATATTTTACATTGAATGTGTACACACCTTTATACCCAGTAACTCCGCCCTCTGTGCTGTCATCAAATACATTTAACCCAAACAAGTCCACATGATAATAATTAGTGCAATTCCCTTTAGTGTAACCATTTTATACATTTAAATAGCATTATTACTCACAGGTAGTTGAAATTATTTCTCGGTATACCCCAAAAGACACTATTGTCTGTGAAAACAAAAAAGAGAGCGTATAAGCATCCTGCCACTCATCCTAAGGGAATATTGCCACACACGTGTAAAAACATTACAACACACGTTAATAAATATTACAAACATTTGTGAAAAGATGATAAATAGTATTTATAAAAACTTTTGGATAAAAAATGTTTTCTTTATAAGTAACATGACAGACTAAAATTCTCATTGAGGCCTCTTGGATACAGTGTATTTAGTTTCCATATCCAATAGGCCTCACGTCTTAACAAAGACTTTGTATCGGCTTTACCTGCAACATTTGTAACTTTTTCCAAGATCTGCCACCTTAATTGGGATACATTATGTTTGGCCTCAAAGAAATGTTTTTGTTGATCCTGATGAAGGGTGGATTGTTCCCCCCGAAACGTTGAACTTGTGGTGAATTTTGGTGATAAATAAAAGGGGAAGCCCCCCAACTGCAAGAAAATTTGTGTGCGGACCCGATTCTTCTAACCAAATTATGGAAAGGCCATCTCCCATAGCCTCCATTTTAACCATTTTTTTTAAATGGTTTCCCTTTTCTCTGTCCTAATAAAACATTACCTTGTACTTGATCAAAACTAAGATATAATTAATTGGCTTTATTTAGTGTTTATATGATTTTCTATTAGCTTTAAGGTATGAATTATGGAAAGATCAGTTATCTGGAATACCCCAAATCCCAAGCATTCCGGTTAACCGTTCCCATACCTGTACTCCATAATTGTACAGAAAATGTAATCAATATAATACATAATCCATTAATATCATGCAAATTAATATGCTTATAAATAGTGGTTAGAGATTTAATTAATTCTAATCTTCCTTTATAACGTTATGGAACTCCTTGGTGGCTTATTATCCTTATTTTGCAGTGGGGTTTATCAATATTAGTCATAGGATGTAATTCATTTTTGGGGCGCTGCAAATAATTGACTGTATACAGGATTTCCATTTCATTCCCTCTACCACAAGCCATGTTTGCGGACCAGTTCTCAAAATATTTAGCTAATATTGGATACAAAAGGGAACTTAAACCTATGCTGTGTGTACAGCCCATTAAGCGTGTTCCCATCCCTCTTCATTTTTCACATATTCTAGTAAACCTAATGGTAAACAGCCGACTGTTCTGGTACTAGTTTTAAACTGTTGTTGACTTATTGTGAATAACGTACTTTACTGGCTCTGCACAGTGGCTGGTATGATCGTATGCATCAGTACCACATTGTTGCTTTATAGACTTAAGTGCATCTTTGTTGGGGGAAATAAGCTTAAATGCTCACTACTTGCATTTAAATATTTTTAGATCAACCAGA
Organism: Xenopus borealis; assembly: GCA_024363595.1. Lineage (NCBI taxonomy): Eukaryota > Metazoa > Chordata > Amphibia > Anura > Pipidae > Xenopus > Xenopus borealis. Next base: position 71,669,415 of record CM044437.1, read on the forward strand.
GGCCAAAAAAGTTGCCCCTACAAATGATTGTAAGTATTTGTGCAAATATTTTTTACCCTACTGTATTTTAGCTGCAATTCACCAAAACTAAACTTTACATTTTTATATCCTCTTGAAGCTTTTACTCAATCAATGCCTCCAATGCACCAACAGCAAAGGTGAGTGTGGACTGCTGTAATATCACAATTGGGTTAATTTTATGCTGAATGACCTTTTTTGTTAAATATTTTGGTATTGTAATCCAAAATCTCCCTCTGTAATATCCCATTTAAGAAGCTTACAACATATATAGATATATCTGTAGATATAGATATACATATATATTGTTAAAGAAAAAAAATGCACTAAACTTTGCCTTAGCTAATCATTCTTTTATTTCAGTCTCAGCGCTACGAAACAAGTTGGCGCTATAGAAATACATGTTAATAATAATAATGTTAAATCTGCAATTTATTCACTTAAGTAGCAGTATAGTAAATGTTTATGCGTTTTTCAGATGTAAAAAAAAAATAGAATTGAATTCATCCTTATAAGCTTAAAGCTTTAACAACCTCTTCCAAAAGTACATGGAATTGTTGTTGCTGTGAACTTGAGTTAAATTGTTAGTAGCCTGTTAATGTTTGCAAATAGCAGTGCTGTGGATTTGGGTACATAAATCCTGCAAGTCCCATTCCCCAGGACTGTTTTTTTAAAGGGGTTGTTCAACTTCCAACAACTAGTTGTTTTCAGATAGTTAAACAGAAATAAATACCTTTTCCAATTACTTTATATTTTCTATGTCACAGTTTTTAGTTAACTTAGACTGCTATGTCCCTTTTCCTGGGTCCACATTAGTTTTGTCCACTAGGTTGCAGTAGTTAAAAGTTATAAAGGGTTTCGCCCAATGTGATCAGGGTCTTTCCTGAGATCTTGCCTCATTGGGAGCTATTACTAGTCCAGGCTTGCCAGTAGAAAGTTAGATAAGCACTATTTAGTGATAGGGAGCATTGTAATGGTCACTCTAGGAGTGAGATTAGCTAATGAGCTGCATCCACTCCGAGGACAAGTAGTGGGTTTAGGACACTGTTGTTTGTACACCACTAGCACAGGACCAGTGAGTGTGCCAAGAACCAAGACCCCAAGCTGACTATTCCTGGGCAGAAAGCTTTCCACTCTGAGGAAAGAGGTGTTCATCCTAATTGTGCTATTTCACTGACTTACTGTTATCATGTGGTCATCTAAGTGCTTGTGAATTGATCCATTGTGATTGTCCTTTGTGAATAAACAAGTTATTTTCCTGCAACAATCTGTTTGGATCCTTTGCTGCACTGATCTACACCAGGGTACCAGAAGCTCCCAGGTAGGGGTCGGGACTCCCATATATAGCGGAGGCACAGGACTCCTTTAGCACCACATGCAACTAAATGCATGCTAGATGTCATGCAATAGCAGAAGAGGGCTGTAAAAGCATAGTTCAGCTTCTAAAGCAGCTCTGGGTGGGGAGTTGCGACACTGTAAACTGTTCTAAATTGTTACATTTAGTTGATACATTTCTTATTTTTTCCCTGCTGAGCAGAATCTTTCATTACAGGTAGCTGTTAGGCTTAGTCCAGACGGGGAGATTCGGGGGCGATCCGTCGCCTGGCGACTTCTCACCGCGATGTATCGCCCTCGAATCTCCCCATATAGCCTCGCCAGGGAATTTGGAGCGATTTTAAAAATCGCGCCGTTCCGTGTGAACACGCGCCGGAGTTTTCAAGCTATGCCGGTGCCTAGCTATTCGGGGGCGATCCGTTGCGGCGAGAAGTCGCCAGGCGACGGATCGCCCCCAAATCTCCCTGTCTGCACTAAGCCTTCGAATTGATACAATAGTTGCTAAATACGTCTGAGATGCTGCTGAGAAATGGATCAACTAAATTTTACAATTTTTCAGAATCTGCATCTGACTTACTGAGGTGCCAGAGTCAAAACACCAGAGACAGAACCTTCAAATTCATATAAAAAGCATAAAAAATAGAGATTGAAAAAAGTCTATTTCTGGGGAACACTCTGAAAACAACTCAACTGAAAAGGGTTTTGAAGGTGAACAACCCCCCTAAACCCCTTCATAAATACTGCTATAGCTTATATAAACAAACTGATGTGTAGCCAGAGGGAGCTCTTCAAGCTGAAAAAGGGGAGGAAAGGCACAAGTTACATAAAAAATAGCCATTGCATTGGGCAGGGGTTATGTAACCTGTGTGCACGCACAGTTTTTACAAGTGCAGACCAATGGTATATTGTATGTTAACTATTTTAAAATGCTTTATTTTTTGATGTGTACTTTCAATCAACAAGGAAAATCGTATATTAAAAGGACAGAAACAACATATAAGGCATTCTATCTCTGCCAAAGTTGAATAACATAAATGGTTAAACTTTAGTTATTCTGAACCATAGTTCATCAACCAAAAACCAATTTCAAAACCTAAGACCACTTCTATATTAATTGAGCTTGGAATATAGCTGTTAAATGCAATCCAATATTAACTAAAGTATTATGTCAGGAGCAATTCTGTTTATATCATCCTCTGTAGAAGCTCTTAAATCTCATTTGATTATTTTTAATGCCTCTATTCATAGGAGTTGGTCTGTACATTTTTGATGACTCAGACTCCAGATCCCCAATATTGCTTCTGACTCCACAGCTCTGCTTTATAGGCATTCTATTTTACTGTTCGAACAAACAATGGACATGGTCCATGTGTTTTAAAGTGTTGGCAATCTTTCTTTTTAAGGTCTGTCGTTACAGAGGAATACAAAGTTCCAGATGGAATGGTGGGATTCAGTAAGTGTTTTAAGCATTTTCTTCTTCTACACCCACCTCTGTTTCCTTTCTTTGATTATTTGTGTTTTTTCCTAGTTATTGGCAGAGGAGGGGAACAAATTTCTCGCATTCAGCAGGATTCTGGTTGCAAAATACAGATTGCTCCAGGTATAATTAATTTATTGGCCAACTTCTTGATCACTTGTAATTTATTCTGTATCGTGATTTATTTCATACATTTTTCTTTTTTTATTTTAGATAGTGGAGGCATGCCTGATAGGTCTTGTATGCTGACTGGTTCTCCGGATTCTGTTCAGTAAGTTATAGTTCAATTCATAGTGAAGCTATACTTTGGCGGTGTGGCAATATTTAACTGTATTTTTAACTGCAGAGAGGCCAAGATGTTACTTGACCAGATCGTTGAAAAAGGAAGACCAACTCCAGGGTTTCATCATGGAGAGGGTTCAGGAAATGCTGTCCAAGAAATAATGATTCCTGCCAGTAAAGCTGGATTAGTGATTGGAAAAGGAGGAGAAACCATTAAGCAACTCCAGGTATGGCTTCAAGTATACTGTACTACTTCTTTGCAGTTAAAAACTGTAGGTTTTTTTTTTTTTTTAAAGAATCCATTTTGTTTTTCAGGAAAGAGCTGGAGTTAAGATGGTTATGATCCAAGATGGACCCCAAAACACAGGAGCTGACAAGCCATTAAGAATTGCAGGGGATCCATACAAAGTACAGGTATTGTCCCCCTATTGTGGCTATGCATTTTGATTTTTTTTTTAAAAAGGGCATCAACAATTTTTTTTTTTTTTATCCCTACTTTTAGCAAGCAAAGGAGATGGTGTTAGAATTAATTCGTGATCAAGGAGGTTTCAGGGAAATTCGAAATGATTATGGCTCAAGAATAGGAGGAAATGAAGGGATAGAAGTAAGTATGCATTTAATTAACTGCTACAGCTTGTAGCATATATGTGCTCCTTTACTGTGCTGGCTTTGCTTCATATTTGTGCTGTAGTATCTATTCATCAAAAGTTGATTATAAAATCCTAGGTGTAGACAGAATTGCATAAATGTGATTGAAGCGTGTTTAGAGTAGCTAAACTGTTCTTTGAGGAAAGTTATGAATATAGTCATCTTACACTTGTTTTATTGTTCGTGTAGTTTGCCAATTGCTCAATAGGTGATTGTGCCAGCTTTTAATAACATAAAGTCTTATGTATCATATGGCCCATAAAAAACTCCTGAGGGGCCAAGTAGTTTGTGGTCTAACAGTTGAGCAGCACTGTTAACACATTAAGCAATAAAGCTGGCCATAGACGCAAAGATGTGATCATACAAATCAGATTCATACTCTTTTCGGGTCGGTAGTGTCCTGACCTTTTTTGTGAGATGGGATTGGACAGGTTTGACAATTTGTCAGCTGATGCTATCTCTGCATGTATTGACAATATCGGTGGGAGACTGTCACTAACTTTTCAGACTTCACTTTCGCATGATTGCTGTGGAGTAGAACATTGTCTGATCTGTTCTTTACTTTATTTAATCTGAATGGTTAGTGGAAGGATGCGTCAATATGAAGATAAATCTGCACATCTCTGGCCACCTTTAGCCTGCATTTTTTTACATTTTTGTTTCAATTATCTAAATATTTCATTTTAAACTGTATCTTGGTGCTAGCATCTGTGGTGTTTGGACATCCAGAGGAGGAAAGAAATTGTTACAAAAAAAAAATAACCTGCAACATTTTTCTGTAGTCTTATTAAACAGCTTCTGTAGTCTATTTAACAGCTTATTTACAAAAAATATTGGCACCCAAACACAAAGAAATGCAACTTAAATGCTATATCTACATGCTTTACTTAATAAACGAAAATTAGAATTAACATTTTTCTTTTTGGTTGACCTTATAGGTTCCTATACCACGATTTGCTGTTGGAATTGTGATAGGCAGAAATGGTGAAATGATTAAGAAAATACAGAATGATGCAGGTGTTAGAATACAGTTTAAACCAGGTATGTATCTTGTATAACCGTAAAGGAACACCTACAGGTTAAACATCACTACAAAAAGTAGTGGACCTTTATTGACTAGTGGGACTTCTTGATGGGCCGCCTGACAGATATCTGATCTAAAATCAGCAAGTCGGTTTGTGTTCCAGTTGAGATGAGGACCACCTTGGTTTCCTGCGATTTAACTTTATTGGTCTCAATATAGCCCAGTTCAAGGTAGCAAAGTCTGGGAAAAATCACCACACAAGCAGATTGCATTTAATATTTATTAGCTGTTTTGTTGTAGTTCTAACGTGTAGAGCTTTATGGCCCAATTGGCATAGAAAAATCTGTATATATGCTTTTATCACTTAAGCAGTGATTGGGTTAATTATGCTTGATTCTCTGTACTCAGGCTTAGAAGTGAAAAGCTATGGGGCAAATTCACTAAGCGGCCTTCGACCAACGTTGGCCGCACTTCGCCAGGCGAATTATCGCCAGCGCTACGCTAATTCACTAAAGTGTGAAGTTGCGCTCAGGTCGGAGAATGGTAGTGTAGTTGCGCCAGTGTTACTTCGCCAGGCAAAGCGCATTTATGCTAGCGATGCCTAGCATACGGCGCAAATTTCAAAGTAGAATAGAAATATGTTACAGCCACTACATTACACTACACAAGCTCACGAAACCTTTAATAAATAAAATAAAGTTGTCCTATAGCCCTAAACATGTGTCCCCTGTATAGTTGAGTTGCCATATGTTAGAAAATGTAGGGGGGAAGGAGTGTAACCCCCCCAAAAAATGTAGCTCTTTTTCACTCACCCAAAGTTGCGCTAGTCTATCTACTTCGCTAGCGTAGAGTCGGTGTTGGTGAATTTGTGAAGTTACTAAATGACGTCACGCTGGCGAATTAGTGCTAGCGTTAGACGCTTCACGCTTTAGTGCAGTGGTTCTCAACCTTCCTAATGCTGCGACCCTTTAATACAGCTCCTCATGTTGTGGTGACCCCCAACCATAAAATATTAAAATATTTTCGTTGCCAGCCCAGAGCGGATTGTTAGGAAAGTACAGAAGACATCGTGGCTGCATAAATATAGAAAGCTGTAGTGCAATGGCTTCCCTACACAGGTTACTGAACTACAACTCCCAGCACCAACACCCAGAGAGCTACAACCTTGGCCCAGTGGGGAGAGAGATGAACCTGCTCATGGAACCCCTTAAGCGACCCCTGTGAAAGGGTTGTTCGACCCCCAAAGGGGTCGTGACCCCCAGGTTGAGAACCACTGCTTTAGTGAATTTGCCCCTGTATCTTTCTTTGTATCTGTTATTGTGAGTGGGGAATATACAGGATAACCATGTAAAACACTTCATTTGTAGTGGTGAGTGCTTTTTAATTTAAGATTCTTATTCTATTTTAAAGGGGTTGTTCACCTTTGGGACAATAAAGCTAGTTTAAAAGTCCATGTCATAAGCTTTTGTCATTTATCTTTATTGCCTAAAATGTTTGATTTCAGAGATGCATACCATAGAAGCTATGGATCATCTCTGCCAAATCACTCTCAGTTCAGTTCTGTGTCTTGGGTTCGCCCACACTGTGGTGGGGGAAGACAGGTTGCCATATAAGGAAGTTGACTCTGCACAGAGCATGCTATCTCTCTCTCCTGCTTCATTTGCATATCTTCCATTCAGCCAATTGGTTCACCAATATGCAAATGAAGCAGGAGAGTGTGATGGCACGCTCTCTGCAGAGTCAATCCTCAACTTCCTTATATGGCGACCTGTTTTTACAGCCTTTCCCACAATTTTGGATTCATAGGTGAGAGAACTGATAGATTTGGCAGAGATGATCAACTAATATGGTATGTATCTCTGAAATCAATCATTTAATTCAAGTAATAAAGATGCATTGCAAAAACGTTTGACATGGGCTTTTAAACTATCTTAATTGTCCCAAAGGTCAACAACTAGTTGTTTTCAGATAGATCACCAGAAATAACGAGTTTTTCCAATTACTTTCAATTTGTAACCATTTTTATTATTGAATTGTAAAGTGTAATTATTCACCTTCTAAAGCAGCTCTGGGGGGGTCGCAGACCCCCCAACTGTTCTAAACTGATGCATTTAATGGAGACATTTCTTATCTTTGTCCCTGCTGAGCAGTATCTCTGGGTTTCATTACAGGCAGCTGTTAGAATTGATACAATAGTTGCTAATACTCCAGAGATGTTGCTGTGAAATGTATCAATTAAATGTTGCAAAATTGTATCAGTTTAGAGTCTGCGCCTGAATTACTGAGCTGCCAGACTCCAACACCAGAGACACCAACATTCAATTCATTCAGATTTTGGAAAAACAGTAAAAGATAAATAATGGAAAGTAATTGAAAAAAGTCTTTATTTCTGGGGAACAATTTGAAAACTGAATAGAAAAAAGAGTTTGGAAGGTGAACAACCCCTTTAATATAAATACACCCCTGCCTAATAGTGCTGGAAATGTGTGTCTGTATGAACACTAGTGAGGGAATGTCTATGTGAAGGAAGAGTGCTAAAGAATTTGAAAACAACTGAACAGAAAGTGTTTGGAAGGTGAACAACCCCTTTAAAGTCTGACTGCTATTGGAGGTTGGGGGTTTTTTTTTTTTTTTACAAATTAATTTAATGGTTATTCTGGGAAAAAAAAACTCTGCTTAAAACAGTATTTGTAATGATATTGAAAGCCAAGCATTTGGCAGCATCACTAAAACATCACTGATTTGTCTTGATTTGTGTTCAGATCAGCATGAGGGGACACACGAGTAGTGCGTTGCTATAATGCACAATGCCGTTCAACAGAGGTTTCTTATTGGTCCAGTCATATGGCCAATCACATGGTATTGTGTGATGCCAATAAAGGCTTTTTAAAATTGGATGGTGCTGCGACCTTAACCATTATTGATTAAGCCAGTTTAAGAGTGGGCAAATCAAAACAGGCACCTCTTTTTAAAAAAAAAAAAAAGCTGTGTACTAACCAATTGCATTGTATGGCCATTCACCCACCAGAACTTCCAGCTCTGTCAATGATGGCATTCAGTTTTGCTTATATACGTATAGCCAAATCTAGACTGGGTGGACTTTTTACTTTTTGACTATTTTCTTTCCCCCCATCAGATGACGGATCAACTCCAGAAAGGATCGCACAGATTACTGGCCCCCAAGACAGGTGTCAGCATGCTGCTGAAATTATAAATGACCTGCTGCGTAGTGTTCAGGTAGGGGGGTTCCTTTGGTATAATGGGAAAGTCTTTAGTTGTAAATGAATAGAAAACAATTGGCAGATTTAAATATTTCACTACAGCAATATAAAGTATATAGCATACATATGCAAAATGTCATATGTACTGCCTAGCAATAGAATAGATATCTTCAGTGATGAGTTACCGGTTTTCTGGATTTTTTACTCTGGGAAAATATCCACTTACTGTATTCTCTGCACTCTATGCACTCTCAAACTGATTTAATTGGATTGCTTATCTTGTTATATTACAAATATCAATCCAGTAGCGTTTGATATTTGAATTTACAATTTCCATATACAGAATAGTTATTCACTTAACACTCCATGTGTTCAGAATTTGAGTTTAAAAGACAATACATTTTAGCAAATTTACGAAAAAATTTATAGTTTGGTTCTCTGATTACCCAAGTCAAATTTTCTGTTTGCAAGGATTCCTATGCCTTCTTTAGTCTGTTTTGTGACTTATCCAGTTTTATAATTTTGCTTTTATCAAAGTGTGATATTAGGTGTAGGTATTCAGTTTATTTTTATTTAAGATTGTACACACTGCTATGCTTTGCTTTAACTCTTTAGTCTGGAAACGCTGGTGGACCAGGGCCTGGTGGCAGAGGAAGAGGCAGAGGGCAAGGAAACTGGAACATGGGACCTCCAGGTGGTTTACAGGAATTCAACTTTGTTGTTCCGACAGTGAAAACTGGCCTAATAATTGGAAAAGGTATGTTTGTTTAAATGTTGTGTGTCTGCCAAACTGATCCTTGACAGCAACAGCTATTAAAATGTGGAATTTTGGTAGAATGTACGGTTTGGTGTGGTTATACTGTAGCTAAAAAATAATCCTAAAAAGAGACAAATAAGGACTGGCCTCGATTGCTCTAGTGCAGTTGCCCACATCAGCCAATCCTATCTTTGCTTTCATGGAATTAGAATATTGATCCAATGATTTGCTGTTCAGTTGTTGTGCTGTTTAACATATATATTTGTAAATTAGCAAAATATTTCTGGACTGTGTTCTGATTTGCTTTAACGGGGTGGTTCACCTTTCAGTTAGTTTTACTATAATGTAGTGTTCTGGTTTTTTTTTTTTTTTGGTTTTTTTTAAAGCTTTTTATTCAGCAGCTCTCCAGTTGCAAGAATAACATTTGTAGCCTTCCTTACAAATCATTTGTTTATTAGATGGGCAGTTAACCCCATTTGAAAGCTGGAAAATATCAGAAGAACAAGGAAAATTACAAAAAAATTAAGACCAATTGAAAATTTGCTTAGAATTGGCCATTCAAACACATACTAAAAGTTTACTTAAAGGTAAACCACTCCTTTAAACATCCGTTGGGCTAGCTCCAATGTATGTATGCAATTTTGTTTTATTATAGTGTTAATACAGTCTGTTAGTATTGATTAAAAAAATTTTCTGATCCCAGGCGGGGAAACCATTAAAAATATAAGCCAGCAGTCTGGGGCTAGGATAGAGCTGCAGCGGAATCCCCCACCAAATGCAGATCCCAACGTGAAGTTATTTACTATACGTGGATCTCCACAACAGATTGATTATGCCAGACAGCTAGTTGAAGAGAAGATTGGAGTAAGTACTTTTGTTGTCTCATCTGCAAACATAAATTACTAATCAACCTGTGCATTTTCAGAGAACAAGTAAGAGGAGGCTTTGTTTGTAGCCCTGTAGTGTAAGTGTGCTTCTGTCTGGGATTTATATTCCCTGTAGCTGTTATTAGAGGACTGTTGTCACTTATTATAAGCTTTATCTAATGGAAACCGTGAACTTTCTAATTATAATTTTATATACAGTTTCTGTTAATTACTTAATTATGGTATCCCTTTCAGCATTTAATCTCTCTACATGCAATAGGCTGACTCAGATTTTAATGGACAGTTGGCAAAGACCAATGATATCTTGCCTCCCTTTGCCTAGCAATACAGTAGTAGTAGTAGTAGTAGTGCAGAATGTTTAGCTGATAATCTTATATATATTTCATTAGATAAAACTTGGACATTTTCGCAATACATGCTGTTAAATTTTTAGTACAGATGCATTTGTGTTCTTGACTGCCTCCACTGTACACCAAATTTTAATCTGTGAAACAGGTGATATATTCTACATGAATGACTCTTGTAACGCATACTTGGTCCATTCATACTTCCGTTGCGTTCATTGCTGTAGTAACCCATGTAACCCTGTAAGATGATTACAGATGTACTGCCAAAGTTGAGTTTTTGTGTATAACAAAACATACTAAATGCAGGCCAGGCTGATCATTGCAAAAAGTACATGTAGTAGGGTTTGACACCTTTCATCACATGTTCCTCTATGTAGAGACGCAGTGGAAAATTGGTTTTAACTGGCCAGTTGCTAAATGCTGTTCTACTAAATAAATTATATTTCATTATCCACATTTAGTGTATTAATCAAAATCTATATAATACTTAAAGCCCTGTATAAATTCTGAGCTTTAGCATTATTTCTTTATAGGGTCCTGTAAATCCTTTGGGGCCTCCAGTTCCTCATGGTCCACCTGGTGTTCCAGGACCTCATGGCCCACCAGGTCCTGGACCTGGTGCTCCCATGGGTCCCTACAATCCACCACCTTACAATCCTGGCCCTCCAGGACCTACACCACAGTAAGTTTACTTTAAAACAAGGGAACTGAAGTGTTTTTTTTTTTTTTTTTTTTTTTTTTTTTTTTTTTTTTTTTTTTTTTTTTGCTGTTATATTGACTTGTGTTGTCCTTTTGTTTCCAGTGGACCCCCTGCTCCATATACTCCTCAAGGATGGGGCAACACTTATCCACACTGGCAACAACCCAACCAGCCAGACCCAAGTAAGTTGTTCTATCTTTATGAATCTACATATGTGTATCTTAAAGTGACAGTATATCTCCTTGTTCATCATGAGCTCATTGAAAAGGACTTGTGTTAAAAATCATTCATGGCTTTTTTACTAGAACTAACCAACAACCATACAGGACCATTGAAGCCATTCATTGTTTAGTCCTTGTGAGCCATATAATTATATTGCTAGTGCACCGACACCTCTCAAGTGTTTTAAAGTAACTAAAAGATCACATGTTGCCCTACAATGGTAAAGTTGTGTTTTGCTTCAGAAACATTGCTATAGTTTATGGAAACCAGCTGCAATGTAGCCATAGAGGTGCAGCCATTCAGTTGCAACAAAATTAGATTGCATGCTCTGAGCATAATGGTATTCTACAGAGCTTATATGTTATCTATTTAACCTGTGCTATTTAGCCCTATTTCAACTGCCTTCGTTGCTACACAGCAGCTTGTTTATCTACATTATCATATAGTGTTTCTAAAGCCAAAAACTATTCTGCATAAACCCTATTCATTGAGCTCATGTTAAACAAGGAGCTCTACTGCCCCTTTAAGGAAAGAATTCAGCAATGACACACTAGATAGATGCTAGGCGGGATTGCAGTTTATCACTGAGTGCAGGCAATCTTTTAATTTTAACTTTTTTGGTGCTGGTAGGCTAAGAAAGAAGTACAGGTGCAGACATGCTATAGCTATATTAGTTGAGGCTAGTTTTAGCTCTCCAAAACTAATTCCTGACAGTTTTGTTAAACCAAATTAAATGCGATAGTAATACCTTGCCTGATGCAGCATAATGGTTTAATGATTTCTGCAGGTTTTTCTAATTTACAAGGTTATTTTATTTCTTAGGTAAAGCAGCTACAGACCCGAATTCAGCAGCATGGGCAGCTTATTACGCACACTATTATCAACAGCAAGCACCCCAACCCCCTGCAGCTCCAAATGCTGCACCAACTACAACACAAACTAATGGGCAAGGTAACAAATACCTTTTCAAAGACATCTCCGTATCTTTCCCCTGCCCCCCAGTTAATTAGCTGGTTGTGTAAAAGGTTTTTGTACAGGAGAAGAAATCCCTGCATCAAAAAAAAATTTGCTCTAGGAAGCCGGAGTGAAGGAATAAATGTTTTGAGAATTTCGCTTTAGACACAGTATGCAGTGTGTATCTGATAAAGAGATTGCTCACCTTTAAATCAACGTTAACTTTTAATATGTTGTAGGCATTGATATTCTGAGACAATTTGCATTTCGGTTTTATTTTGTGGTTTTTCAGTTTTAACTTTGTTCCACAGCTCCCCAGTTTGCAGTTTTGGTATTTATCTTATTTCTAGGGCCTTGTTTACCATAGCAACCAGGTAGTGGTTTGCATGAGACTGGATTATTAATTAAATTAGAGGACTTTATGAAAAAATTAGGGGGGAAACGTAACCGAACTGTAGCTTCACAGGGCAATACTTTTTGGCAGCTGCTGTTAGTGACCCCAATTTGAAAGCTATAGAACAATGCAAGGAAAGGATATAATTCAGAACCCAATTATAAAGACCACTTGAAAACTTGCTAGGAATAGGATATCCTATAAAATAATAAAAGTTAACTTAAAGATGAGTCATCTCTTTAACAATATAGCTGTGGTCCATATTACGTGGTCCACAAACTTATTTGACATTCCACTGTCTTGTCTGCAGTGCTAAACCATGAGCAGCCCATGCATTAGTAAGAAAGATCTTTTTCAGAAATATATATTTGTAAGTGCAGTTTTTTTTTTAACATTGTGTGCGCCTAAATGTTTTTTTAATTAAGGACTTGATCTTTATTTAGCTGAACCTCCAGCTGCTGCACCCCCAGGTGGGCAAGTTGATTACACAAAGGCTTGGGAGGAGTATTACAAGAAAATAGGTATGTGGAAATAATGGAAATAAAATTCTCTCCATATGCATGCTTAATTGTTCCAGAAAGCCAACTTGTATCAATAGAAAACTATTATGTAATAAAATATACAAAAATACATTTGCATAAGATACTACTTGACCACAATTTGCACGCCATGAAAGAATTGCTCAAGTGAACTCGTAAAATTACAACTCTAGGATTAATATCACAAGAATCGGCAATTAAGGTTTGGTTTGATCAAAGCAAAACAGCACCTATAGCTGCACAACATACACAATGGCACAATTGAGTCTTTCACTACATAAACTTGGTGAACACGGAACGTTTGCAGCTTCCATCACCAGGAGAGTAGGACACTAGGAAAGAAAAACTCTTCCCTTTTCAGTTATTGCCACTCATCTTTAGTTAACATGACTGGGTCTCTTATTTTTATAATTAAAGAAAATGCAAGTTTAAACCCAATACTTTATTATAAATGTTACAATGTAAATGATTCAGATAAAAACGGTCTTCAGTTTGGTGCCTTAAAGGAAAACTATACCCCCCCGAACAATGTAGGTCTCTCTAAACATAAAACAACTCATATGTAAAACCTTGCTTCATGTAAATAAACCATTTTCATAATATACTTTTGGATTAAAAAGTCAGAAAACAGTCGACCCACCCCTTTCTCAAACTTCCGGTCCAAGGCTGCCTACCCTTTTCCTTATCGCACTCTGCTTTCCCCCATTATGTCCCCCCTGCTTTCTCCAATTTCGCTTCCATGCTGTAATCTCCTTCCCCGATCGGCTCCCCGCAGCTGAAGCTCGACACCTCTCTGCTGCTGGCAACAATCCCTTCCTTGCTGCCTCTTCTAATCTTTTTCTGGCACCTGCCCCAATCAATCGCATTGGCTCCCTGCAGCTGTAACTTGAAACTCTTTGCTGCTGCCTTTAGGATCCATTGCCTGCTGACTTTTCACCTTCCCGATTGGCTCCCCACAGGTCTGCTGCGTGACGTGTCCTATCTGCTTTCCCCATCTCTCCCTGCTTCCTTCTTACCAGCTCAATTTTTGTCTTGCTTAAAAAAATAAATTAATAAAATGGTTTTATGAAGTTTTTTTTCTACATGTTTTGATCGAACTCACTGCATCTACCAATATACTGATTCTGCACATTAACTCCCTGCAACTAATATTTACCAGTGTGTAAACAAGTAATCTAATTATAGATCAATAGCTGACTGTTAGATATTATATTAATGTGAAGAGACTGGTTAGCGTTTGTGGCTGGGGGTTAGAACTAGCCAAAATTGCAGCTATAGAAATAATATAAAGTGCAGAATCAGTATATAGTTGGATGCATGCAGTATTTGTATGATATTACATGCAGGCTGTAGAGACGCAGGAAGCTGTGCTATGCCAGTGTTCAAGCTGTCAGTCAGTGCTATGACAATTTCCTGTGGAAGAAAGAACACACTCCCATCTCTCATTTCAGCCTAAACGCAGAAGAGAGAACATCTCCTTGCAGCTCTAATAAAATCAACATTTTTGAAGATAAAATGCTTTTAACGGCTTTCTTTTCTGCATCATTACATACTGCAGGGAAAGAACAATAATATAACTGAAGATGAGTATTATGTGAAATGTCCCCTTTAAATATTTCTGGTCAGGTGATCTCTGAGGCAGCACACATACCATCATGAAATGGTGGGTCAAGGCGCAAGAGATTTAAAAGGGCAATATTTACTTAAATATATATACCAGTTTGGTGAGATTCTTTAATATGTCGCTTAATTTGGTATAAACTCTGTTGCTATTTACATTGTCCTGTAGCATGTTTCTGGCCTAAATTTCACTAAAAATTATTTTTGAAGATCTCTTGCAACTTTTTTTCTATAGGTCAGCAAGGGCCCCAACAAGATTATACAAAAGCATGGGAAGAATATTACAAAAAACAAGGTAACTTGTAAAACAGTGTGTTCACATATATATGTAATATGAATATATGCATTTCTTTTTATTGAAAACTAAGCATAACTTTGTTGTGGTATTGCATCTTTTCTGAAGATCAAGAGATGACTTTAAATTTTAAGCTCAAGGGCTAATGATATTCAGGTGCTTAGTACAGGCAAATGTCAACTTGGTAGACTTTCTTGAATGCTAAAAAGCCATCTTCTCAAAACTGTTTCTCTACGTGGGGCAGCCCTAATTTCTGCTCAAAATGGATGTTGCAATACACAAATATATACGGTATAAACAGACTAGGAAATAGGCAGTCCTTTATTGATGCTTAAAGGGATACTGTTGTGGAAAAACATGTTTTTTTTACAAAATGCATTGGTTAGGCTTAGTCCAGACGGGGAGATTCAGGGGCGACTTTTCGCCGCGACGGATCGCCCCTGAATCTCCCCAAATAGCTAGGCACCGGCATTGCTTAAAAACGCCGGCGCTTATTCACACGGAGCGGTGCGATTTTTAAAATCGCTCCAAATTGCCTCGCCAGGACTGTTGACGGGGAACCGGAAAAAAGATAAAATAAGGAGAACATACTTGAGAACCGGGGAAGACTTAGGAAGGGTTAAAATAGATTATGAGAAAGGAGACGGTAAGTAGTTAATTTAAAAAAGAAAAAAAATATTGCAGGTATTGCAAAAAAATATTGCAGGGATGCAGAGAACAAAACTATGGAGGCCATACATGGAGAGATCCCCCCCATTCACAGGCCGATAAACTGCCGACTCAGTCTGTCAAAACGGCAGGAGCTGATTGTGTCTGTGGGAGGAGGGGCTGCTAGTGGACGCTGTAGAGCAGTGATCCCCTACCAGTAGCTCGCGAGCAACATGTTGCTCCCCAACCCCTTGAATGTTGCTCGTAGTGGCCTCAAAGCAGGTGCTTATTTTTCAATTCCAGGCTTTAAGGCAAGTTTTGGTTGCATAAAAACCAAGTGTACTAACAGAGCCTCCTGTAGGCTGCCAGTCCACATAGGGGGCCACCAAATAACCAATTACAGCCCTTATTTGGCAGCCCATTAAGTTTTTGTATGCCTGTTTTGCTCCCCAACTCTTTTTATTTTTGAATGTGGCTCATGGGTAAAAAAAGATGTGGACCCCTGCTGTAGAGCATACAGATGATGGGGAAACTGAAAGTAGTGGCTTACCTGTAAACCATGTGACCACTCTCCTCTTGACATCACACACATGGACTGATGGGGGAGGGGGAGTGCACAGCTAGATTCTCACGTCGCTGTGCGACTTGGCGCCTCCAAGCACACAGGTAATGCTGTGCCTGCTGTTAATACCCTGAATGGAAGACGCGATACCTGGTGCTCTTTGGTAGAGGCACGGCCATGCTTGACAAAGGGGTATGACCCCAAAACGTTGCTCACTTCCGCAATAAACGTGCAAGGTGTTGCTTGCTATATCCTGAATGCCTTGGATTTTTCTACTTCTATGCTGTTAATACAGCACAGGATGAATGTGTAATGAGCAGATATGGAAGCCCCCATGACAAAATAAAAACTAAATTTGTGGATTAACATTTTATTTGCCACATAGTGTTAAATGGATGTCAGAAAATGCAGAAAAAAGTTTAAAACTGCAACTGATTCCCTTTAATCACATGTTTCGGGAGCTAGTTCCTTTTTCAGTTGATGGCAAAAAATTGGATACCCCTTAACCTGAACTACAGGTCTCCTTCCCTAAGTGTGTCAAGTATCCAGATTGTAGGGCAAACATGATTGTCTCATAATTGCATTGAGCTCTACATTATATCAGTTTTAATTTACTGTTCCCCAAAAAGTCAGTTTTGTTTTAAAGGGGTTGTCCACCTTCCAACAAATAGTTGTTTTCAGATAGATCACCAGAAATAATGACTTTTTCCAATTACCATCTATTTGTAACCGTTTTTCTAATATTGAAGTGTAAAGTGTCATTTTTCACCTTCTAAAGCAGCTCTCCAAGGGGGGTCGCAGATAATGGATACATTTCTTATGTTTGTCCCTGCTGAGCAGAATCTCTGGGTTTCACTACAGGCAGCTTTTAGAATTGATACAATAGTTGCCAATACTCCAGAGATGTTGCGGTGAAATGTATCAAATGTTGCAAAATTGTATGTTTAGTCTGCACCTGCATTACTGAGCTGCCAGACTCAAACACTAGAGACACCAACATTCAACTTTATACTTAGATTTTGGAAAAACAGTTAAAAATAAATAATGGAAAGTAATTGAAAAAAAAGTCTATTTATGGAGAACAATCTGAAAACAACTGAACAGAAAGTGTTTGGAAGGTGAACAACCCCTTTAAGGAATTGGGACCCTTCAACCCATTTTATGGTTGTAGAGGATGTTTGGTTGCTTTTTATGCTCCATTTTGCTGGGCTTCAAAAGTAGTTTGTTTTAGCCATCTAGTAATGGCAGGCTAACAAGTGACAATAGTCTTTAAAGCATTAATATATCAGCCTTAAAGTGATTCTGACACTAAAAAATGTATTTTAACATATGAATGTACATTACATGTTACCTATAGGTCATGCTGATCATTTTTTGCTGAGGTTTGTTTTTGTATATAATTGTTAGTTGGATTTCCTAAGCCTGACTCTCTGACTTTGTCAACCTAACAGTCCCATCTCAGTCTTAGTTACAGTTTCTAATAACACAAATATGTCAGCCCCCTCATACAGGGGGGATCGGACAGGTCATGTAAAAGCATCATGCAAATAATTTATGGCAAATTTAGAAGTAGCTTTCAAAGCCAGTTATATAATAGATGTAAAAAAAGAGTTTAATTTCAGGTGTCAGTAGCTCTTTAAAACACTTTAGCCCTGTTTCTGTCTGCTTAAATAAGGTTTTATCTGTACCCTTTTAGGGCAAACTGTTCCAGCTCCAGGAGCTGCACCTCCTGCAGGGCAACCAGATTACAGTGCAGCCTGGGCTGAGTATTATCGACAGCAAGCAGCATATTATGCCCAAACAAGTCCACAAGGGATGCCACAACATCCGCCCGCACCACAGGTATGATTTTTTTTTTTAAGCCAGAATTTGGTTTGTTTAGGCTGGTTTAACTTTTTTTGGGGGGGGGGCAGAGCAAGTTCTGTGTTTTACCCTGCAAAAACTTAACAAAATGAAACTGTAACTTGTACATCATTCTGTTGTATTGTATGTTTACAACATTTTCCCCCTCCAGGGCTAATGAAAAACATGCAAGAAGCAGTCTGCATTGGTTAACCAGTCTTGCCATAGGGTTTTCACTCCTGAGTTGGGTTCCTTGTTAAAGGGATTTTAATGTTTAACTTTTTGTATGTTTCTTATATATTTCTTCTGCACAGGGCCAATAATGAGAAGTGGACAGTACAGTATTTGCTTCATTGTGTTGGGGGAAACCATTGTTAAATATATGGATGCAGACGCCTTGATGAAGATCTTAATTTTTTTGTTTCGGTTTAAATTTGTTTTGAAAAAAAGATGTACAAAACTATCACTACTGACTGATAGGAGGCTATTTTTCTGTGTAGAAATGAAAACTGGTTTGTTTTTAGTATAATAGTGTAGATGTACACATTCCAGCAAATGTATTTGCAACTATGTGGTCAATGCTTTGTCATACAAATGTACTTTTTCAATGTATACTTTATGACTTTTAAAATGCCTGTTTTGTGCTTTACAATAAATAATATGAAACCTCCTGTGTCGGTAAGTTGGATATGTGAGTATTTAACTATTGTTTTCTTTTGGGGGATAAAATCTGTTAAATTTTTTACTGCTTTGAAGAAAAGTACGCTGGCAGTTTTTAAGCTCTTACTACTTCTCAATCTAACTTTCAAGAACCTGTTTTAATTCGATCCTGTGACAGTAGTGGATGCTTTTTGTTTTGTTGCATGTGTAATTTTGATTGCGGTTCTTTTTTTTTTTTTTTTCACTGCATAAAGTTCCTTTGTATTTGACCACTATTCAGAACTGTACAGCTGTGCTCCTCTGCTTTGGGAAATTTGTTTTTATACTTTACCTGCATAAATTTTAATATTTTTAGAAAGTTTGTGTTGAATTTATTTGCATATTCTCTTGGAAGATGACCTTTCTGTAGTGACATTGTTTTGCTGCTGGTTATACGGACTATTAGCTGTTGGATATTTTCTGAAAATGAACGTTAATGTAGTCTACTTAAAATCTGAATACTGAAAATACAGTATTAACACCATTTATCACCTCGGTCAAATTAACATTTTTATAA
This sequence comes from Xenopus borealis, assembly GCA_024363595.1. Taxonomy (NCBI): domain Eukaryota; kingdom Metazoa; phylum Chordata; class Amphibia; order Anura; family Pipidae; genus Xenopus; species Xenopus borealis. Next base: position 71,688,403 of record CM044437.1, read on the forward strand.
ATAAACTTTAATTTTAATGTCCATATCCAGATTGCGTTGAATATCCATTGTTTGCTCCTTGCATATTTGCCAGCTCATTATTGCTTCTGTTCTATCAGATCACAATCAAATCAGTCTTGCCATTCTGTTGAAGTGCAGATTTGATCCAGCCAGTATAGCAGTAGCTCTATAGGTGTGAGGAGGACTGTGCTGTGCATCATCATTAATTTGTGTTCCTTCATGGAGCATTGCACTGTAAGTACCTCAATAAATGGACAAACTGCAAATTTATCTGCTCATTTTCCATTATATTGACACGAGTTTTACAATTATGCAATGCAGTGTTATCTTGGCTGATATTTGGTTAGTGTGTATATATATTGGCTATTTTTTTTAGGTAAGTATCCCCAATATGGAGTTTTAGCCACAGCACAATTTTTTCATTGACTAAATCTTGTCCTTGTAAATATAGCTTCTCTTCACCATACATCTTGATATGTTTGCATTGTCAGACCTTTCCCTTAGTAGTCATTTTAATACACTGGTTTTTATATAATTATGTTCCTGTTTGTTTAGCTCAAACCAAGTAAAAATATCTCTAGCAATGTGTTCATTTTTTTGTGGGGGTTTTGGTTTTTTTACATTGCTTACTTGGGTAAGTGGCAGGACACATCTTGGCACCATGTATTTTGCATGACCTCTTGACTGGTTCGTTCTTAGATAATTGATGTTCAGTCCTTTTTATGCAATTTGGAGGCTGTTAATCTAATTCATTCCAGGTCTAAAAAAATTAGTTGGGGGAAAAAGTGAACTATATACCCTTGAGTGCCTTCCCAGATCTTCCACCTTAGGTTCTGCTGCAAAACCAGGTAAGCACAACCTAAGGGAACATCAGTACAGTTGCATCTTTGTTGTCCCTGTAAAATTTGTGGTTGTGCCAAAAATCTCTCTACCTTGTATTTTCAGACTAACCGACAGTCATAGCCTTTAATTTCCCTGTAAATGTTTTAAATTTTATAGCACAAATGCGTTTTCTCTTGAAGGTTTTTTTGCATTTAGATTTCAGGCTGTAATCACTCTGCTCATGTTCCAAAGTTGCTGTGTTTATACTGCAGCATGTATTTCTGTCAGGATTATTTAATGTTCTCATTTAGGTTGAATTGCTAATCTTAAATGACCGTTTGAGGGTTCAAACATATGTTGTGCCAGTTATTTTTAATACCTGCCTTTATCAACAATTTATTAGAACGGTGTTTTGCTGTTGCTTGTTTTCTAAAATGTGCTGACACTTTTCAAATCCTGCTTATTTGTACGTTAAACGAAAATACCTGCCTTCGTTTTCACACACAGTGCTGAAGATGCTGCAAGCACCAAATCATAGCAAATATAATCAGGTCCTGGGGTAGTTCCTAAGGAGGAATCCTTTCTGTGTATGCCATTGGTGATCCGATGGGCATGGACGTAGAAGGGCTCATGTAGAAGGTAAAATTGGCAAAATACTAAGAAATGTATTGTGCATAATAGTGCAGATTTGTTTTTCATCACTATTGATACTTTTCATATGTGCCCTCAAGTTTGTTAGTTTTCAGCAGTTATATATATTTTGCCATTAATGAATTTAAATGGATCTTTTTTTAACACACTGTTTATTATCACTGCGCTAACACAGAAATATTGTGCACTACATGCACAGTCAGCAGCAGTTCTAATATCTATCTGGAAAGAAACGATCCCTGCGCAGCTCTGTACCTCCAGGAATGCAGAGATGTGTTCTGTATAAGGAATAGTAGGACAAGTGCAGTAACTGGGAGCCTCTAGATATCAAGTAGCATTAATTAATGCAGAATAAGGCTTTTCATAATGTCTAGGAATTGATCTTTTTTTTTTTTTCTTCCTGTGTTATGGCTCTTTACTAAATCCCTGTTGTATGGAGGTAATGTTTTTTTTTTTTTTTTTTTTTTTTTTTTTTGTGTGTGAGGTTAAACTTTTTTTTTATGGCTTAAGTAAATAGAAATGATATATTCACCTGCTCAAATAACAGCTTTATGCAAGCAGTGAACATGCCTTCCTGTCAGCCTTAAGTCTTGTTTCTGTCCCCATCACACACAATTGCTAAATGAATCGAGACTGAAAAATGTACTTGTTTCCAAAAGGAAATACACAGGTGCTAAAAACTCCCTGCTTACATAGTGAAGGTATATTAATGACGTTCTGTGCATGTCTTTTAGAAATTGCAGTACAGTTTATTTTCAAACCTTCTCATTCTAAACTTGCAGTTTTTATTTTTCTATCTATGTATTTGCTTCAGACATGAGTTGAGTTTAGGCATGCACTGAAAACACCATTCGCTTCAGGATTCAGCCAAATCCAAGTTCCTGGCTGAACTGAATCAGTAAAATCACGTGACTTTGTCACACGAGCAAGAAGTTTAAAAAAAATAAACACATGCGTGTGGTTCTTTAACCCTTCTTGATCCTCAATTACAATATGCAAGTTACAGTGTGTATTTGGTCCAGGATTCAGTCAACTCTTCCCTGAAGGATTTGGGTGAATCCCAAAGTAGTGGATTTGGTGCATTCCTAGTGTTTCAGAAACACTGTGTAGAGGAACACTTGTGTTAAGGAGCTGGGGGGTGGTGATCATACAGTTGCTGGAAGAGCTTTGTGCTCCATTATTTCTAAAATATACGCATGAATTCTGGTTTGGAAAATACTTCCAGTTGTAGCTGCCAAAACGAAGGTCTTTATGGCCATGGATTACTTTTTGCTTCTTGTTGGACTTTTTATAGTTGTAAATGCTTTCTCTTCCTACAGCAAAAAAGTAATTTCCAAACCTAATTTTGTTTTTGTCTGTTAGAAAGCTAGGTTTATATTGGAAAGGCTTCCCCATACCTTTAAATCTTTTGATTAACAATCATCTGCTGTCTCCCTTTAGCATTGGAATAAGCGGATCCAGTTCTCCCACACATTCACATCTTACAGCTGAATTATGGCGACCCCATGCTGTTCCTCAGGGTGTCCTTCCAGAGAGGCATCCTTCATGGTAGTTGATATGGGTGGGGGTAATCTTGTGTAATTGTTAGGCTAGTTCTCTGATCTAATATATATAGAAATGTTCTGTGTTTATCAATTTAACTAGGGATGCACAAATCCACATTTTTGGATTTGGCGAGCCCGTGTATCCTTTGAAAGTTTCGACCTAATGAAAATCCTAATTTGCATATGCAAATTAGGGGTAGGAAGGGGAAAACATTTTTACTTGTTATAACAAAAAATTCATGTGATTTCCCTCCCAGACTCTAATTTGCTTATACAAATTCTTGGATTTGCTGCATCCCTAATTTTAACCAAAAATAATTGTTTTTAAATGTTTTTTTTTTCTTTGTGATAAAGCTCTCCTGTTACCACCAGTGTGTCTCTTGATATGGTGGATTTAGCAATGCATGCCTATGGTCCTAATGTAAAATCATGCTTTCATGTAAACCTATCTTCCATATAAACAATTGTAGACTGTCTTCTAGAGAGTAATTGGCTTTATTGCATAACTCCTACATTATTCCATAGTACTACAGTCTAGAGATTGTGAAGTATACTTGTGGCTGTCAGCAGACAGCCTGCCTAGAAAAGCTTTCATATCACTTCACCAAAGAGGAAAGAGTAGACCTGACCTTGTGCTGACATTGAACTACTGTCTATGTATGCATGTATGTATAAAGATCTATATTAGACTGAGAAATTCTGTCATTCAAGAGCATGTCTTTTCAATCACCACTCGCCCAATAAGAGAGCCTTTTTAGAACATGCATATACTACATATTGGTTTTAGATTGCTTTAAAGGTCAGCATCTGTCAGTTATTTGCTTCAGAGTTAACATCACAATTGCTGTTATTATTCAGGTTAAAGAAAATATTTTTGGGGGATGGGGTATTACTTTTCTAAAATGATTTTGCTGGATTTCATATTTCTTTTGGTACAGGGTTGTTGTTGTTGGGTGATTATTGCATGTAATGCAGAAACCTTGAGAGAGTTTCACATAAGTATTGAAGTGATTTTTTTTTTTTTTTTTTTCATTTTGCAACCTTTGTTTACCACTGTAAATTATACATTTGAATGCATAATTTATCCAGTTTATGGATGAGCTTCTAGAAAATAAAAGCAAGTATGCAGGGAGTGCTCTTGTTATTGAAATGTTATCTTAAGCCTTCTGTATAGCAAACCCCTGGGGTTCACTTTCAGCATACTGTATTTAGTTTTTGGAGGCATTTTATCCCTTTAAAGCTCCCTATCTTTTGTGATATTGTCCATTTTAAAATGCTAGAAATCATTTGCAAAACTCTTAAGTAATGCTTAAAGCACCCATTTTTTGTATTGGAAATATCTGGGTTATTTCAGTTACGTTAATATTTTATTGAATGAGTGCATTTTAAAGCACCAACATAGTAACATAGTAAGTTAGGCTGAAAAAAAGACTTGCGTCCATCAAGTTCAACCTTTTTTTTTTTTTTTTTTTTTTTTTTCTTTTTAATTTTAGCTGCCTAACTGCTAGTTGATCCAGAGGAAGGCAAAAAAACCCATCCTAAGCCTCTCCAATTTGCCTCAGAGGGGGGAAATGCTGTTCAATAAATTGATTTATAGTCTAAACCTACAGATTTGCATACAAAGCAACCAATACAAGAAGTAAATGTTATGCTTGTGTGTTCAGGCCCTCATTTGTCACTCGCCCAGTGATGAGTGAATTTACTTGCCAGGTTTCTCCAAAAAAAAAAAAAACTAGACTCCAATGTATTGTACATGTGTCATGCAGCTTGAAAAAGACCATTGCAAAAAACCTATGGCTCTCAATGCTTTTACTGAATTTGAGACTTTTTATCCCCTCATATCCCTAACTTTCATAAACACTTTAGGATCCTGCTCGGTATTTGGCTAAATCTTTCAGAAAGCATTTTGGATTCCGCCAAATCCTGAAATAGTGGATTTGGTGCATCCCTAATCTTATTTTAGCTACTGCCTGATTGCTAGGTTAAATTGGACCCTAGCAACCATTAACTGTTGAAACTCCAAACTGGGGAGCTGCTGAACAGACGGCTAAATTCCAAAATACAAAATGAAAACGAATTACAAAGTATCAGAATATCTAAGTCATACTAAAATTAAAAAATTGAGCTTAACCCTTTATGATGAGAATGACCATATGTATAATCTTTCCCTAGCTGTTAAAGGGAAACTGTCATGGGAAAACATTTTTTTTTTTTGTTTTTTTTTTTTAAACGCATCAGTAAATAGAGCTGCTCCATTAGAATTCTGCACTGAAATCCATTTATCAAAAGAGCAATTTTTTTTTTTATTTAGTTTTGAAATCTGACATGGGGCTAGCCATTTTGTTAATTTCCCAGCTGCCCTGGTCATGTGACTTGTGCCAGCACTTTAGGAGGGAACTGCTTTCTGGCAGGCTGTTGTTTTTCCTTCTCAATGTAACTGAATAGTACGCAGTGAGACATGGGTTTTACTATTGAGTGCTGTTCTTAGATCTACCAGGCAGCCGTTGAGCCGTTATCTGGTTACCTTCCCATTGTTCTGTTAGGCTGCTGGGGGAGAAAAGGGAGGGGTGTTATCACTCCAGCTTGCAGTATAACAGTAAAGCATGACTGAAGTTTATCAGAGCACAAGTCATATGACTTGGGGCAGCTGGGAAATTGACTGTCTAGCCCCATGTCAGATTTAAAAATTAAATATAACAAAATCTGTTTGCTCTTTTGAGAAATTGATTTCGATACAGAATTCTTCTGCAGCAGCACTATTAACTGATGTATTTTGAATGCATGATTTTTTTCCATGACATGATCCCTTAAGTCAGGGGTCCCCAACCTTTTTTGCTCGTGAGCCACATTTAAATTTAAAAAAGAGTTGGAGAGCAACACAAGCATGAAAAAGTCCATGGGGATGTCAAATAAGAGCTCTGATTGGCTTTTTGGTAACCCCTATATGGACTGGCAGCCTACAGGAGAGAATGTTTGGCAGGACACCTGGTTTTTATACAACCAAAACTTGCCTCTAAGCCAGTAATTAAAAAATAATCGCCTGCTTTGAGGCCACTGGGAGCAACATCCAAGGGGTTGGAGAGCAACATGTTGCTCGCGAGCTACTGGTTGGGGATCACTGCCTTAAGTTTACTACAAAAGTACTCCTTCTCTATGCTAATGGCATTTTGGTAATTACAAGAAACCAGTCGATGGATGCTATTGGAGCCACGTATTGCACAATAATACTTGGTAATGGTGTTCTTAACAGCTTTATGATCAATGTAAATGGCCAGTAACACCAGAAATGTAAAATTCTTATGTGCATTTTCAAATAATTCTGAGTATTTTTTACAAATGTTTTACTTTCTAGAAGTTGTTTACAAATGCTTTAATTTCATAGGGTTCTGTAAAAGTTCAATCAAACTCAATTGGCAACAGATAAGACTCCAATGTTTGTAAAAGCAAATGGGCAGCTGCATAAAATGTACAGTATAGTAACTCTGTTCAATCTCTTGTTTAGTGGCTCAGGATCCTATATGCTTGTAGCTTGAAAACAAAGAAACCTTTCTGCTGTTCTCTCCTGTGATTAGCACTATTCATTATGAACATTTTTTGTTGCCTTATGTACAATAAACAGTTTCAGTGCACCACTATTGTAAATTCTAGCAAATAATTGTATTTCTCATACACTTTTAAAAAATCTGTTATTTCTTTTCTGTAACTTTGCCAAGTAGACATACAAATTTTTTATACAAAAATCTCTTTTGCTGTATTTTGCCATGGGATTACATTTCCTGATAATCTCATTCATAAATGTAGTGCTATGTTGCATTCATGTATAAATGAGATGCCTTTCTGCTCTATGAAATGTGCTCTCTGCAGAAGAGAAACCTTCCTGTGCTAAAAGAAGACTTGACTTCAATGTATCTTTTAAGCTAATATCCTAGTAAGGAGAGCAGCATGGATTGGGGTAAATTCAATTCTTTGACTCTGGATTTCACTCTGTGCATTTGTGATAGGGATGTACTGAATACATACAGGATTCAGCTTGGGATTCTGTAAATATTGTACCACTTTTTACCTTCCTGACACTAATTTGCAAATTGAGGTTTGGCATTCACCCCAAATCTTTCATGAAGGATTTGGCCCAATCCTAAATAGTGAATTCTGTGCATCCCTAATTTTTAACAGGTCAAAATACATTATATATTATTTTCCTGTTAGAAATCCCTTTATGATAGTTCTTTGTAGTCTTGTTCAAGAAGGCTCAATGTTTTACATGCCTGTGCCCCGTTCCTTTTAGAAATGTCTATTGCACTTCAAGCTCTGAGTTACTGTAGTAACTACTCGGGGAATTGGCTATTGGCAGTCTAAGAATTTGCCCTCCACCCCCATCCCTGTTAATACCATTCCTTGTTTTTGAAAGCCATCCTGAACCTACAAATAAACTATTTATTGGCATCAAAAGTCCTATTGTCATGTAGAGAAGGGCATTTAAATCCTGTTTGAGTATAAACTCTGCCTGTTCTCTTTTATAGAGTTTAGTTTCTGCTGTGTAAATATGAACTGTTGGCCAGCTTAGCTAGAATTCCCCTGTAGCTACTCAGTAGCTTATTTAAACTAGAAGTAGTGTTTTTGAAGTGAACACAATATTTACCAGTGCAAGTTAACCATGCGTATTGAAATGTACATTTTAATTTTGTCATTACTGTCTCTTTAAATTAGGATAGTTAAAATCTTCATTTGAAAGCCTAAGACAGACAGCGTTCTATCTCACTGGGTGGTGCAAGCCATAGGCAACCCAGTGTATATTCGGCTTTCATGCCCTGTCTTGTTCTCACACTACTATTTAAACAGATATTAATACTTTCAAAGTACTTTCAATTGTGCTTATGGGAATACATAATTTTTTTTTTTTTTATTCAAAATGCACGAGTGATGCTCTAGCAGAATTCGGACGTGAAATCCATTTTTCCAAATAGCAAACATTTTTTTTTTTTTTTTTTACACTTAATATTGATTTGACAGAGCTAGACATATTGTGAATTTCCCAGCTGCCCCTTGTCGTGTGACTTGTGCTCTGATAAACTTCAGTCACTTTACTGCTGTACTTGCAGTACAGCAGTAAAGTGACTGAAGTGACTGAAGTTTGTGATATCCCCCCACTTTTTTTTTTTTTTTTTTTAATTGTCGTTTAGTTGATAAACATTGCTTGCAAGTATCAATGCAATATTAAAAATCTCAGATAATAGTGTTATGTGAGGCTAATGCCACCAATGGTAGTTTCTGTGTATAAAAGCAGAAAGAAACAATTCAGTAACATGCCTTCCTTTCTGTATTTGTGGCAAAATCGGCTCTGTGTCTGCACTCAGGCCAATGCAGTGCATATCGATGCATGTATAGAAAAGAATGGGTGTGAGCAAATCTGCGGTCACCCATATATTTATATCAGCCAAGCCACACTGCAATATGATCAGTAATTACCAAGATTGATTCCATTTAAATTTGTGACTCGCATTCACTGAAATGGGTCCTTGACTGAGATTTAGGAGGATGAATTAACAATCGCTGAAAAGTAGCTACTAAGCTTTGAGACTTCCACATTGAGGTAAGACACTATAAATAGTTTGGCGTTAGTTTTGACAGTTTTCCCACCTTTTTTATGCTTTGGAACTTTAGATGCCTCATTGCAAATAAGTTTTATTTGAGTGTTCCAAAATGACTACGGTTATACCATGCAGTGTTTCCAAGCAGCAGAGCTTTGTCATTGCAGCCATTGCTGTGTGGTCTTGTTTAAATTTGTTTATGGGGGGGGGGGTGCCCCTCTATTGAAAAGCATCCAATGGTTTTCTGCCCAAAATCCAATATCCCACTACTTCAGAGTTGCCTCATTGAGGGCTGGTGTTTAGATTGATCTATTTTAAGGAACTGCTTTAATTTTTCTACGTACATTTTCATATCATTCACTTTGTTACAGCTATTTTGGAGGCACATTTAAAACCCCTTTTAGGATGATGTACTGTCCCTAAATTGCTGTCTTTTTAATGATAAATTTCCCAACAGCAGATATTCTCATTTTCTCCATCGTGAGGAAATAAACGGATTCTGCTATACTCCATATGTGTGAGAATTGAAGGACAATAATAACTTGCCATGCAGTCCTTTTTCAAATCCGCACATGGAATACTTTGCACACCCTGTGAGTCCAAATAAACAAAACTTGGAGTCAGTCCACACCAGTCAGGGAGGTTAGTTGCCCCATCAACAAATCGCCTCTTCTTTGGGGCGCCAATCTCCCCAAACTGCCTTCTCCCTACCCTCCGCCGGCTAAAATGAAAATCGCCTGCAGCAATTCACACACAGTGCTTCATTTTCTGAAGTCGCCCAAAGAGGCGATTTGTCACTGGGGCAAATAATCTCCCAGAATCTGCTTGTGTGGACTGACCCTAAAAGGGTAAACAGGCAAAGTTCTTTGAGAGGAATCCCATAATACTGTTCAGTGGGAGCCCACTTTGCACTAAAAGTTGTGAAGAGACTTTGCAAAGCAAGTGATTTGTTTCCTGCATTATATGTAAACCCAGAATGTTTTAATGTTCAGCAAACGCCACCTTAAGGCCTATAGCACATGTTGCAGATTACTGGTGTCTGGGCCAAAACTGCAGGTAATGCCAAATAATGGGTTCCTTTCCAGATGAAACAATTGAAAGCATTTTCCTGCTGAAAATCAGTGTTGGTGTTTTCAGCCATTTGAGTCAGCAGAGTTGCTTTTGGCCACTTTGGCGCTGCTCTGAAAAACACAGTTGGCCAAACACCTTCAAACTGTCATGTGGCACAGGCCTAAAAATTTAAGGGGGCATGACAATCTACATGTTTGTTTAAATCTTTGATTGCATAAATGTTTATAGACCTGACCCAGCTATTCGTCTTACAGCAGGTGACCATTTTATTTTGAGGTCTGCAAATGACTCTCATATCCACTCTTTTAGCAATAGATTTGCCAACACCTCATACTATATAGAACATTTGTCAGTCTTCCTATTCAATGCCTCCATAGATTTTACACACCTTGGCCCACTGACTATAGACACACCTCCCAATTAATATATATATATATATATATACCCTGCCAATTCTTTATTCTTTCCAGCGTTTCAAATATCTCTTTGCAATTGTATTCTGTGAATGTTATTGCTCACACTCATGTGAATATTTGCATTTTTAATGGATGTTTGAGAAATAAAATATTGAACTGTGAATTCTGGTGTAAGCTTTTTGTGTTTGCTTATTTCCATTTGTGTTTGCTTATGTCCACTGTATGAAATAATACAGTAGTGTAAGATAAAACGAATTCGTTTATTGGAAAAGTTCTCGCCGTTAAACAGCTGTTCATTGAAAATAAAGGCATCAAATTTAATTTCAGAAAAGATAAACAGCCATATTTTCTGTTCCTTCATTTCAGAAAAAAGAAACCATATGTATAAAATAGTTCAGCCGTGAAATAACTTTAATACAAAGCTTCCTAAATGTTATTCTGTTGAGCACTTCCACCTGTCAAACATGCATTTAAAGCCTTGCCCTTGTCTTTCAGGAATACCACATAAATATAGCAGGTGATCTTGTGTTACTTGGCCCCCACTGAAGAAAGGATGGATGCATTGAGTCAAAGAAGGGAAACTCCAGTAAAGCAGGAGATTAATAGTCATCAGCTAGAGCAAGAAAAAGGAGTGAGAATAGATAATTTAGAATTGAATGTTAAAATCATGCAATCTAAATTTCAAGTGTGGAAAATGCTTTTAGTTCTTACTTTCAATGCTGAGAATACAGCTGCTAGCTGCTGTGCCTCTGCTGTTTACTGCTTTACACATGTATTCTCCATCATCCTCTGGAAATGTCTCTGGGAGATAAAGACAATAGGTTTCTCCTCTTTCAATATACTGGTAGTCTTCACAGTCCTGTAGCATTTCACCTTCAAACCACCATGTAACTGTGGGTTTTGGCTCACCAATGACCTTAACAGTAAACCTTACAGGTTCTCCATCAACAACTGACATATTTTTAAGTGGTTTCTTAAACCAAGGTGCCCCAGACCGAGCGAGTTCTTCATCTTCATATTGTGAACCATTGACATTTGCTTCCTCCTCATCCTCATCCTCTTCTTTTTTCTGTAAAATATATTTTAAGTGGATGCATCATGTCAAACTGAATACTGTACTCAAAAATAGACCGGTAGAAATTTCTTGCCAATTTTAAAAATACTTAGGTTCAGTAACATCAAAAATGTAATTGTTTTAAACTAATAAAAATGTAAAGCACTTAACTAATTACTAGCTATTCAGGACATTCTCCTACAGGAAAGCCATTCCTATTTAACATTAATTATGGATAGCACTGAGTTACACATTTTAGAAAAACATTTAGGATGTTGAATTAATTCAAATTACATTATTTGCCATTTCTTTAATACGTTTTGAAAAGCAGTTTAAGTTCACGTATTGCAGCAAAGGCTGTGCTGAACATTTTAGATTTTGTTCTATTGTAGCATAGGTAGATAATAACAGTAAGTGGCTGTGGTAAGTTTGTCCCAGCTTTGCAGTTACCTGCAGGGCTTTCCAAATTTTCAGTGAAATGGACCCTCAGAACTTGAAAAAAAAAAGTTACATTTTAAATCATTGCAAATTTCACTGGCTACATCAGAACCAAATAATGTAAAAGTGAACTACTCGTCTATTTTTCAACAGCCTGCAAGATTCATAATCTCCAGTTTTTCATGTCCTACACAATAGTACGGAGTTGGTTTTATAGCTTCATATACATTAGTAGGTGGACATATTGGACAGCAATTTTTTTTTGAGACATGACGTGTGGTTATTGTCTTTGCAATTGCACAGATCTGAAAGCATTTGCCATTTCTAAGCCAAATGCTTTCTTCCATGGCTCAGAACTAATCTGTTTAATCTGTTCCACTGTGTGAAATCTAAGGCCCTGGACACACGTGTATTTAAAAAAAAAAAAGCAGATTACTGCGTAAATATGTTAGTGGGTGCAGTGGCACACTACGGTAGAGTATTTTTGCTGCTGTTGGCTTCAGTGTGAAAGCATAACTTTCCTGCTTGAATTGTGTTCCTGTAATTAAAATATAATGTACTGTTGTCCTTCAGGACAAAGGAGAAAAGGCACAGGTTACTTGGCAGATAACGGAAAAACTTTGCTATAAAATACAATTGTATTCTACACAATGCATAATTGTGCACAAACCATAACCAACTCCTGTGTGCCATTATCCTAAGACCTAAAGAGTTACACACAATGCTTTTGTACAACCACTCTTTATGTCCGTTGCAGAAAGGAAGGTCTATAAGGGACATCACAAGTGTTTACAATATGTTTAAATGAACATAGAGGAAGGCAAGAGACCATCAGAAGCTTCTCCAATTCTTTCCTGATGGCAATCTGACCAGTCCCTGGATCAACTCTGTATTAAGCTAACTATTATACCCCTGTATTTCTAACTTGCTTTAAAAAAAACACCTTCCAATCCCGTTCTTGAAGGTATCTACCGTATCTGCAAGTATAACTGATTAAAGGAGAGACTTTCACAGCTCTCACTATAAAGAACACTTTTCATATATGATGGAACCTCCTTTCTTATAATTGGAATGTTTGTCTGCTGGATGACTTGATTGGTCAAGCATTAGAGAATTTGTTATATGCCCCCTTATATATTTATACCAGTATCATATCTCCCTGTAAGCACCTAAACAGAGTCTTCAGAGAGAAATGTAATGATAGGTCACAGCAAAGTAAGCGTAGTCAATGGGAAAAGAGCACTATCCTATTAAACTGTGCTACACTTATACTCTATACTACCATAGATATTGACAGGCTTCTAAAAGATACTCATTACTGGAGGAAATCCAGACCAAAAACATAAGTCTTTGATCATAACTCTGGTTCAGCTTATTAGCTGGTGAAGATACCTCCAGTTTTATATTCACTTATTTTAGATATGATGAAGTTCCCTTGTGCTATTCTAGCAGAAGCAGTGCTGGGTTTTTGTGGATGATGTCTACAGATTTTGCTGGTACAAGCCCTTTGGAGGTAACATTCAGCTCATATCTGGACAAATAGGGATAACCATGTCATCCATGAGAAATGTTCACCCCACATCACACTTGACTGACATTGAGGCTTGTTGCCAGCAAATTGCTTCCTATTTGTCCTTCACGCTGTCCCTAATGGAAATATCTTGCAAGTTAATGAAAGGTGGCACAAACTATATTATACCACCCCTCCCCCAATGTAAGATTTTTTTTTTAATTGAACATTGTGGAGATTTTGTAAATTTTTAGAAAATCTCAATACCTTTTGCAAGGCTGCATCAATCTCTTTCTGTTCAAACTGCATACGTTGATGTTTTTGTTCTTCAATCCTCCTCTGCTCTTCTTCCTCTCTAGCTTTTGCCATTTGTTCAAATCTAGCTTTCATGTTCACCTTGTGGGAAAATGGTGCACAACTCTTGATAGCTGGTCTGACATCAACATCTTCATCCTACAAGATTAGGATTATTAAAGCAGGTTAATACCCACTAAAGACCAGAATTGTATCCTTTTGTTCTTTCCTTATATTGTTATCCTGATATCTGTATATCAGTACATTTCCATGTAGAACTGTGTATATGTATATATATATATATATATATATATATATATATATATATATTTTTGTATTCAAAACATTGTTAGTGTAAATGGAACATCACAATGGTTTAATTTAGCAATTAGAGCCAGAACTATGCAGTTCTCTGCTAATGGGAGCATTAGCCAGGAGGATCAGGTAAGGGGGTGGGGTGACTTTACATTTGGCACCCCCATCCTGCCTCAGTGAGTTATAATTTCCTTCTCTTTTAAACCCATAGAAGCGGGTCCAGAATTATTTTGATCAAGTGTTGTATAAAAGGTTGTAGGCTGCTCTTTATCTTAACTCTCTGAATGTCAATTGCTTTATTAAAGGGAAACTGTCATGGGAAACCATGTTTTTTGTTTGTTTGTTTTTTTAAACACATCAGTTAACCCTTTCACTGCCAAGCACGTAGCAGCTACGTGTTGGCAGTGAAAAGTTCAGAG
>CM044437.1:71706431-71742717 GCA_024363595.1 Xenopus borealis
CCTGTTGATTGAGCCGAGCAAATTACACACAAAGTGAGGATATCACCATACTACTTTTGACTCCATGGTAAAGAGCATGCTTTTGCTGAAACCCAGAAATGTAAATTCTGTGATGTTGACATTCAAGTCCTTAAGTGATAACACCATAGAAATTTCCCAAGTCACCATGGCAGAAATTCACAATCATTGGTAATCCCTCCCCTTTAGGTTATTGGACAAGAAAAACACAACCACATTATAAAGCACCTTCCCCCTATACCTCCAACAGTTTTTTTTTCTGTCCTATGGTCATTTGGATAGAGGTGAGGTAGCTTAACCAGGCATTAATTCCAAGGTTTGGGGGTTTTCTCTCTCTCATTCCCCACCCCTCCCTTGATTTCTCCCTGTGGGGATCGCCATGGGGTGGTCAAGGTAAAGCACCTGCTGACTCTCCCCACGCTCGAGTCACAGTCTAAAGGTATTGGGGAAAAAAATAGTTAGGGGTGTGCAGTTGGCTGATGTTCTATTTTACATTCCATACAAAAACCAGTGGCACTCTGATAAAAGTGAAGTTGGTTTATTCAGCCAATATACATACAAAAAGGAAGGGCAACGTTTCGGACTCCACTGAGTCCTTTATCAAGCCAGGCTTGACTCAGTGGAGTCCGAAATGTTGCCCTTCCTTTTTGTATGTATATTGGCTGAATAAACCAACTTCACTTTTTTCACTTTTATCAGTGCCACTGGTTTTTGTTTTTGCATGGAATATTTGGACCTGAAGGGCGGGCAAAGGTCTTCCAGTTTGAGCACCTGTTACCCTAATTTGGGTTTAGGCAAAGGTTTGAGCACTCCATTTTCTGTATAGCACTATTTTACATTCCAGTCCCCCTGCCTACAGTGAGTCCCAAAAGGATGCTTCTGGATCCAATAAGTCAACAGAGGGGACATACCAACTACTGGGAAGCCACAAGTTTTGGTAATGCCTCGGTTTTATGCCCTTGTGTCACTTATTAAGCAGGCAGTTGTTCAAGGGGTCCTGAAAGCATCAACTTCAGCACTTTTGTCTGTTAGAAGATCTAAAAGGGTCAGCGAGTCACACTATGAATCACTGTCTGAAGTTTTGGAAGAGTAGATGATCCTGGAGAAAATGTGTCTGAGGAAGGCAAATTAATTTCAGAGGAAGAAACTACTCTTGATGAGGCTGCAGTGGAGGACTTCATCAAAGCAGTTAGGAAGGCTTTGACTCTAATCTCATGGCAACATTCACCTACCTCACACCCTTCAAGTGCTTGTTACTAATGCTGTGGGAGGTATAGGGGGAAGGTGCTTTATAATGTGGTTGTGTTTTCCCTGTCCAATGACTAAAGGGAAGGGATTGCCCATTTTCGTGAATAATGCCATGAGAGTGACTTGGAAATAGAAATTACTTTAAGTAGAAACAATTTCTACCTTTACAATCTATGTCACTAAATTCAGCAAGTAGGATGAGGGGACACTTTGGGGTCTATTCATTTATACACAATAAAGCCAGCACAAAGTGTTATTGGTGCAGGTGCCCAAAGAAACGAAAATCTTAAGTCTTCTCGAATGTGATGCAATATGCGAATGGGATTAAATTAAAGGGGTTGTTCACCTTTGAGTTAACTTTTAGTATAATGTAGAGAGTGATATTCTGAGACAATTTGCAATTGGTTTTCATTTTTTATTGTTTGTGGTTTTTGAGTTATTTAGCTTTTTATTCAGCAGCTCTCTAGTTTGCAGTGTCAGCAATTTGGTTTCTAGGGTACAAATTACCCTAGTAACCCTGCATTGATTTGAATAAGAGACTGGAATATGAATAGGAGATGGACTGAATAGAATGATAAAAAGTGGCAACAACAATACATTTGTAGCCTTACAGAGCATTTGTTTTTAGAAGGTGTCAGTGATCCCCATTTGAAAAGCTGCAAAGAAACTGAAGTAAATTGCAAATCATTAAAAAACTATGAAAAATAAATAATGAAGACCAATTGAAAAGTTTCTTAGAATTGGCTCTTCTACAATATACTAAAAATTAACTTGAAGGTGAACCGCCCCTTTAAAAGCAAGCACTGACCTCATGAAAATGTTCTGCTTCTCTCTCTTTTAGCTCCTGGTCCATGACTTTTCTTTTAGACCTTTCCTCTTCAATCTTTTTTTGTATTTCTTCTTCAGATAATTTTCCAATCTTTTCAAATTTGCTTTTCAGATTTTTAGCCTGGATAGAACCAGTCCTCTTCAGCTTGATTAGTTCCTCATATTCCGTACTTAAAGCCCCAGAAGTTTCATTTACTTCATCCTGTTTACAAATGCGAAAAACAATTATCAGTAAAGAAGTGCAAAGTAAGTAATTTTAAAGGAGAACTAAAGCCAACTAAAGAAGTAGGCTAGAAACGCTGTACATTATGTTTTGGGCTTCATTGCCAGCCTAATGCAATCATAGCCTTTTAGCAGGTAAGATCTGTGCATCCAAAGATGCCCCAGTAGCTCCCCATCTTCTTTTCTGCTGATACACTGCACATGCTCTGTGCTGCTGTCACTTACTAAGCTTAGGGACTGACTCAAACTATACAGTACTCGTATAATATAAATGTCCCAATATAAGGCTGATTAATAATTAATACAGATAATTACTACATGGCCACTCGGAAATAAGTGCAAGTAGCATCAGAATTTAATAATCAGCCTTGTAACATTCACTTATATTACAGACCAAACTAATTTTCTGCTTGATAATTTGTGACGACCCCTAAGCTTAGCTTCTCAACAGCTGCTCAGAACCCATGAAGCATGTGAGTGTCACAGACAATTTCCAAGATGGTGACCCCCTGTGACAAGTTTGAAGTTCTGGATCATTGCTGCTATTGAAAAGCTGAAATATCAAGAGGTTATGTACAGTGTCGGACTGGCCCACCAGAATACCAGGAAAACTCCCGGTGGGCCAAGGTGTCAGTGGGCCCTCATGCTGCTAAACTTTTGGCCTATTTCATGGCCATTCTCTATTTCTATAAGTACAAAGAGGCTAAATAGATGGAATAATTGATTATAGTATGTAAAGAAAACAAACTAGGAGAATAGAGTTTGATTGAGGAAATGAAGAATATTAGTACTGAGGGTGGGCACCTGGTCTAAGGTTTTATGGTGGGCCCCTGGTGTCCCAGTCCAACACTGGTTATGTATATAAATGAACTTTTTAGCCTTATTAATTTTTAAGGTTTAGTTATCCTTAAAAGAATGATTAAATATAAAGATACACTGATGTAGGCGAGTACTTAGCACCTGGAAACGCGGAGTCGGCTGCAGTGTGGGCACACAGCTGATCTCCGCAGGAGAATGCAAACCCTCGTGTTTTCTCAGCAAAATCAGCCACATGTGCCTGAACCTGAGCTGACACAACAGGAGGAGGCTAATACCAGCATAGGAGCTGATTTATGGCCTGCTGAATTATTCAGCCCCCATGTGGCACCAGCCTAATATAGTTTATATAAATGGGTGCAGCTATTTAAGCATATGATACACAGATAGATACTCTGTAGAATCCAATTGTATACTACATAGCTCATCTGTTGTCTGCTTGCTGTGTAACCTGTGCCTTTGCTCTTAGCGATCAGGAAGTAGAATGTGATTTAAGTTTTTATTTTCAAACTTTGAGCAGTTTAGAGCAAGAAATAAAAACTGTAGATATTGTATTAATTAAAAGAATATGCAAAACATATGTTCAGCACAAACCCTATTCATTGCACCAATGTTGGAAAAGGGGCATACTGTCTATTTAATAACCTTTATTTAAGTTTTACAATCAAGTTCCGAAAATAAGAGGATTTGAAGGTAATCCAATACCTCCCCCATTTCTTCTTTTAATTGTGCAAAGATTTGTTTTTCTTCTTCCAGTTTTTGTTTGCGCTCTTCCTCCTTTAGTCTTTTCTCTTCATCCATTTTACACTTGAGAAGCTCCTCAAAATTAATTTCCAGTTTACCCGGAGCAATAGACTCTTGAGAAAATGCTTTACACAGGTTGATGTTTTCCTCATCGGGCTCCTGAGCGAGAAAAATATGTATTCGTTGGTTATGACCACTATGTTGCAGCTTCTCTCTTACAAATCATTTCTATTAACACCCAAATGTATTCATTTCTATAAATGTATTTTTTTGCAGTGAGTGTGTCCCCTTGACCACAATGTGCAATGGTTTTCAGACATTTGTAATATGATTAACAAGTGTTTAGAAATCAACCAAATCTCAAAACTCTACAATAGCTGTTTAGCATAGACTCAGATTAGCTGTCTGATTCACTAATCATTTTTTTAATTATATCCTGAAACTGACACCTTATGGGCCATCAGCAGGATTAAAAACCAGTTTCTTAGGCAACAGCAAGCTGAAGCCCTTTATGCATGTCTTGTCTAACATCCATAGTGAGTGTTGGGCAGCCTGTTCTCTAAGGGCAGAGACACGCACCAATTCGGAGAGATTAGTCGCCCGTTGACAAATCTCGTCTTCGGGGCGACTTATCCCCCCCAAACTGCCTTCCCACCTGCTAAATTGCCTGTGAAATGGCACTCAGAGCGCTTTGTTTTCCTAAATCCAGTTCGGAGAGATTAGTCGCCCTGAAGAAGAGGAGATTTGTCGCCGGGCGACTAATCTTCCATAATCTCAGTGCATCTCTGCTATGGTTGCAATTTTTTGCAAAACTTTTTACCGGCTGGTGGGGGCAGGAACAAATGGGGGCAGTCCATGAAGGGACTGAGTTCTGATAAACTTCAATCACTCTCTACTACACTGCAGGTTGGAGTAATATCACCCCACTCCTTTCCCACCCCAGCAGCCCATCAGCAGTCTATCAACAGAACAATGGACAGCTAACCAAATAGCAGCTATCCAACACCAGCAGAGAAGGATTGGTTTGCGTTGCTAAAATCATTGTTAGACTCAGTCCCTAACAATGTGTCACAGAAGGTCCATAGCCACGTAGAGCAATGGCCAGAATCTCCAAAAAAAGGTAAGTCCTAAGCTATTTGAGGGCGGGCCAAGGGCTTTTTTAAAGGGCATTACAAATTTCCCAGCAACTTTGTACATTTGTAATACCAGCCCTGGCCTTGGCAGGTGTTTTATCGGCTAGGCCAGTAAAATACCGGTAGCCTCTGTCCTAATGAGCCAAACTATACAGATCTACTACCTTGTAAGAGAGCCTTGGCTTTGGGTTTTTTTCTGACCTTTGTACTTGGATATGTGTTTTATGGAGAAGCATGACATAACACTTTCTGTCCCCCTTCAGTCCTGTAGTTTAGCAAGACTCCTCTACTCATATTATTTGCAAGCACAGCAACCATTTAGCAATTTAAATTAAAAATAAATTTAAACAAAGACCAGTTTCAATTTATCTTATATTACCAATGCTTACAAATCAATAAAGGGCTCATTTAGAAATGATTGGTCAAAATAGGTGTATAAATGCACCCACTGCATGTACATACTTGCCAGGTACCAGTTTGATAGTTGTGCCTAATATGGTACAGGGCATAGTATACTATACATAATACCTGCAATGACCAGATGGTGGTATACTGAGCACTAGTTACGTTATATGTACTGTCCCAGGAAAATGTTTTCAAAATACCCCAGTTAATAATGCTGCTAAAGCAGAATTCTGCACTAAAATCCGTCTTTAAAAGAGCAAACAGATTTTTTTTTGTATTAAATTTTGTAAATTGGCACAGGCTACACACATTGGGGCAAATTCACTAAGCGACGAAAATGCGCTAGCAACGCCTTTGCCGCAATTTGCCAGGTGAATTTTTGCCAGTCTGCCACTAATTCAGTAAAATGTGAATTTGCACTCAGGGAGGCAAAAAGTAGCGAAGTTGCGCTACAGTTACTTCGTCAGGCAAAGCGCATTTACGGTAGAGATGCCTAATTTGCATACGGCGTGAAGTTAAAAGTATAATAGATGAATATGTTACAGCCACTACATTACACTACACAAGCCCAGGAAACCTTTATTACATAAAATAAAGTTGTCCTATTTCCCTAAACATGTGCCCCCTGTATACGTACTTGAGTTGCCATATGTTAGGAAATGTAGGGGGGAAGGAGGGTAACCCCTAAAAAAATCACGGCGTAAGCGTGCAAAGTTGCACTAGTCTATCTACTTCGCTTGCGAATTTTCACCAGGGACAGACAATTAGTAAATTGGCAAAGTTGCAAATTGACGTCACACTAGCGTTAGACGCTTCGCACTTTAATGAATTTGCCCCATTGTCTGTTTTCCTGGAGCCCTCAGGTTGTGTGACTTGTGTTCTGATAAACTTCAATCACTCTCTACTACACTGCAGGTTGGAGTAATATCACCCCACTCCTTTCCCACCCCAGCAGCCCATCAGCAGTCTATCAACAGAACAATGGACAGCTAACCAAATAGCAGCTATCCAACACCTCTGCTGAAGGATTGGTTTGCATTGCTAAAATCATTCCCTAGCTCCACCTAGTGGTAGACACGAGAATAGCACCATAAAAGGAAAACCCCTGCTTTTTTCCTGCTTGGAAAGGGCCATTTTAGAGCTGCACAACCTATGTCGTGGTATAATACAATGGGAAGGGAAGAAACAATAGCTGTCTCAAAGCAGTTCCATCAGATGAGATGGCTGCCTCCAAAAATGCTTTGTTGGTTCAAGTATAAGATTTTAAATAGTAGAGTGAACTATCTGCATTGTAAACCGTGTAATTTAGTAATAAAAAGTAAACCACAAAAATCGTGACAGAATCCCTGGAAGTGTTAAATATCTATACTGCCATATTGTGGCTAAAAAACATGAATGTAAAGGACATTTATCTATCATTTACTATACTGAAGAAGATCTTTATCTAAAAGATTTTCTAAATAGTCTAGAATTGGGGGTTTATATTCTTCCCTTTCTACTGAAATGTTAGCTTCAAGCTGATTTCTAAAGTCAGCATCCATATTGCAAATCTAATATTCATTTTTTTATCTTTTAAACTTTATTTTGAAATAAAGGCTGCAGTACCAGTAATTGCCATATGATGGCAAGACTCCTTTGCAACACATTTTAGCTGCATAGTCTTTTGTAATACTTCTGAGAAAGAAAACTTTGCATTTCTCACATCTGCTCAATATCTAGGATGCTTGGCTTGAAATCTTGGCTTTATTTTTATGAAACTTTGGGTGACACAAATTTACTACATTAATCACTAATCCCAGACCTTCCGTGGTTACAGTTATGAGTAAACACCACAGGGGTGGCATACTTAAAAATCAGAAATTTTGTCATTTATAGTGGGTTTCCAGTGAGGCCTTAGGGCAATGGCACACTAGAAGATTAATCACCAGCGATAAATCTCTGCTTCTGCAGGAGGCCAATCTTTTTCTACCGGCAGTTATGTGAATCTCTGCTGGTGAAAACCCATTTGTCGCTTCAGTCTCCCAAAATCTCTTAAAGTTTCCTCTTTAGGCAACTTCAAGCCATTTTGGGAGACTGAAGCGATACATGGGTTTTACCTCCATTGATTCACATGTAGGGACCCTGAGATTTGGGTGTAGTTTACTCAAGCAATTTCCCCTCCATATTTGGACACCTAAGGGTCCTTAAGTAAAGGTGGCCATACACGGGCAGATAAAAGCTGCTGTCGGCAGCTTATCGGCCCGTGTGGGGGGCCCTCCGACGGGCTTTCCCGATCGATATCTGGCCGAAAGTCGGCCAGATGTCGATCGGGCAGGATTAAAAATCCCGTCAGATCGTGGCCGCATCTGTTCGTTGATGTGGTCCCGCGATCCGATCTCGTACTGATCCGATCGTTGGGGCCTAGGGCCCACGATCGGATCAGCCCGATATCGCCCACCTCAAGGTAGGCATATCGGGGAGAGATCCGCTCGTTTGGCGACATCGCCAAACGAGCGTATCTCTACGTGTATGGCCACCTTAACTCAGGCAGCTATGTCCCTTTTCCTGGGTCCATATTAGTTCCTGGGGATTGGCCACTAGATGGCACTGTGTAACAATATAAAAGGAGATAGCGCCATGTGTTCAGTGTCTTACTCCTGGGACCGTGCTTCCCAGAGAGGTGTTACAGGGCCAGGGTCTGGTTCCTCTAAAGTTAGGTTTAGCCAGTGGTAGTAGTTACTGTGATAGTCACTCTAGGAGTGAAAGGCAGCTCAGGGTAGCTAGTGAGCAGTTGTGGCTCCACCAAGGAGAAATAGTGGGGTTAGGACCCCGTGGTATGTACACCACTAGATCAGGGATTACAGTGGGTGAGTTGAGGACCAGATAGAGTGCCAAGACCCCAGGCTGAATACAGTGGGTGAGGTGAGGACCAAATTGGGTGCCAAGAAAGTCTGTGAAATCCAGGACCTAGTGCTATCCACCTGAGAGGAGACATTACCTAGTGAGAGGGTAACTATCCTGTTGAAACGTGAATCATTGCTGCGGGCTGTCTATCTTGCATATTGTCTGTATTATCCCACTGGAGGGGGTTATCAAATTATCCTACTACGCTGTCCGTTCAATAAATAAGTTCAAGTTTGCTGCAAAGAACTGTGTCTGACTGAATCTCCTGCTGCACTGAACAACACCAGGTACCGGGAATTGCAGGGAGTTGCACGGGTACACTGGGGGTCCTGGGCACAAGTTAAGCAGTTTAGGCTGGTCACACACAGTCACAAATCTACAGCTAAAGTGCACTCAAGGGTGTGCTACAAAAAGAAGGCATTTACAGAAATCAAAGGTGCAAGAGCACTATGGGGCGCAAGAATAAGCTCCTTAATACTCATACAAAGCATTTTTGCACTTCACACACATGCTGGTACTTGATCAATAATCATTGTCATTGAAATTCTCTTGACATAATGGGTTTGAGCATGTACTACCTCAGTATAATATCATTTATTAATTCAACATCCCTCATATTTGAACTGAATCTTTTTGAAAGTTTTATACACCATGCCAAACCTGACAGCAACTGAATACAATGAATTTGTGTTAAAGTAGTAAGAAATACCTCAAGAATACTTTCAATTAGGTCCAAAATATTTGAATGTAATTCATAATGTTGCCTCATTTTCACAAATTATGGCATCCCACTGTTACAGAACGTAAGCTGTAAACTTACCATGTTTTTTCTAGCCTCTGCAAACTGTTTCTTTTCCTCCTCCAAACGCTTCCTTGCCTCTTCTTCAGCTCGTCTGTGCTCAGCATCTCGGCGCTGCTTTTCCAGTTCTTCAAAACTCAGTTTCAGTTTTCCAGGTTGAAAGTTTTCTTTGGTTGCTTCGACTAATGACTCTTCTTCATCCTCTTGCATAGCCTGCAATACAACGAGCACAAGAAAATTAATAAATGACATGGCATACATACAATTTTTTGAATAAATGAAATGATCAATGTGCAAAGATCCCTGCTTATAATGCATGATGAAGGGGGTTATTTCTTTGAAATGATATGTGTTTACAATAAATTCGGTGGTAAGTATATCTTAAGGCAAGAGCCCCAGCAGAGCCTAAATTCCAACTGTTTAAAACTGTATTTTAATTGATTGCAGTGAATGGACTTTTAGTTTGTTTGCTATGTACCTTGAGATATTTATAAAACATTATTTTCCATCTCGATATAAGAAGAAAGAAATGCAAAAGAATGATACCATATTCCTTCTTGCTTCAGCAAATGCTCTCTTTTCTTCTTCTATCTTCCTTCTTGCCTCTTCCTCAGCTTTTCTTTTTTCCTCATCCTTCCTCTGCTTTTCCAGTTCTTCAAAACTCAATTTTAGTTTTCCTGGGCGGGATTCTTCTCTATGAGCACTCATTGGAATATCACATTCCTCCTCATTACCCTATAAAAAAACTTTTCATTGTCACCTCGTACTGAATACCTGATGGTATGTTAATGTTTTCAAACCAAATATATGTCTTTGTATAATTTTACAATAAAACTTCATTTTTATAAAAGTAAAACTTAACACCTTTGAAACCAAAGTTTACAAGTAATTAAGTAATTTATATGTCTGTCAAAGAAACACAATGATTATGATTAAATAGGGATCAAACACATAATTAATATTCTCTGTTTAAGCATAACAGATGTTGTCTAAGGATAATATCTAATACTTTACCATATGTTGTCTTTCATTCTCAAATTGACGCCTTTCCTCTTCTAAACGGAGGCGTGCTTCTTCTTCAGTTTGCCTTTTCTGTTGCTCTTGTCTCTGCTTTTCCAGGTCTTCAAAGGTTAATTTAAGCTTGCCAGGTGTTATTTGCTCTTTGGTTTTCTTATCTTGAGTCTCAGAGTCATCCTGACAAAAATAACATAGGGTAAGTAAATTGATTTTGTTTCATTTGAGAAAAACAAAACTGCTCTGCTCCATCAACAAAAATTGCCCTTTCTACCATCATTCCTGTAAATGGAAAAAATGGTTACTTAATATGTCTGTATCTTCTTCTTAACAAAGTGTCACATGACCTGTAACAGAATATTTTATTAATTCTACTAATTTCATAAAAGGATGCCATATTTTTTTATTTATTAAATGCCACATAATCATATATAACCACTCTAAGAGGAGTGCATGTTCATACTCAGGATTTTAGAGTAGCTCTATCAAACACAGTATATTTCAAAAGTGCACTTTTAAGAACCGACGAGGTTGTATTGGAGATAGCCAAGGAAAATAAACGTCTGACTATTACCATGGTTGAGGAACGCCTCTTAGATTCCCTGAATGACCTCCTATGCTCTTCATATCGTCTTTTTTTGTCTTCATCATGGTTTTTCTTTTCTTCTTCTTCCCTTTTCTTTTCTAGATCTTCAAAATTTACATTTATTTTCCCTGGTGACATTTTTGACTTAAGTGGTATGTCTGGTATAGCTACTTCCTCAACACCTTCCTGTTTAAAAAGAGAAATACTAGACCTGATTAGTATATTATTGCTGGAATCTTAGAAGGCCAGCAAAAGGTTACGTTAGAGTAATATTTTCTCTAACAAACTATTCTCTACCAGAAGAAATATGTGTTTTGATAAACAATATCTTCAGTGTACCTTTACTATAAGAAAATAGCCAAGAGTTGAGGAAGTATAGCAAAAAAAAAAAAGGCGATTTAAAAAGATTAAAAACTATTGTATATGTGTGTGTTAGTGTTATTAGTGAGAAATAGGTATGGCAGAAAATTGTGTCTTGTCTAAAGGGAAACTGTCATCAAGATATAAAATTGTATTTGTGCTTAAGGTGTGGATATTACATGGAATAAAATCTAACATTTTAAAACAAATTAGCAACATCGTTTGAAGAATGGGTTGGGCCAGTCAACCAGTAGGTGTGTTTTTAATGGACACTATGAGCAAAAAAATTAATATTTAAGCTAATCCACATCACTTTTTAAATAACTTTGTTTTCAGCAAAGTTGATTTAATTTCTTAAGGGGTACATTTTATAGGAAAATAGTCCCCCCCCCCAGTGGTGCAGTCTAATAGCTCCCTCATCATGCGCATGAGTGTGCCCTGACATGGCCACCTACCCCGGGAGCTCAAACCCAGCACAGATATAGTCGTAGTTAGCAAAGCTAAGTTATGGAACATGCTCATTAGTGGCTGCTGCTAAGAAATAGGACTATGTGTAATTGTTATGGTAGTTATAGTCTGCACCCATGGAGACTGAGGTGAAACCAAGGGATAAAAACGATTTAAATTTTTAAATGTTATAGCTAAGAAAACTTGTTAAAAAAATGTGAAAAGCAACAGGGAAAAAGTCAGTATGGTTATGTTTTATTTAAGTGGCCTATACCTTTCATGAAGTAATGAAAGATTTCTAGACATACTGGAGCATTTGAGGGATTAGTAACCATAATAATTTGCATGTCACATCAGTGAATGTGCTATAAATCTCCCAAACATGCTTAGGGAATGTAGCTTTTCAAACTAGGTCACCTTGCATTACATTTCCTATAAATAAAAACACATAAGTGATATAATGAGAAAAAAAGGGAACTGGATCAAATAGTCCTCATGAACCTCTAAAAATTGATACCAGTTGGCAGTGGCAAAGGGAGCAGAACTCATTGGGGCTAAAAAAGCAAAGGACTGAGGCCCATTGTAGTCTACATACTCTCCCTCTCCCTAACTTGTGTGTAAGTCCTACAGTCCTTCACCATGTAAAGTGAGTGAGGTATTGCATCACACTGTGACCCTAAGGAATCTTGGGAAATGATAACATGGCTTCCTTTCAATTTGTAAGAATATGTATGTGTGCAAAAAAAAAACCCTTTATATTTATTTACAAAAGTTTAGCATTTATGCATCTTTTCTACACAAGTCCAACTAAATGAGCGGGCCCTCTAGTGGTTTTAGATGAATGCTGCAACATGGAAATCACCAGGTAACACTTCATTTATACGTTAGGTCAGAATTATATTTTTAAATGAAATACTATGTAGATTATGCTGAATATTCATTTTTTGTGGCGATTAGCTCACTGGCATGTGTTGTGTATTTTATCTATTTGGGCTCACAATCTGTAAACTCAGAAGTTCACATTTTTCCTCTGTGTTTTGATCGTAGGAAAAACAGAGACATAATAGGTCTGTATGAACAAAAATTACAACATGCAACATTTTTATTTTTTAATGTTTGGTTTCTCCCTAAAAATATTTCAATGTTCTCCTTTTTTACATCTTGTGGATATTTAACTGTTACTTTAGATTACATATATTTATAGTATATTTTATTCTCTTTTAAGAAATTCAAAGTTATTTAACTGTAAAAAAAGAACCTGTGGTAGTGGTGATCATTTTTATTTAAGTGTAAATAGTAGCAGTGACAATTTCCCTTTAAAGAAGAAAATAAAAGATAGAAAGGAAGGAAGGAAAGTTTTTTTTTTTTTTTTTTATAGTTCAGTTTACCTCCATGTCCGAGTCACTTCCAGTACAGTTAATGTCCTCAATCTATTGAATGAGAATTTCATAACATTACATTTGGCTGTGTTTGCTATAAATAATTTGGTATTGTGAAATTATATTGCAACCATTGTGAGCACATCGTGCTCTTATGCCAGCCCTATAAGTGAAACCAAAATCATTGCTGCTCACAAATAATTTTTTTTTATGAAACTAGTCTAACAAATGACTTTTAATTCCCTTAGGAAACACACTAGTGCTGTGGAAAAGCACACAGAGGTTCCTCACTGCAGCCCTACAGTAACCAGTAAGTCAGAAGCTACTATGTGGGAAAGCACTATATGGTGCAAGTTAAAAAAAGTGGACCGTTAATTAAAGTGGACCTGTCACCCAGACACAAAAATCTGTATAATAAAAGTCCTTTTCAAATTAAACATGAAATCCAAATTCAAATTTTTATTAAAGCATTCATAGCTGTTTTGAGCTAATTTAAAAATCTCAGCTGTCAATCAAATATTGTCTGCCCCTCCTCTATGCCTTAGTCATAGAGGTGGGGCAGATAATTACTTTCACTTTCCATTCAGCACTTCCTAGATGCCACTGCTCCCCACACATTCCCCCAGTTCTCTTAACCATTTAATTGTGTAGCCAGGACATGGGGATAGACATCGGGTCCCCCATTCTCGTGCGCAAACAAGAGTCTGAGATGATGCAAGGCTTGCCTTAATAACAGTGTCCACAAAATGGCTCCTGCCTGCTTGCTATAATTATGAATTCCCAGACTGAAGAAAACAAGATTAAAATTATTTATATAGTGTAATTAATGTTCATTTTGCTTGACTAATGTGATAAAATAGGATTTTGAATATTTTTTGTGGGTGACGGGTCCACTTTAAGGGTCCGGAATTTGAAGCACAACTCTCTGTAATAGAAATCATGGTTATAAATCAGAAAATGTACACTTTATTTAAGAAAATGGAGAGTATAAAAACTAAAAATAGGAAAATAGCTTGCCTACACAGGAAATATGCTCACAAATTCATGTATCCCAAAGCAGTCAGAAGTATACTTTAATTCTAATTGCATCAGACCAGTACAGTCTGCTTTGCTGCACTGTTACTGTACAGACTCCAATGTCTGGCCACTGGATATATCCATTTATGTATTTTCTCTATATATCATGACATGTCCAGTTAGAGGGGTCTGTGTGCTGCTAATTGGGTTATAGGGATGCCAGACATAGGTTTTCAGAGCGAACTGGATAAAAATGTAATCCCATAAATATATTTATTAGTATGTAAACATATCAATTATTGTCATTATCACTTCACATGCAGTAAGTCTCTGCCTAATAAATCAAAAAGACTAAGGGGTTTAGGAAATAACCTGGGAGATTATGTTTAATGCTTGTAGAGCAAATCTTATTGAAGTTCACAAACCCTTGACAAATAAGTAAACCTGGGTCTAGGTTATTCACACTTTAACTTTAATGTATTATTAGCAAAACAATAAAAAAAAAATTAGACCCTGTCTTTATTGACTAAGCAAGATTTTCTTTGAACCCATGTTCCTACCCAAAATGCTGTGACTATAGATGAAAAAAATATATGAACAAGTTTGAAGGGTTGGCCAAGATGCTGGGAGTTTTAGCTGATAATAATTGACCTTCCAAATGTAAATCATCAGTTAATAATGGATTCCCCAGGTTAGCTAATTGACCACAACAGAATTATTATTAATTAAAAAATGCGCTCTGGACTGGATTGACCTACCTCTTCTGCTTTCTTTGCCAGCTCACGTTCTATCTTACGTCTTTCCTTCTGATCCTGCTCCAGCCTCCTTTTTCTTTCTTCCTCCATTCTCTTTCTTTCTTCTTCATGTCTCTGTTTTTCCATTTCAGCAAATTTTCCTTTTACTGTTCCTGCAGAAATAAAAAGGAAAATAGTATTGCCTTATGTTGAAATCCAGTTCTTTGTGTTCTGGCATTGCTTAGCAATTATTAAAAAACAAAGAATGTATAACACAATGCTATTTTCTCTAAGAATTACCTTGTAGTTTTGGAACATAACCCTTTTCTGCTTGTTTTGGGTTATTTTCCTCTTCATCGTCGGAAGCAAGCAGTTCTTTCATCTAGGAAATGTAAAGAAATGCATTTACTGGAACAGCCCATTAATTTGCCTTTTTAAAATGTTTAAGACACTTTTTTATATCTTTCCTATTTTGCCCCATGGATCAAGCTATTTCACAGCAGCAGATGGTAACACATGCATGAGGTTACAACTGTTCCATTTCTTAATATATTCCCTCAGTCTCCTATCATAGCTATCAAACTGCAATGGAAGGCTAGGGTTTTATTTCTTCCTTTATTGCATTTTTTCTTTTCAATATAGACATACAAGGGTCGCCCTAGGCACAGGCCATCAAGTGCTTACCTAGACAATATGAACCTGGTTGTGGCCCAGCCAAAACTCCTGCCTTTTTCAACTTTTACTTTTTAAATCAGCCTCCTCCAGTATATAAAACTAAATGTGATGAGTTTTGGGTCTGCAATGGGCATCTGTAAGCAGCCTACCTCAGAGATTGATGATGTTACACTGGACCCCACAGTATCTTATCTGTGCAAATTTTAATTTCTTTTGCAATATTTTTTTTTATTAAACAAGTACCCCAAATAGTTTCTGCACTACATCTCATCCTTAACTCTCACTTGTCTTCAGCCACTTTCTATGATACAAAAATGAAATCACACCCGCAGCAGGTGCTGTCATGCTTTATTTAGCATGCCAACCAAACATCAGCACCCTGGCTTATTATTTACCATGCAAGTTGATAACCCCTGGATGTAAGAGCATATCTGATATAATTATTGATACAGCTATAGCTCTCATCTTAAGAATGGCTTGAATACTTTGGCTTTATAACCTGGTAACAGACCCTAAACATCTGTACATATATTTACATGGCCTGAGCAAGATATTATGAGAACAAGTCTGCATTTTCTAGACAAAATTCTTGTGTGTAATTATGTATTTCTAAATCGCTTTATAAGTAGAAACATACAGTGGTATGTAAAACCCTCACATGCAAGAATCCATGACATTTTTATTCTTCTAAATAATGTTGTTGCTGATTGTGATATCTTGATATCTTACCAGGTTTCCTTATATGTTGTTTTTTAACCAACTTAGTGACACACAGAGAAAGAGAGAAACAAGAACCCTGCCTGCAAACGTCTTTGTAAGTGGTTCACAAGATATGCAAGTATGTAACCTTATATGGGGGTTTGAGAATGAAAATCTTTTGTAAAGAAGCAGATCTGGAAGCATGCATGTGAGGATGTACTAGGGAGGAGGAAAGGCTGATATCCATAAATAAATTAAGCAGTCTCCATTTGAGATGGATTTATCTGTATAAAAGATTAGTGGTTTAAGGTGGAGTTTAAGTCAGGTATAAGAATGTATAAAAAGTAGTGATGGGCGAATCTACCCCGTTTCGCTTCGCGCGTTTTTGACGCGCGTCGACTTTGATGCATCGCGTTGTTTTTGTTGCATCGTTTTCAACGCATCGCGTTGTTTTTGTTGCATCGTTTTTTTTTTTTTACGCCAGCGAATTTTCGCTGGCGTTTCATGAATTTATTCGCCGGCGGCGAATAGCGGGAATTCGACGCAAATTTGTCCCTGGCGAATAATTCGCCCATCACTGATAAAAAGCCATTAAGGCATACACAGGGAGCTGCAACAGAATTTGATGGAGGAGCTAGTTTAGTCTTGTAGCAGTATTTTAGATCAACTATTAAGGGAACAAGTCAGTAAAAGGATTGTCAATAAGATGGAGACTGTGGTAGTAGTGAGAGATGTTTCATAAATGAAGTATTTTGGTAGTTCCCTGATTGAGAAAGGGGTGTGTTCTTGCCATGCACATATGAAAACTGAATATATGCATAAGCACACACTATCCATAAAGGATACACCTTAAAGGAACAGTAACACCAAAAAAATAGTGTTGCCCTGCGCTATTAAAACGTATCTGTTTGCTTAAGAAACTCTACTATAGTTCATATAAACAAGCTGCTAAGTAGCAATGGCGGAAATCGAAAAACCACTATATGGCACAGGATAAGTAATGGATAACAGAGAACATTATGTTCTACACAGCTTATCTGCTATCTGTTGTGTACCTTGAGCCTTTCTCCTTTAAATGGCTGCCCCCATGGCTACACAACAGCTTATTTATATTAACAATAGTAGTGCTTCTGAAGCAAACATTGCTGTTTTAGCAGTGCAGGGCAACACTGAATTATATTTTTATTACTTTAAAACAATTTCATTTTTTGATGTTACTGGTCCTTTAAAATCTCACTTATAGCAGAAGCACCTTTCTGATAATTTTGCTGTATATCTGTATAACCTGCACAGTTCAGCCTCTCCGCCGTTAAAGGGATTGTTCAGGGTAAAAATAAAAACTGGGTGAATAGCCTGTACAAAATAAAAAATGTTTCTAATATAGTTAGCAAAAAATGTAATGTATAAAGGCTGAAGTGAGTGGATGTCTAACATAATAGCCAAAACACTAATTCCTGCTTTGCAGCTCTCTTGGTTTGCACTGATTGGTTACCAGGCAGTAAACAATTAACGACTTGAGAGGGAGGCATATGGGTCATAACTGTTGCTTTTGAATCTGAGCTGAATGCTGAGGATCAATTGCAAACTCACTGAACAGTTATGTCCCATGTGGCCCCCCTTCAAGTCGCTGACTAACTCAGAGTTAGAGAGCTGAAAAGCAGGAAGTTGTGTTCTGTTAGAGATCCAGTCACTCCAACCTTTATACATTACATTTTTTGCTAACTTAATATATTAAAAAAAAAAATAATATTTTTCACGGGCTATCTATTTACCCAGTTTTAATTTTTTCACTAAACTGTTCCTTTAAACAATAAGGCTAAAACAAACCTTTTTATTCAAGCCATATGGCATTGGGCATTAAAATGCCATACCTCTGCTTACAGCACCACACTATACACAACATGATCAGTTCTTCCAAGCAGACTGCACGAGGAAGGAGTCAGGTCTTTTAAACAGATCATGTTATATTGTATATCTTTGCGGTCTGAATGGAAATAGAAAACAAGTAAAACCTCTTGCTTTCTTTTGTTCCAAATCTTCTCCCTGGTATATTGCTCCTTTCTTCGTTGTCTTTCGTCTGTGGATCTTCTCTGGCTCCTCTCCTCCCTTGCTTTATTCATGGCTTCAAATTTATTCTTTACATCCCCCTTGCCAAGTTTAGGTACGTAGGTTTTTTGGACAGGCTTAGAAGTGGAAAGCAGAATCTTTTGGATGAGAAAAACAGGAAAAAAAGACAGAAGAGAATGACAGATATTAGGAAAGAGTAGATGGGAAAGGTAATAATAGCATGGAAAAGAGTCTGGCGTGGCCACTGAAAAGTTAATCTAACTCTTTCAGACACAAAATCTTGTTCTGTTATTACTTTCTTTTTGTTAAAAAGATTTCCTCCTTTTTATTCTGCTTCTTTTTAGCCTGGACTTTGAACTGCTATCTGATTCAACTAACAACTGGAATGCACACTCATATTGAGGCTGGGTTTTCACTTATTTTTTTGCCTAATATACAAACCATGGATTATTGCTATGGTCAGTTGGACCACAGCAACCAGATAACAATTCTAATCCCAAACTGGATAGAGAAAAAAATGAATCATTTAAAATAAATAAATAAAAAAAACAGCAAATTGTGTGTATATATATATATATATATATATATATACATATATATATATATATATATATATATATATATATATATATATATATATATATATATATATATATATATATAAGTGCTGAGGAGAACACTGCCAGGTTCATGGCATGCAAAGGGTTTCGCCACATCCACCCATAGAGATTCTCTTTCTGCAGTCGCTTCTCATTCACTAAATTGGAAATGCTCTGCCTGAGAAGATGGGATGAGATGACTGTAGCAATACAAATCCCCAGTGTAGCATGAAATGTATGGGATTGTTACGGCAACGTAGTCGTGTCCAGATTCCGCAGCTGGCAAAAAAAAAAATGCAAATTTGCCCATGTATTATAATTAAGCCCCCCCCCTTTTATGAATCTGTGTCAGGTCCCTGCTCTCCAGTTGATTAATTTGGCCCCAAGCATGCTCCATGTTTTGGTTATCCTAACAAATAACTATCATTGGTAAAATGCGAGAAAAGAAAACCTGTACCTATGTGGAATAAATACCTGAGCCCTGCAGAATGTTTTTTGAGCTGGCAAAAAGTAAATCCACCACCAGATGGCACTTATGCAATTCAGTAATGCCTTATCCTTTGCAAAAGCCTGCTAGAGTAGTAACTGCTGGCACTGGGCATTTTCCTATAACACTTCACCATATTGTTTGGAACTCTGCTTTGACTGTTTTATGATCCATGTGGTTATCATTGGTAATACGAATATATACCCAGTGTGTGCACAGTACAGAGAGGTTACCGCTATACACAGTGAGCCCGGGTGCACACGCCCCGAACCTTCAGCATGGGGAGCAATCCAGGAGACTTGTTAATGAGGCTGGCACAAGCCTGGAACCCACGAAAGTAGTGAAGTCACAGTCAGGTTGTAAAAGGTTAAAAAAGCTTACATTTATTTCCATAATTTAAGAGCTATCAGCCTAATGATCCATGTCTAATGATCAGTCTTATGATCCATGTGGTTATCATTGGTAATACCCAGGACCACTCATTTGGTTTGGCCAACAAGCAGTGGCTGTCCCCAATGCAAAAGAAACTTTGGGGGGGGGGGACAGTGATTCCTACCCAGCCCCTCCCCCATATCCCCCACTCCCCATCACAGGTAGAAGAGCAGTAGTGAAGGGGGTTCCTTTACAACTGTAGAGAGAGAGCAGGCCCTGAGGTCTGAGCCCCTTATGGTTCAACTCTTCACACAGCTGTTATTCCATCAGCTGATTTGTACAGTATATATATATATATAGAGAGAGAGAGAGTTTTCACCTGATAAACAGATGAAGCTCTGGCTAATAATTTTTGGTACTTAAAGTCTTAAAATATGTTGAACTGTTTTAAAATAAAACATTTTTTATTTCTTTTTTCTATCTGTCGCATACCTCCCAACATTTTGGAAGTAAAAAAGAGGTACAAAATTTTTTTTTTCTTGTAACGTAGATAAATGTTCTTGACCACACCCATTTTTGTGACCACACCCCCTAATTACCATGTTAATTTTACTAAATTTGGCAGGTTATGAAAGTTATGAAAATATTTCAACTGTTAAAGTTACTGTTAAAAAACTGTTACAATTACTTATTTGTTTTATCTCAAAATTGCACCCATTAGCTGTTCTGGGATCTCTGCCAAAAGCCAATTAAGTTAGAAACTTTGTTTCTTTTTCTAGTTGTTCAGTGCAGAGAAAAGAGGAACTTTCCAGTACAAATAAGAGACCGTGGGCTGAGATGTCAAAAGAGGGACTGTCCCTCCAAAAAAGGGACAGTTGGGAGGTATGCTGTCAGTTTAATCCAATCTCTAAAAATTCATCTTAAAGAATCTAACATCAGTATTCTCTTGAGGACTCATTTCAGATATTTTACTTTTAAAGGGTAAGTTTACCTAAGTATGTTATGGATGTAGTATGGACCAATTCCAAGCAACTCTTCTATTGATCCTTTTTCTTTTTACATTAAGTACTTAAGGTATTTTTAAAGTCTGTTTTCATTCTCTAATAATGGTTAATGGTATGTTTGTTTCTTAAAGGAAATCTATACCCCAAAAAGGTATCACCTGACCAGAAATATTTCAACTCTAACTGTAACAGGAAGAAGTGTGGAAGCTAAAGACACAACTCTGTCTGTTAATTGGCTCATGTGACTTAACTTTATAGTTTGTTTGGTATGTTTGTGTACACCGTTAAATCATACGATCCCAGGAGGCTGTCCTTATTTTTTAAAATAGCAATTTTCTATTTTTGATTACCCATTGGCACATGCTACTAAAAAAGTAAATTATTATGAAAATGGTTTATTTACATGAAGCAGGGTTTTACATATGAGCTGTTTTATGCAATATCTTTTTATAGAGACCTATATTGTTCAGGGGGTATCGTTTTCCTTTAAGGAACAGTTCAGTGTAAAAATAAAAACTAGGTAAATAGATAGACTGTGCAAAATAAAAAAAATTCTATTATAGTTAGTTAGCCAAAAATGTAATGTATAAAGACTGGAGTGACTGGATGTCTAACATAACAGCACAGAATATTACTTCTGCTTTTCAATTCTTTAAATCTGAGTTAGTCAGTGACTACATGGGACATAAGTGTTCAGTGAGTTTGCAATTGATCCTCAGCATTCAGCTCAGATTCAAAAGCAACAGCTATGACCCATGTAGCCCCCTCAAGTCACTCATTGGCTACTACCAGGTAACCAATCAGTGGAAACCAAGAGAGCTGAAAAGAAGGAAGTAGTGTTATGTTAGACATCCAGTCACTCCAGCCTTTATACATTACATTTTTGGCTAACTATATTAGAAAATATTTGTATTATGCACAGCCTATCTATTTACCTAGTTTTTATTTTTACACTGAACAATTCCTTGTTTACCATGAGTTCAATGAATAGATCTTGAGTTGAACACACTTTCTTCCTGTTGTTCTAGTCATCGAAAATCTATGGTTTCTGTTATTTCTTGCATTAAACAAATACGGAGACTGAAGTTACTCCATATTTGAGGGACTAAAGCATCATCTGTTACAAAGTGGCATTTCCAACAAGCCTGCATGGTCAAAAATTAACATCTTTTTGGGGGTCATGGCCAGTGACATTAACCCAAATAAATAAAATAATTGCACATTGTCTTTGAATAAAATTGCCTACACAATGTTAAAAGGTACTGCTAATGGGAGCTCCCACTTTTACTCTGCCATTGCTTTGTTCTATGAAAGAAAAATATGTTTGGTACATTCAAACCGAAAATCATATATCCAAAATAAATAAAGCATGTTCATTGACGTGGAAGATAAACAATTTAACCAGGTTTCGGCCCATGAGTCACAACTTTGGCACAGAATCTGGTCTCACAACTATTATTTTAATAGGTAGACAAGAGATGCAGTGGGAAATAAAGAGCACATATTATTACTGGTCTGTTGGGGAATTTCTTTGATGCAAATATGCTAAATATTAGCACACTTATGGGCAGATTTACTATTGGTCGAATTTCAAATTTATAAAAATATTAAAAATTCGACCATGGGAATAGTGGGTGAAGTAAAATCCTTCGAATTCGAATTTGAAGGATTTTACCTTAATTCGATCGATTGAACGATCGAATAGGATCGATTCGAATGATTTCATCAATCGATCAAATTTTTTTTATTCGATCTAAAATAATGATTCCCAATTTCGGTAGCTTGGTTCTGGCGAAGTAGGTGGTTGAAAATTTTTTAAAGGGGAAGTAATTCGACCATCGAATAGTCGAATATTCAAATAAAATTGTATTCGAATATTCAAATTATTCGAATTCGACTATTTGATGGTCGAATTTGCCTAATTTGCATATTCGAAGATTCAAATTTAATAAAAATTCAATCGAACTTCAAATTCTTCATGTGAATTTTGTAAATCTGCCCCTTAAGGATAATAAATAAGTCTTGCACTGGCTAAGGTTTGCACACTTGCTGGATTTCACGGTGGCAAAGAGGTTTATTTTACATCACCAGGTGGAAGTAAAGATGGCCATTATAATGACCGTCTTTCCAGGAAAGATTGTTTGTTTCAATACACACGTGTAGAGCTGAATGATCAGCTATACAGGTAGAAACATAATTCTATGATGATTCAGCACTAACAATGGCCAATGTTTGGGTATCTTCAAAGGTGCCTAATAAAATTTTCTGGCCAGCCCGATCTATAAGCCAACCAATATCCAAGTCTTCTGCCAATTTCAGTTGGCTCGTCTGCCACCATAAGCACATCAAATATCATACGAAAATTAATTTCATGCAATATTATCAGTGCATTTATGGCCACCTTAAGACAGATTGCCAGCAGAACTGTCATCACAATGTCGCAACATCAGTAACCACAAGGCAGATGAATGTTCAAAGGCGTAACTAGCCTGGCAATAAGCAAAGGTATATTGAAATGAAGTATTATCATAGCAAGAACTGAGCCAACTGAGTCTTGCAACCTTTTTGCTTTATTCATGTACTGAGCACATATAATGGGGCTACAAAAGTTTACACAAACAACACATTACTGCATATTAACTTTCATATTAGGCAAAGACTTTTATATTCTCATTCTTTTCCAAGATTCCATATAAAGGCAATTTTAAGCAGTAAATTGAGGGGGGGTCATTTTTATACAAAGCACATTTGTGCAAACGACATTAATTAAAAATCCAACCAAAATAAAAAGCAAAACTGAGAGGTCTTCAAACTTTTTGTTTGAAGTAAATAAGGGCAGAGCATTGTATCACACTCCAAAGCAGTAACATGACTCTTCATGATGAAGCAGTAGCTTGCATTTCTGAAGCCAGTCTGAATCAAGCGGTAAGTCCATAAAGTTGTCGAGGGAATTAATATCATTTATATGCTCAAAGTCAGTAGCAAATGAAGGGAAATGTTTTCATACAGAGGAATTAGAGACAGGTTTCATGATTTTAACATGATGTGTCAGCTGACAGTCCAGGAGTGATATGTTTATATACTCTTACCATAGTCTGCTACACTAATTTGCTATATCCCAAATACCTGTTCTGATTCTTTGCACCTGCCTTTTAGGATAGTGGGTGGGGAGGGGGGTTGAACACACCCATGGTTGTTCTGCCAAGAACGTCAAAATACTTTGGCAATGAATATTCCATTAAATGTATTGTTTGATCAAAGTGCTTCTGTTCTACCATTAGTAGAATGTATTCCAGGGAATAGGGAGCTTTCCTGTCTGCTAGGCGGTATTTTTTTATATAGACTGGCTTCAAGTAGAGTGTCTAGTACATTTGTCAGTGGGTCTCTTCTAATTACATTGACACACTTCAAAAATAAGTTTTTCTCTCTATGATCGCTGAGCTAAATATTTCTCTAACAGTAATACAGCAATTCCTTTCTACAGGATCACCTTGTTCCATTGAGAAGTCATGAATTCTGGGACTTTGTGCCCCTGCTTTCTAGAGAATCGATGCACCACCTTCTATGGAAAGCAGATGGACATCAAGATGGACTACCCCCAAAATCTATCATTTCACAATCATCAATGTAAGGGAAGGGTGAAGTCACAATATTATTATTATTAGTAACATATATGTATATTCTGCAGCACCGTAAGATAAATGGGTTTACACATCGAATATACAGATTTATATACAAAGCAACCAATATATATATATATCCTGCTGCATATTGCTCCCCATTACATTAGGGGGAGATGGTGTGTTTTTTGCCTAAGCTTAGGTTTCTTGGTAGAACTCTTGAGGGCACAGTATCTCCTGCCAATGCCTCTAGTTATTCCATTGCTGTGGCCTTATCTAATACGATGAGTGGGTTATCCTAAGTACCAACAATTAGGGACTTATTTCTGTTTTTATTTGTCTCTGCATTTGTTGTTTTTCTCATTGTTTGATTGTCTGTTGCTTTGTGATTGCACTATGATATCATTGCCGAGGGTGGGCTTTCTGGTAGCCAAGCAACATATTTGGCGCCTTTTTTGGATATATACTAATTGTACTTGCACTGGTTTACTTGAGAAAGGTCCCTATGTGGGACCAAAACGCTGGATAAATAAACCTGTTTTGCTTTAAATCATAATTGATGCTGTTGTGTAACTCCTGTGAGTGCAATCACTATCAATGTTATATATATATGTATATATATAATATTTTTTTTGGGGGGGGTCATTTATAAAGTTCACACATTGCATAATTGTTCACAATTGGTTGTTTTGCCCATGCTTTTTCCTTGAACGCTAAAATATTTCACTGCTGAGCCCGTCTTTCACAACTCACTCGCAAACGAGATGGGTCTTTGAGTGAATACAGGCACTTTGCGAGGTTGTTGTGTGCAAAAATAGCGTTGAAAGTAACATTTTACCCGCCAGCAAAGTTGTGGCGTTATTCAAATGCAGAGTGTGCGCATAAATCATTGCAATTTGCTATTTTTGCCATATTTAAAAAGCTCTTATAGACATTTGCAATGTGAAAAACAAATTTGCAAATCTGTTATTAAGCTTTATAAATATAAGCAGGCACAGCACAAATATAGTCACTTTCCGAACCAATCTGCCCTGCGCAAAGTTTTTAAATGAATGTTTAAAAGTGTGTTTTTCATTATACACACATGTTACAGAACTCCAACGTTTCGGTCCTCATTAGGACCTTTTTCAAGGAAAAAGAGTTGATCATGGGATAATGTGAAAGCAGGCATTTTCCCAAGATTAACCTGAATCACCACGAGTACTTAATATGTGTAATGGTGTTAAAAATGGTGTACAAATGAAATCTTGCTTTATTACCATATAAAACACTAATTAGAGAGCATGTTGCTGTTTATTACCAAAGTAGAAATTAGAGACATAGTAAGTTTTCACAACAACCCTCATTATCCCAGTACCAAATATAACTGTCCGTGAGTACTATGCTATTACGCCTGTCTCGGGTGTTAAAGGAGAAGGAAAGGTTAAAACTTATCAGAAAGGTCCACCTAAATATACCAGTAAACCCTCAAAGTAGTGCTGTTCTGAGTCCTTTGTCAAAAGAAACACTGCTTTCTTTTCTTCTATTGTGTATACATGGGCTTCTGTATGAGACTTCTTGCCTTCACCTTAAACCTCCTTGCCCCAGACATGAGTATGCTCAGTTTGCTCCTCTTCCCCCCTCCACCCTTCTCTGCTGTAATGTGAGCCCAGAGCTATGAGTGAGTAGGGAGAGAGGCAGGAAGTGATGTCACACCAAGCTAATACTGCAGTTCCTATCCTAAACAAACAGCTTCTAGAGCTTTTTAGGCAGGTATGGTAAAACATTGTACAGAATAAATATAGCATTTTAGATTGCACTATTACAGATAATCTATTGGCAATAAAATGCCTTTGTAGCTTTCCTTCTCCTTCAAATAATTAATGGTGGCACCGAGTTGTCCCATTGACAAACATACATGGATGAATCTATCAAAAAGAAATATTGCAGATTATGCTAAAAAACCATCCATTGTATTTGTCATACTAGACTGTGTGAGTGACCCCTGAAGCAACCTACTGTTCTATTCTGTTGCTGCTAATGCACACAAGATATAAATGTCATTTATTCTCTTCAGGTTTTGCCAGCTGCCTTCCCACACAGCCCTAAAGGAAATATTGCCTTTATACAAATAAGCCACCAGAATACTTATTACAGATGCACACTCCACCCTTAATACCAGAAGCTCTAACCTGCAGGGCTCCAGCAACGTAAAGTATTTTGGAGAATCTAAAACCAGATGCACAAGATTGCCGTTTGCCATTTAGTCACCACAAGACAGACAAACACACAGACATTGACCTACATGCTGAGCACTGTGTATCTTTACACTTTCAACTACACATACAAGAAATTCAAAGGCTGATTACATTACTGCTTCCCAGGCAAAGGCGTTTGGTGCTGACTTGACCAGTACATAGAAATATAAGTGGCCCTTAAATATAAATGTTTTCATTTTAACTCATCAATTAGTGCGACTTAATGGAATGTTCATAATTAAAGATCTCGCTCTGAGCAAGAATGTGCTACACAGAATTAATATCATATAATAAAGTCAAATCTTCTTGTAATCTTGAATAAAACCAAATTATTGTGATTGGCCATAGTTCACTTTATCATTGTTCCAAGAGACTTACCTCTGTCTTTTGAGCCACGTCATTCATGATTGATATCCCTTCCCTTTCTTTACCCTGTTAAATGTTTTTTCTTTAGTGCTTGACCTACAAACAAAGAAAATAAAACATTTAAGAGATAAGTATGGAATGTATGCTTCATCTGAATCATTATGTACTCCTGTATGGCTTTCAGATGTGTTCAGAACATTACCCCTTCAACTCAACAATGCACTTTATGAATTTCTATATTTTCTATATTAGGGCGTTAACTAACAAATAAATTATCAACCCATCAAATCGAACTACATTTTCCTGATCTTATTATACTTTGCAGGAGTACAAAGCAATCATTTTCCCTAAGCATTTCATTACAGCTGGGAAGGATCCAATGTAATATTATGCAGAAACAGACGGTAAAGTCAGAATGATATTATTATTATTAATAATAACATGTATTTCTATAGCACCAACATATTTCGTAACGCTGTAATGATAATTAAGGCTAAGCAATCAAACCCAAGGCTTATACTAGATCTCTTATTTAACAGAAGCATGTACAGTACTTTTTAGTTATGTTCTAAATGGGATAATTAAACGACGGAAATTGCCAGATGAAAACACTACAGTTAATGACCTATGAGATTAAAATACATTTCTGACAATTATTTAAATGATTACACAGGCTATAAATATTGATATATTAAATGCAGTTTCCTTTCCCAAATATTATCATCAAAATAAATTCATACAATCATTCAATCAAAAATAAATGAATACAAGAGTTTATGAAAAGTTGACTCTGGCTTTAAGACTTGCCTTAGTCAAGTGTTTCAGACTTCGCAAATGTGAGGTTTTCTGTTTTTTTCTGGAACTCTAACTTTTACAAACACTGTGGATGCAGCAAAGAGAATTACCGCCATGCCATAGATAATGCCAGTTAAAATTCTTAGATATTTATGAGTGGAAGCTACCACACTACTGCAATAGCAGCATATTATTTGGAGGGGTTGAACTTGATGGACTATGGTCTTTTTTCCAATCCAATTTAAGTATATACTTGATGAATTGTGACAAAATCACTGGCCACAGCATATTCATCTGATGGACAGAAGGGAGATTACCAATTTACATCTATAAAGATTGTTTCTTCCATTGGTTGCCTTGTCCTTCAAGACTCCAAACCCAAGCTCACACTGTTTGTAATAAGTTTTCCATAAACTTAAAGACCAAGGAATATCTAAAATAGAATAAGGCTAGAAATGCTGTATTTTGTATACAAAACATAAACATGAGCTTACTGCACCACAAGCCTAATCAAACCAATGATTTATGCCACAGGGGGCTGTCATCTTGTAACTTTGTTAAACATCTTTGCAAGGGATCGTCATAAATTATCAAAACAACAAATTATATCTGCCATAATCCCATAAAATGATACAGCAAGACTGATTAATAATCAGACTGCACTGAGTCATGTGTTGTCATGTAATCTTATGTGGATTTTATAGTATTTGTATTGTTTAATACACACTTTCTCCAACTCTGCAGAACCAGTGGCTGCAGCAAAATAATCTTCCAAATAGAATTCCAGTTTATCTGTTTAAATCTGTCTCCATGACCGTTGTCCCTACAGCTGAGTTGGAAAAAGTAAAGGGGATGTAAAGACAGAAATAAAATTTTCACTGCATACAGTCAGGTTTCTTATAAAAACAGTACACATTTTTATATTAAAGTATAGGATTTCTTTTTCATTAAAGAAAGTAAAAATGGGATTTTATTTTTTTGCCTATACATGCCCTTTAACTTTAGAATTTTCAACAACTATTTAGAATCCTAGAATAAATGGAGTGACAAAAAGATTTTCATCCAAACAATGAAGTGCCCATTGGTTTGAATGGATCTTGGTTCACAATTGTTTTTCTTTGTGAGACCATGAGAAAATAATAGAAAAAACATTATCATGGAGAACAAAAGTACATTTTATATCCCTTAACTGTGAAATGCATATATGACATTTTGTGTTCTTACTAGGCCTTTAACTTTAGTAATCCTCATCAGTATTCTGAAGATCCTCCCTTTCTCAACCAA
Source organism: Xenopus borealis (assembly GCA_024363595.1). Taxonomy (NCBI): domain Eukaryota; kingdom Metazoa; phylum Chordata; class Amphibia; order Anura; family Pipidae; genus Xenopus; species Xenopus borealis. Next base: position 71,735,270 of record CM044437.1, read on the forward strand.
CTGGTAAAACATTCATGGATTCTGTTTTCACATGTACATGTTCAGCCCCAGTCCCATTCATCTTAAAATGAAAATGTTTTGCCCGTGGTAATGCAGATTTAATTGCAGGCCACAAATCTCCATGTATGCACCTACCCATAGCCTATGACTTAAAAAAATAACCAATGGCTAACACACCCTTTGTTTAGGAGGGTATTTTATGGCTCCTTTAGCCAGTCCTAATCAACTTATATGTTGAGGTTTGGCCTTGGCTTCCCATTTTAGCAAAACTAATCCGTAGCAGGAACTGCTTTAATTTAGATACTTGGCCAGCAAATTAAAATTATATGACTGAAGTCAACATACCTTTTAGATAAATGATACATCTGGCTGGATTATACAGTTTTGATTCAATTATCTGCAGATTTTAGCATGAAGCAGAGGCTAATGACTTGTAAGATGATAAATGATGAATTGGTTTTAGGAGAATTCTAGTTCATACAAAATTCAGTTTATGGCACAAAAGGACTTGTTCACTTCACATGCTTTAAAAGATAGGTGGGGGGAAAACATATTTCAGTTTTACAAAAGTTCTTAAAGTTCTTGTCATTCATCAGTGTCCTTACTCTCTGGCAAAATACAGACTCCTTTACTTGTATTTTAGATTCATACTCAGAGACTATTTGCAAGATGGGCTCATTGACTAGACACATTCAGTACAGGGTATGTACAGTACTGTTGACTTGACAAGCATTCAACAAAAGATTCAACTGGGCCAGGACATATCTCCAATGCCATATATACTTATATATACAAAATATTTTAAATATATATATATATATAAGCAAATTAAAGAAAAAATTTACTTCTCACAAGTTAAAAATATAGCACTTCTAAAAAGAAAAACTATCTTCCACACCACTCCTAACTAGATGTGCAATTACCATATTACAAATTGTCAGAATTGGTCTCTAGGGTTCCCACCTTTTTTTGGAAAAAAAAAATACCAGCCTTCCTATATATTTATGTTTTTTCCTTAATAACATTGGGATCAACCACCATTTTTACCGGCCAGGCCAGCCAAATACCGGCCTGGTAGCAAGCCAACCTAGGACCCACAACCAAACCAACACAGGCCAATTAGATAAATATGTTATTTTGCATCTCCCTAGACAAGAGGCACTCTGCCTGTATGCTTGACACCAGTGTGATATTGGCAGCAGTTAGGAGGTTATCAAGCTGTCATCTTCTTTAAAAACAAATTCCAGTGTTATCTTGGCGAGCCTGATTTAACAAGCACTTTACTTCTTTCACTGCCCTCTGAATTCCTCCCAAATGAACTAAACCTCTTCAAGCTACTGGCAATTCTGCTATTTCATTCCACTTGTTTTTCAGTTCCTGGCACTTCACTATTGAACAATAGAAAGTTTTCCTTTACCTAAAGCAGAAAGGCATCAGTAAAATACAGGACTTCTATGCCAGTTAAAGTGAATTCATATTTTACTTGACTCGGATTAATCGCTACAGATTTAGCAAAAATCAAACTCTTTGTTATAGCTGGGCCAGATTTGCTTTTAGTTTGGTTGAATTGTTTATGTTAGGTTGGGTTTTTTTTTTGGAGGTGGGTGGATTCTGATGATACTTGAAAAACATTTGTGGCTCAGTGTTGTAATGGGCACAAACTAGTTATTCGTGCCAACCTTTACAGCTCACTTAAATATGCAGAGCAAAATTCCAAAATGTTGCACAGAACCTACAGCATTTCTTAAAGGTTGTACTTTTTCAGAAATGGAGGAAAGTAAAACGAATGAATCTATATCTGCTATGCACAGACACCGGAGTGAATCATTGGGTTCATTTGCTCATAAATGGCACACAAACATACCGTCTTGTTGGACAGACATTAAACACGGGAGTAATCCCTTGAGCATTACTTGTGTGCTGGATTTTCTTGCTTGCTGTCTATTTGGAGGGGCCGTCCTCCTAAATCCAAGCACCAGTATTATCTTTTTTGGGAAAGGCCAGGTGTGCGTGTGCATCTTTTTTTGCCTATACTAACACAAACATACTGGCCATTGTATAGTCTTGGTGTCTTGTATATTGGACAGGGCACAAAACACTCAAAATCACCCCTGTTTGTTTGTCTGGCTAGGGGCAGATGATGCACAAGATTGCAGATTCTCTGCTTCTCCACTTGTCTTCTGAACTGTGGGCTGATGTGTTTTGGCGCAGATATCAGCCACATCTGCCTGCACCCCAGCGGAGACAATGCTTCTGGGTGCAAGCAGAGCAGGAGTGGAGAAGCAGAGGGGGAGTGGATTCTCTGCCTGCGGAAAAATGCAGGTCAAGATCCACAGTCTGGCCTTGGTCTGAAAGCTTCCGGTGAATTTTCATGATAGGCAATTATCACTCAAAAGTAGTGGACATGTAAAGCTTTCACACAGATTCTCAGTGGTTTGTCCTCATCCTACTAAATGCTGGGCTTGAGAATACACTTAAAGGAATTGTTCAGTATAAAAGTAAAAACTTGGTAAATAGATAGGCTGTGCAAAATAAAAAATGTTTTCAATATAGTTAGTTAGTAATGTAATGTATAAAGACTGGAGTGACTGTAAGTCTAACATAACAGAACACTACTTCTTGCTTTGCAGCTCTCTTTTGTTTACATGAACTAGTTACCCTGATTACCAGGCAGTAACCAATCAGTGAATTGAGGGAGGGCCACATGGGTCATAACTGTTGCTTTTGAATCTGAGCTGAATGCTGAGCATGAATTGCAAACTCACTGAACAGTTATGTCCCACGTGGCCCCCCTTCAAGTCGCTGACTTACTCAGATTTAGAGAGCTGAAAAGCAGGAAGTTGTGTTGTATTCTGTTATGTTACACATCCAGCCACTCCAGTCTTTATACATTACATTTTTGGCAAACTAACTATATTGAAAACATTTTTTATTTTGCACAGGCTAACCTTTAGCTAGTCATACACAGACCAATAAAAGCAGTCAACTTAGCCCCTCCAGACTGAGTCAGAAGTTTATTGGCCCATGTATAGGGCCTCTCCAATGGCATGTCCTTCTTGTATCCATCTGACCTGTGTCCGACCGGTGTACATAAGCTCACAGTATGATCAACACTTGGGGACTCTTTTAGGCAAAGATCCACTCATTTGGTGACCCCTCCAAATAAGCAAATCCTGCTTCATATGCCTAACTTTACATGTGACTCCCTGTAAAACTGCCATCTGCTTCAGTCTTTGTGTTGGGAAAAACTCCTATTACAAGCCATTTACATTAAATTATTTTACATTGAATAATCAACGAAAGCAGCCACGTTGCCTTAAAGTGTACTGGGTTTTTATCCAGCAAAAATAGTTCAATTCCTATAATTGGCATGAAAACATAGAGATAAATTGGCAAAATATGAACATGAAACATTTGCGAATCTCAGTGCAGGATCCCAAATAGCTTGTGCCTGGTGAAGCCTTTAGCAGATATGATCTTTTACTGAGTGCACTAATGTTCCTATTGGTGTTATTTATTTGGTTTTCATCTTGGGCTGATTAATAATGATGCTCATTAGGCCAGGCAGTTCCTTTCAAATGGATTCTGATTTGCATGTGTGAGGAGGAGAAATATCTAGAAGGCAACAGGAGGAAAATATTTCAGCTGTGTTTTCTTAAAATAGCGGCCCCCAGGCTCTGGGTCTGTTTGCTGAGCTCTTACCAGACAGTTTGCCAGACAGTTCCAAATGTGACATGGTATGTAACATGCACAAATGAAATTTCATTTAAACCTAATAAATGCAGGATGCATTCTATTTAAGAGTCAATTTCCTTGTGAATATTTTATTGCTGTTATTATTATTATTATGATTATCAGGGTCTGACTGGCCTGGCCAGACCTGCTTCCCCAGCTGACCACCTGTTGTACTGCGTTTTTTCATGCATGCACAGCATTTTTCTAGCACGCACAGTGGAACGTTTTCTCGCATGCGCAGTGTCGCTTGGGGACGGGGAACCTCGGGACTGCCAGGAGGGCCCTTTACAGCCGTGGTGGGCCCCCAAAGCTCCAGTCTGACCCTGATTATTATTATTATAATAAGTATTTATATAGAGCCAACATATTTTCCAGAGTGTTGTACACAATTCATACAAATATTGGCTGATACACAAGGTAGAGATGCTCAAGCTCTATTGTTATACACCCAGTGACATAACGAGAAGGTGCCACACACCACGAAAAAAACTTCTTAGAGGCCCTCCTCCTTGCAACCCAGCTCACCCAAACCACCCCTGGGGGGATGGGGCAGAGGAGGTGACCCTGCAGCCTGGGACCTGCCCCTAGGGTTGCCACCTGGCCTGTATTTTACCGGCCTGGCCAGGAAAAATGATGGTTGGTCTCAATATTATTAATAGGGAAAAAAGATTAATGTATAGGAAGGCTAGTATTTTTTTTTCCGGAAAAGGTGTCAACCCTACCTGTCCCCACAACTCTGAATTGAGGTTAGGGTAAGACCTGAGTTGCCATCTGGCTGGTAAATGTTGCTTGATGTCAATGTTGTGGTTTATTACTAGGGATGATAGATAATAAATATAGGTAGGACAGTATGTTTTCCAAACAAATTAACTACCCTAGGTAAGACTGAAGAGGCAGAAACTGTCTTAGTGAGACTCAATGGACAATATCAGCCATACTTATCAAACAGTGAAGTTGGAGGTTGTTTTGTTTTTTCCCATTGACTATTAGGGTTGCCATACCGGCCCCGGCCTTGGCTGGTGTTTTACCGGCTAGGCTGGTAAAATACCGGCTGGGTGGCAACCCTATTGACTATACAACCACAGTTTCAATACCAGTGAAAGGAGAGCTATAAAATGACCCTCTAGTGTCTTTGTTTTGAGCAAACCATGTATTACCTTGAATTATACAACCCTCAACCTGGTTTTTCTGGTGTGTACAATTGCCCAGTCTGAGATTTATATTAGAAGCAGGTAACTGGGTATTACTAGCTAACACACCCAGACCCAGACTTCCAGTCGCTTGCCTGGTAGCTCAGACGTGGTCTTATTTACCAATACTGGGCTCATTTACATCCAGGCAGTAACCCATTACAATAAATCAAAGTATTTTGTTGTTGTTCTACTGGCAGTTGGCTGGTTTCTATGGGTCTAGTTACTATGGATTATTGCCCAGATACAAACTTGCACTGGTAAAACAGCCAGAGGGTGCCTTGCTGTGGGTTGTGGCTGATTTTCTATGCTGCATTAGCCTTTCAGTTTATCCCATAAAGATTCCTCATGCGCTATTATTAACAAGCCTGCTGTAATAGTGACAGATGCATTTGCAACCAAAAGACTCTTTCCCTGCCCTCACCACTCCCTTTTTAAATCCTTTATAAAGTAGCATGGTATAAATCCTTTATGCTGCAAGTGGGTTTTGCAAAGAAAATCTAGTTTCACGGGCAGAACACTTCAACACAATCAAAGGATTTTCCCCACTGTGTTTGATAATATAAAAATCAGCTAGTGTTATAACATTATTGTGGCTAGCACAACAACTGAACTAATAGACACTACAGGGACAACAGCTGCCACCTGCTCTTAGGCCTCATCACATGTGCCAAACACATCACATTCCCCCCCGTACATTCTGGGTGCAGATAAATATGGCTGCACTCGCCCTCCCTTGATAAGTGCCACCAGCTAGTAACTTACTCTAGGTGTAACATTATAAGGAATGCCAGGCTTTCTACTGCTTTCCTTTCAGTGTCTTCTCCTCAGAATGTAAATTTGGTTTTGTAGCTTAAGCTTATAAAAGCAATAGCTCAAATGCTTCAGATGTTGACATTGGCCAGGGCTGTATTTTCATATACGGGGGCCATAATTAGAACAAGGCTGATATTTTCCCTAATCTCACATTTCATCTAACATGTCAGGATTCGTAGTCTGTAGAGCCTTTGTTAGTTCCTGTACTATGTATAATGTATATATTAATATATCATTCACTGGACATGTAGCAGTTGTATATATTGGCCGGCTTCTATAAGCACAATACTGGAGCAGCTCACTGAGCTGACTAAAGGCAGACCTCGAGGTATTGTTAAACTATAAGTCTCAACACCCACTGCCTGTTTGTGACATTATAGGAACATGTCAGCGCATAAACAAGCCCAGGGGGACGCAGTAGAGAATGCAGGGAATATAACCTCAGTCTGATAATGGGGGTGTCCTGTCATACTAATATTTGTTATTCTAAGCAACTTTTCTATAGACTGGTTTCAGCCTTTTTCGCAAAGGTAATTGCTACTAAAAGCTGTATTTGTTGAGACTTTTTTTATTCTCTGCCAGGCTGGTTTCTGACATTTGAAACAGGATAGTCAAAGCCAGCTGATTACCTGACCCGGAGGAGAACTTTTGCTACATTATTTCAAGACTCAGAAATGAAGGCAGAGAAACTCTTATCACTGGCACGGGCATCTCAGAACTTACCTGCAGCGCCTGTAGTAGTCAGAATGAGCCCAGCCACCTGGTTCTTCTCACAGTCATTTATTATCCGGAGACATTAATGAAGATGCCTTACTAATAACCCTAACTTTAGCCTAATTACAGAATGATTTTAACCTACCTTCCTACTCTGAGAATATTGAATATACAATGTATGGTCTGAATAAGGCTTCAGATAGGTGGGAAAGTTCAAGGGAATGAGCACCCCCTTTAAATGGCTCCTCTGTGCCACACACACAGGGAAAGTAGCAGCTCTTACCTCGCTCTGTCTGGAATGGAGTCACTGAGTAATCCTGCCTGAGTTGCCCCCTTATCCCTGGCTGTGCAGCTGAGCAGGGTGCCTGTCCTCCCAGTCTGTGCTGCTGCTGCTGCTGCTCCTGTTGCTCTCATCAGACTGGAAGCAGTTTGGCTGGAGTTGCTCACAGGCTGTGAGTTTCCATAAAAGTCCTGCTCTCAGGTCATCTATCGCATTCCTGGCGAGCCAAATGCTGCCTCAGCTGTTCCTCGCCACATGGCTTCAACTGTTCCCTCTGCTATACCCCCTGCAGCATGGTAAAGAGTCTCACTCCTGGACTCCCACTGGGAAGGGTTAACCGGCTGTGCTAGTGAGGAACAGGTTACTCTGCCTGTCTATTGCAAGGGACGCGTGTCAGTAGTGTGGGGGCCACGCACCTCAGGGGTAGAGAATTCACACACCTGGAAGTTTTCTATCATGAGGAGAATGTGCTAGCGATACGGCACAGATATGGCACATATATTTTCCAGGAGTCCAGCCACCTGGCTCTTTAATTACCAGCAAATATTATAGAAATGCAGCTCTGAGGTGTGTTGTATATTTGTACTTGTTATATTCCAGAATCCCGCACAGTCAAGTGACATTTTTCTCTGTCATCTCAGGGGGACACAGGGAACTGTTAAAGGAACAGTTCAGGGTAAAAATAAAAACTGGGTAAATAGATAGGCTGTGCA
>CM044437.1:71745626-71777762 GCA_024363595.1 Xenopus borealis
TTGGTGCAGGGGCCTATAGAGTATTAAAATAAAACATTGGTGGCCAGGGGGTTAAAAAAAAATAAAAATAAAACCCACATTGGTGTCAGTAGAATTTAACTCATGGCTTCAGTTATAGTTGTTTTTGTGACTTCGGGTATTTTCGCTGCTTCAGGACTTGAGCGTCGGCTCTTTTCGTGACTTCGGGTCTTTCCGCCGCTTCCGGACTATTCGGCACTTCTGCATTCATCGCACTCGGCAGCACGGCTTTGGCACTCACAAGGGGGGCCCGACTCTGAAGATTGCAGCACTGCCGAGGCCCCCTTCAGCCTCAGGATGGCGGCCCTGGTGGCTCTGCCGGGGTGACACCAGGAGCAGGGCTACCTGCACCCTCTAGGGATAGCCCCCTACATTTGATACCCCACTGGGGTCAACTCCCTAGCCCTTAATTGGCTATAAAGACCTCCTAGACACTCCCTGCAACCCTGGTCAGAGAGCAGATGGTCTGGCTGGTGTGGAGACAATCATATCAGGCACAGCTCCCCTTAGCGTTGCTGCACTTTGCAGTAAGTCCCCTGCTGCTGCTTCCCCCCCCCCACCTGGAGAAGCCACAGCATAGCATGTCCCATTCCACCCCCCCTGAACCTCCTCCCCCTCTCTGATGAAGCCATCTCCTACAATAGAGCCCCTGAATATCGCAAACAACCGTGCATTTGAGCACACAAGATCGACAGCAAACTACCATTTTGAAAATCCATGGCGCCTTCAGGGGGACACAGCTCGGCCTGCCCAACTACTCTCCCAACTAGTATATCAGGAGACAAGTGTCACGGCCCTCCTGCACTGCTCCTGCCTATTCAATTATTACTCAGTTGGTATGTCTCCGCCCAGGACAAGCAGATTAGGATCACAAATCCGCCCACTGCTCCACACCCAGAAACCCACAGTCCTCTTGGTAATTAAGGTGCTCGGGTTGATGGTTCATTGCATCGAAGGGATATACCTCCACCCACTTCAGGTGAACATTCTGTCTACATGGAAAGGGGGGGTCACTGTTTCGAACACTTGACCTGGGAATCTTTGGAGTCCACAAGACAATCCTGGGTAACACCGGACTGGAATGTCATATGCACGGATGTCAGTCTGCAAGGATGGGGAGCCACATGTATCAACCAATCCGCACAAGGTCCATGGTCTTCACTGCCTCACTGGATCAGATCTTCAGAGCAGCTACCTGGTCATCGGTGCACACATTTACAATATTCTATAAACTAGACACATTCTCTTCAGGCAAACCTCATTTGACCTCAAGGTCAAAATGAATTCAAACCTTGAATTCACCCTGTTGTTTTGGGGCTGCTTTATTATGTCCCCATCCGTTTCATGTGTCCCCTGAGATAACCAAGAAAACAGGATTTTTGATAGTCACTGTTAAATTTATTTCTCTGTAGTCAATAGGGGGACACAGGGCTTCCCGACCTTACGAGTAGCTGTTGACCACATTGGTCATGACTAGGAAAGTTTCCCCGGTTATAGGTTCTGCTACCATGTTTTTTCTGGTTATAGCAGTCTCTTTGGTACCAACTGATTGTATTGAGTACAGTGTGAGATGTTTAGCCGAGGTAGACCTGGCACACCCCCTTAATTATTACTCAGGTGTCCTGCCTCCTGGAGGTTGGAGCTTAACCCCATTAGTTCCCTGTGTCGCCCTATTGACTACAGAGAAACAGATTTAACGCAGAGTATCAACAATCCTGTTATCCTTTTAGTTCATTTGTCTCATGAGAAAGAATAATGTTGTGACAGGTTGGCCATTTTGCTCTTGAACTTACTTGCTGAACCACATAGGTTACATAGAAAGATATAAAGGCCCCACAGTGCTGTATGTTCCCATTCAGGTGCAATTCTGGGCAGAACATTATGTAAATAAAGAATTATAATAACTGTTACAAAGTCTCTGGAGAATGAAGATATTCACAGGTATGTCTATTTATGGACAAACTGACAAGAGCATCCAGCCCGACTGCCAGATATATTGAACACAAGGGAATCTCCACTTCATTGTGATGCAGAATTATTTTCAAGAACATTTTACCCATATGTGCTGGTGCCACAGTTCCGTCATCAAGTGCTCTCACATTTGTACCACATTATTCATCAGTACATCAGTACATCACTCTCTGTCCATAGCTGCCTTGAGGTTGCCATGGTAAGCAGAACACAAGCCAGAAACCTATTTTTGCAGTTTCCTTACAATAACAAGAGCAGCTGATAGCCCTAGGGGCAACCACTGAGAACAATTCAAAGGGCTTTGCCTTCTGTAATAATATTGTAACTACATACCGAATTTTTTACACTCCTAATACTTTCTTAGGGGCAGATTTATTAAGGGGTGAAGTGGCTAACATTAGCCTTTTTGTCAGAAATCCCTCCACAGAGACATCGCCAATTTACTAATAGGCATAGATGACTATTCGCTAGAGAACGGTACCGCCACTAGCATTTATTCGCACTCTATTGCCAGGTGACCATTCGCTCTAACAACCAGTCGTTACTCCGCAGATTCAGTAAACTGCGAATTTTACTTACCGTTACCTCTTTCGCCAGAGTTGACTTTGTCACCTCAGACCAGATGAACTGCTGAAATGAAGCTAGATCTTCCTCAATCTTATGTCAGGGACAACATATCCTGTCTCCCGGAAATGCAATAAAGTTATAAAAATGCTGGTGACTTATCCTTTTTTAAGTGGGATTGCCTGCAAAAGTCATAACTATTACACTTTTTTGCATTAACATTTTCCCCCAGACATTTGAGGGGCATGGAACATTCATTTTAGGGTGGGCTCATGTGTAGGGCATTATAGGATCTCTTTTGTCTTTATTTAGGTTCCTTGGACATTTGTAATTAAAAGTGGCCACTTCAGGCATTTGCACCAAAATCTCTAATAAAGACGTTCATACGGCTTTAATGCACCCGTCCTATTGAAATTGACCTAAGCGTAAGAGGATAAGGAAGAAGGAAGTTTTGCTAGTCAGAAGCGATCGCTAGTGTAATTTCACTTTGAAACGCTCGCACTACCAAAGTAATGCCAGTGAAAAGTCTCTGCATCCAGGACACAACTTCACATTTTAGTGAATTAGCGTAGTGGTAATGAATTTTCGCCTGGTGAAGTGGCGCAAAGTGTGTGAACCGTTTGTGGTCTAGCTGAGGTCTGGACTGGGAGTCATAATAGGCCCTGGCATTTCAAGTACACAGAGAGGCAACCAGTCCCCCACCATCCCATTACACAGTGACTGTCTATGGCATCTTATAGCAGCCCTTTGGCATTTGCCAGAACTCACAGATTGCCAGTCCGGGCCTGGTCTAGCTTTAGAAAAAGATAATAAGGATGCAGTAACATCGGAGCACATCCGGCTTATGAAATGCTGCTCGTGTGGGGATTCGGTCACTCCAAGCCGACACAGATCGTATCCAACCAGAAAAAGTTCTGCATTCAACTGCGTTGTCTGAGACTTCTGGGGGGGAGCTGCAGCTGCTCCCCTTTAAAATGTATGAGAACCACAATGATGCTGACAGACTGGGATCAAGCATCAGGGCATCTACTAGTAGTTCTAACTTGTTTCTATAAAGTGAAATTGCTTTTGTGTTTCTAGCAGCAAAAAAAACACAGATGGTGGGATTCATTGCACCGTTACAAATACACCCATAAAAATAACTGTAGGTCTGTTCTGTGAATGTATTACAGTTAAATGTTGTATTATGATGTGGTACAGGTATTGGATCAGTTATCCAGACACCCGTTATCCAGAAAGCTCTGAATTGCACAAAGGCTGTCTCCATAGACTTCATTATAATCAAATCCAAATTTAAAAAAAAAATGGATTTCCTTTTTCTCTGTGATAATAAAACATTACATTCTACTTGATCCCATGTAAGATATAATTAATCCTTATTGGAAGCAGAACCAGCCTATTGGCTTTCATTTGATGTTTACATGATTTTCTGGTAGATATAAAGTATGAAGTAATGTAAAGTATGAAGATTCAAATTATGGAAAGATCCCTCATCTGGAAAACCCCAAGTCCCGAGGATTCTGGATAACAGGCTCAATACCGGTATAATAAAACTACAATAGATAGTGAAGATAAATTCTCTAGATATGAGACGAGCAACTTTGTTTTTGATCAACAATTGCCTCTTTATTTACATGTGTTAATATTTGTGCTAGAAAGTCCCAATGGAAAATGTTAGGGATGCACCGAATCCAGTATTGGGTTTGGGATTCGTCCTTTTTCAGCAGTATTCGGATTCGGCTGAATCCTTCTGCCCAGCCTAACCGTACCATAATTTGCAGATGCAAATTAGGGGTGGGGAGGAAATTGCATGACTTTTTGTCACAAAACAAGGAAGTAAAAAAATCAATTTCCAAAATTCGGCTTTATTTAAGACACACTATATAATACAAACATTGTGCAGTGGGTGCGCTCGGAGTTACGTGTTTCTTGCCTAAACACTCGGCACTTCCTCAGAGTCATTTATACAGTACAGTATACATTTATACAGTATGTCTTAAATAAAGCCATTTTTTTGGAAGTTGAATGGCCCCCCTTGGAAGTCTCAGACAGCGCAGTTGAATGCAGGACTTTTTCTTGTTGGATACTGGTCTAGCTTTAGCTTTGCCCTTTCAAACATGACCACAATAATGTTCTAAAAGCAGTGGTAGCTACACATGGCTTCCTTCGGATGAAGTTTTCATCTGGGTCTTAGAACAACTGCAACATATGGGGATCCCTGTGACATACTGAATCATGTTACATTTTGGTAGGCAGGGCCAAAGAAATGATGGGTTTCCCACAGCTGCACCCCCTGTACTCCCTGCCCTGCATTTATATGTTGTTTAATGAAATCATTTATTTTTAGGTCATAATCAAGGGACCAGGAAGAACTGATAATCACCACTATCCAAGATAGGTCAAGCAGAGAAGATTTTCAGGTAAAACTTTGAATAAATTTCAATGGAATCTCTTAAGGATTCCAAAATGTCCAGTCATGCTACAAGTTGCTTGCTTTATAACGTGACACATAGCTGTGTGGGAGTCTTGCTATTTTTGTACATTACAGGAGCTGCTGGCAATTCTCCTGTGAGATATATTTGTACTGGATATTCAGGACTGAAGCTTGAGATATTAGATTTAAAAGTATATCCTTAAATTACATAAAACCTAAAATACAGGGCTTAGCACATTGTATTCTGATGATTCTTGATTCTAACAGTGTTTGCATGAATACATACCCTGTATATTAAAAATGACATTAATGAACTATAACAAAGTTTTTGGCTTGCCTGGGCCCATACACGGGAGGATCCCACATTTATAGGGATATATGTCTTAATGCAGAACTGATTTACAGTTCCCTCTTGCTTCTCGATCCTCTGCCCGCCAATAAAATGTGATGCTGATCCTTTATTCTGTTCTCGCTTCCCAAATCCATGACCTCTTTTGAGTAAGTGTGACCAAGATGGAGTGGATTAACCAAGACCCACTGAATGTGTGGCCCCACGTAGTCTAAGGTTAGAACTACATAGACCATTTCAGTCCGTTTTCGATGCATCCGATGCTGGGAGTTAATACACACAAAATCAAGGCAACTATAGAAAGTCGAATGGTGTCGCAGGGTTGATCTGACGCGACACGCCTGTCGGATGAAAATGCTTCAAGCTGCGTCTTCATCCAACAGTCGTGTCGACACATCCGACTTTCTATTAGTTGCTTTGTTTTTGTCCCATGCGTTTTAACTCCCAGTGTCAGATGCATCGAAAATGGACTGAAATCGTCTGTGTAACTCTGCCTTAAGGGTAGAACTCCACAGGCAACTTCTACAAGATTGTAACGGATTCGATGCGCCAAACGCAGGTGTCAAGTACGATCAAATGGGAAAACAAGGTAAGGAATAGCAGTCATATGGTGTTGCATCCCACAGTCATGTTGCGTTGGATGAACGTTGTGACATCATATGACTTTTTATTCCTTACCTTGTTTTCCGTCGCCTCCGACTCGAAGCCTGTGTTTTGGCGTAGCGAGTCGGATCCGTCACAATCGCGTTCAAGTCGCCTGAGGAGTTCTAAGCTTAATCTGGCAGCCCTATTCTCCATAGAAAGTAGCAGAATATCACCCTATATAAATGGAAGGGGATTTTAATATTTAAAATGTTTGTAAGATTATTTCTGCCAAGCAGGATATTAAAGATAGTACCTTTAGTAGGGATGCACCGAATCCAGGATTCGGTTCGGGATTCGGCAAGGATTCGGCCTTTATCAGCAGGATTCGGATTCGGCCGAATCCTTCTGTCTGGCCGAACCGAATCCGAATTTCCATATGCAAATTAGGGACAGGGAGCTAAATCACGTGACTTTTTGGCACAAAACAAGGAAGTAAAAAATGTTTTCCCCTTCCCACCCATAATTTGCATATGCAAATTAGGGTTCGGATTCGGTTCGGTATTCGGCCAAATCTTTCGGGAAGGATTCGGGGGTTCGGCCGAATCCAAAATAATGGATTCGGTGCATCCCTAACCTTTAGTAATTATGTTTATCTACCCTTGCTATTTGCTAGGACATAGGTCTGAACAAAACCACTAGGCTGCAAATATAGGCTGTAATGTACTCGTTATTTATATAATCACATAACCAGGTGAAGGTTTAATAGTTTTGTTTTATTTGATTAGCAAAAAATATCCAAGTTATATACTGTATATGTGAAGCAAGACATTTATTTTTTGTGTTCTTATCATTCCAGTTAGAAAGCGGTCACAAAAATACAATACGCATACGATCACTGTTTCACATATGACCATTTCAGTGTAAATTTGCCGTGGCTTAAATATTTCTGTAAATATACTTTCAACTCTTAAAACATTCATGTGTAAACAGGATAGGCGTGTTAAACCAAAATGCAGAAAAATAAACCTTTTTTTTTCGTTTTATCACACACACATCTTCTGCCTTTGTGTGGATTATCTGCAGATGAGCAGTGGAAATTACAATACAATACATAAAGCATTTTAGATCAATAGAAGTAAATTAAAGGCAAAAATGAATTTTAAAAAATTTCCTAATCTGTCCTATGGCACACTGGGAATTTTGACCACAGCCCTAAGAGAACAATTACAGTAAAAACCCCAAATACATTTCCCTGGCTGCAGCCGCTCCCCTTTCATGTATGAGAACCACAATGATGCGGCCAGACTGGGATCAAGCATCAGGGCATCTACTAGTAGTTCTAACTTGTTTCTATTAAGTGAGATTGCTTTTGTGTTTCTAGCAGCAAATGAATGGTGGGATTCATTGCACCGTTACAAATACACACATAAAAATAACTGTAGGTCTGTTCTGTGGATGTATTACAGTTAAATGTTGCTTTATGATGTGGTACAGGTATTGGATCAGTTATCCAGACACCAGTTATCCAGAAAGCTCTGAATTGCACAAAGGCTGTCTCCCATTATAATCAAATAAAAATGGATTTCTCTGTGGTGATAATAAACATTACATTCTACTTGATCCAATCTAAGATAAAATGGATCTTTATTGGAAGCAGAACCAGCCTATTGGCTTTCATTTAATGTTTACAGAATTTTCTGGTAGATATAAGTATGAAGTAATGTAAAGTATGAAGATTCAAATTATGGAAAGATCCCTCATCTGTAAGACCCCAAGTACCAAGGATTCTGGATAACAGGCTCCATACCGGTATTATAAAACTAATAGATAGTGAAGATAAATTCTCTAGATATGAGACGAGCAACTTTGTTTTTGATCAACAATTGCCTCTTTATTTACATGTGTTAATATTTGTGCTAGAAAGTCCCAATGGAAAATGTTAGGGATGCACCGAATCCAGTATTCGGTTTGGGATTCGGTCAGGATTCGTCCTTTTTTTCAGCAGTATTCGGATTCGGCTGAACCCTTCCGCCCAGCCAAACCGAATCGGAACCCTAATTTGCATATGCAAATTAGGGGCGGGGAGGAAATTGCATGACTTTTTGTCACAAAACAAGGCAGTGAAAAATATTTTCCCCTTTTTCACCTCTAATTTGCATATGCAAATTAGGGTTTGGATTCGGTTCGGTATTCGGCCGAATCTTTCTCAAAGGATTCGGGGGTTCGGCGGAATCCAAAATAGTTGATTCGGTGCATCCCTAGAAAATGTCAACATTAATTAAGCTCAAAACCAAAAAGAAGGATATATCCTAATGCCTCCATTCGCGTGCTACCTATAGCATTTGTATTTGGATAGGCTGCAGCATTGAGGAACATCACATGACACTGCCAGGCAAAATTTCCCACCTGGTTCCGGCCCTACATAAAAAAAAAAAAACTTCTGATTTATAGATTGGTCCTTTAAAATGTAAACAGTGCTGTAAACTATTTTCTCTCCATTTGCGGTCCTTTAATAATATTATAAACATACAAATGTCTTGAGTGAATATAAAAGTATAGTGGATTCATCTGGCAACTAGAACATGCAAAACTTCTTTTATACACAACTGCACACTCAAACAAACAGCAATACACAGTAGAAGTTATTTTCAAAACAAATCAGTACAAACGAATCATAATGCTTTTACACATTCTATTTACAGTCCCAGGCACATATAACCTCCCATAGCAGGGATGCCCTGAATACAGGATTCACCCTTTTTCTTTAAGATTCCAAATGCTAAAAATCCTCATTTTTCATCACACAAACAAGGAAGCATTTTTTCCCCTGTGTGGCTCTTTTTAAGTTGCTATATACAGCAAAGGGCTATTCCGGCACTCAGAGGAATCCACAGGGCCAATAGAGTAAGTTAAAAAATAAGACTTTATTGTGCATAGTTAAAAGTACAAATAAATCTCCATAGGCCCTACGCATTTCGTACCTCCAAAGTACTTAAGCTGGCCATACATGGGTAGATAAAGCTGCAGATATCGGTTTGTTTAGACCGATTTGACAGCTTATCTGCCAGCGTATGGGGGCTTCCAACGGGTCTTAGTGGTCGATATCTGGCCAAGATATCTATCTAGAAGGTTTGATTTTTTTTTTACCCGACCGACCCATCACAGCCCATTGCCCTTGTGTCGTAATCCGATCATTTGGCAATAGGGCTGAACATTCTGATTACCCCGATATAGCCCTGTCGTTCGTGGCATATCGGGCAAAGATCTGCTCATGTGGCGGTCGTCAAATGAGCGGATCTTAAAGTCTATGGCCAGATTTAGTCATGAGCCATGACGAAGTACCTTGGTGGACGAAAAGTGTAGGACCTATGGAAATGCATTGATACTTTTAACTTTGCTCAATAAAACTTAATTTTTTCAATTTACATTATTGGCCCTTTGGAT
This sequence comes from Xenopus borealis, assembly GCA_024363595.1. NCBI lineage: Eukaryota > Metazoa > Chordata > Amphibia > Anura > Pipidae > Xenopus > Xenopus borealis. The sequence continues at coordinate 71,754,992 of CM044437.1, forward strand.
TCCTCTGAGTGCTGGATAGCCCTTTGTCTTTGCTGTGTACATCTGTTTGCTGCTCCCTGAAGCTGGGGGTCTGGGGCTGGTGCACCGGGACCACAACTTGGTGAACTATTTACTCTATTTTTCTGGAGCACCACTTGATCTCTCTCTTTTTAAGTTGCTCCTGTTTAGGGGCACCCCAAAATAGTGGATTTGCTGCATCCCTATCCCATAGTATGTGTGTACTCTATATAGGATATAGCAAGGGCTTGCTAGGCACAGGGTGTCCCCCCATGAAACTGTCTAGGGACTGAACTGGCAATATAGAAAGTCTGGCAAAGACCAGAAGATGGTTGCATTGCTTTATATTGATCCTGTATGGGGCAGTTTGAGTCTTTGTGGTCTAGAAATGCCACAGCTTGTTTTGAGTCTCAATCCACAGGATGCCTCACCAGGAAACTTCAGAGTAGGGGCCCATCTACCAAATGTACACATTGGTTCAATTATTGATTATCCAGTTATAGAAATAACATTTTCTGCTTCCATGCATTATTGCCGGTTAGTCATGAATCTATGTAGGTGTAAAACACAACAAACTGGATAGCTTTTAGCTTTTGTGGGCAGAATAGAGACACTTGCCATACATTTAGATTCTGAAGAGATTCAGACTGAACATGCTGGAAACCATTAACTCTTTTGGCCAAGTCAATTTGAGGTTTAAACGGCAAAATGACAATTTGTATCCAAGGCTTCTTGGGGGATCAATTCATTCCACTGCCTGAAACACCAGAGCTTTTACTGGTCGAGTCTCCACACTCCCAAACGTGCTACCAAGTACCGCTTTCAGTCAGTTTGAATGGGTGGATTTTTCCATTTGTGGCCAACCTAGGAAGATCCATGATCATCTGTAACTGGTCTGCTGTCCAACAGTTAAAAAAGGAAATTCTTCTTTAGTTAGTTGGAGCAGACAAACCAAAAGTAGATGACTTACACCACTGAAAATGCAAAGATTTGGAAAATATTTACACAAAAACAGAATCGTTGTTGTGTTGTGAAGTGCTCTCACAAGGTACATTTAGGGGCCTATTTATACTATTTTGTGCATTTTGCTAATTTCAGTGAGTACTGCAACCTACAACTTTGAAGACACTTCTAATACTTATTTAATGCAGATTCTCCTTCCGTTGTGTTTTTCTATTCTTGTCCAATTTATAATAAAACCACCATTGAGTTATAATAGTGCTGTAGATTGCTCATCAAACACTTTTACTTCCCTTAGTAATTGTGTAGGAAATGATATTGAAATAAAGAAAGATCTGCTACATGATAGTGCACTTCGATTTCTTCTGAAATTTCCTGTAGTTTTATAGTCAACTCTGAAAGCTTCCATTAATGTACAATAAAGTGATACTGACACTAAAAAATGAATTTTAACATATAAATGTACATTAAATGTTACCTACAGGTCATGATTTTTTGCTGAGAGGTTTGTTTTTGTATATAATTGTTAGTTGAAGTTCCTAAGCCTGACTCTCTGACACTCTGACTTTGCCAACCTGACTGTCCCATCTCAGCCTGTTAGTTACAGTTTCTAATGCTAACAGACTCCTGCTGCACAAATATGGCAGCCCCCTCATACAGGAACATGGGGGTAATGTAAAAGCATCATGCAAATACTTTATGGCAAAGTTAGAAGTATAATAATAGATGTAAAAAAAGTTAAATTTCAGGTGTCAGAATCTCTAAAGTAATGTACGTCAATAACAGTCTGCCAGAAAGCAGTATAAAATGCACACACGGTAAAGTGCAATAAGTGGCAACTAGCCATAAGCCATCCCTTATAAACCACATTATAAGCAGGGACTACTCAATGCTCTTTGTACTGTTACCATCAAATTCTCCCTGAGTGCAGTGTAATCTGCAGATTTTAAGGGGAATATTCTTAGCTGTTGTCAGGTTAAACAAGGTGTTATATATTGTAATGTCAGAATAACTGGACGGTTTAAAAATAGATTTTGTACATCTAGTAGAAGTAATTCTAAAACAACTGGACTTGCTGAGTAATCATTGAAAACGTTTCACTACTCACTACTCATCTGAGCAGCTTCTTCAGTTACAGATAGTAAAGAAGGAAAGAGATCTTTCAGGAAGCACATGATTTGAGCCTGAACTGAAAAGGAATGCAATGGATCATGCTTATTCCTTTGTCTGTTTTTTTAAAATGTATTTTGGGGAAGATATCAGTTAAAAAACTAAAAGTTGATTAAATAAGATTTTCCTAAAAATTCTAATTAGGGATGCCCCAAATCCAGGATTCAGTTTGGGATTTGACCTTTTTCAACAGGATTTGAATTCGGCCAAATCCTTCTTCTGGCCGAACCAAATTCTTATTTAAATATGCAAATTAGAGGCGGGGAGGGAAATCTTTTGACTTCGTCACAAAGCAAGGAAGGAAAAGTGTTTTCCCCTTACCACTCCTAATTTGCATATGCAAATTCGGATTTGGTCAAATCTTTCGGGAAGGATTCAGCCGATTAAAAAAAAAAATGGATTCGGTGCATCCCTAATTCCAATGCAGAAGTCATGCAATAATTACATAAACTTTAAAAAAAAATTAATTGGTGCTACAGTAAACATGGTGGCATGTGTCTGTGTTTCTCATTTGTACCCTCGCCCACTGTAAATGAACCCCCAAAATATTTTTATATATGTATCCCCATATTAAAGGACCAGTAACGTCAAGAATGTTTTTTAAAAAAAATTCTTAGTATTAGGGATGCATCGAATCCAGGATTCAGCCTTTTTCAGCAGGATTCGGCCGAACCAAATCCTAATTTGCATATGCATATGCAAATTAGGGCCAGGGAGGGAAATCACGTGACTTTTTGGCACAAAACAAGGAAGTAAAAAAAATGGTTTCCCCTTCCCACCCCTAATTTGCTTATGCAAATTAGGGTTCGGATTCGGTATTATGCCGAATCTTTCGGGAAGATTCGGGGGTCTGGCCGAATCCAAAATAGTGGATTCAGTGCACCCCTACTTAGTATACATAGAAAAAAAAAATACAGACACAAATGAAACTTTAAAATCGCAAAGCTACCAAAGCTTACCAAAGCTCTGCTTGCGCTCCTCTTCAGAAAAGGCGATCGGGCGATTCATTGTGCGACTCTTGATTTCTCCTCCCTGCCTTCCTTATAGGAGATAGCCAGGGAGGAGAAATTGAGCGCCACATGATGGATCACCTGATCTTCTTTTCTGAAGAGGAGCGTAAACAGACTTTCCGTCAGTTATTCCTTAATTAATGCTTTGCGATATTAAACTTCAATTTGTCTTGGTGTTTTTTTCTATGTATACTAATACATTTTTTCAAAATTTTTTGATGTTACTGGTCCTTTAAAGGTGCAAGAAAGACATGTCAAGAGTATGAATTCTGTTGCCAAATTACAGCTCCCATTAATGTGTCATATCAGTTGAACTGAAGAAGCTGCTCAGATGAGTATAGAAACGTCTTCAATGATTCAAGTCCAGTTGTTTTAGAATTACTTATACTAGACCAGGTGCTTATTTTTGAATTACTGGCTTAGAAGGAAGTTTTGGTTGTATAAAAAACAGATGTCCTGCCAAACATTCTCTCCTGTAGGCTGCCAGTCCATATAGGGGTTCCCAAAAAGCCAATCAGAGCTCTTATTTGACATCCACATGGACTTTTTCATGCTTGTGTTGCTCTCCAACTCTTTTTTTAAATTTAAATGTGGCTCACAAGCAAAAAGGGTTGGGGACCCCTTACTAGATAAACCATGACCTGGATGAATGAAAATCTTCATAGTCCTACATTTTGTACTTTCATCCTATTCAGTTTAAAACTTGTCGCATTCATGCTCCATCATGGATCATTTAAAATATCTACAAACAAACAAATTAAAATTAGCAGGGAGGATCAAAGTGATGCTATTGAGCAGGCTAATCTGCAACAAATCTTTAAAGGGATACTGACATGAGAAACATGTTTTTTTTCAAAATGCATCAGTTAATAGTGCTGCTCCAGTAGACTTCTGCACTGAAATCCATTTCTCAAAAGAGCAAACAGATTTTTTGTATTCAGTTTTGAAATCTGACATGGGGCTAGACATTTTGTCAATTTCCCAGCTGCCCCGGTCATGTGACTTGTGCCAGCACTTCAGGAGGGAACTGCTTTCTGGCAGGCTGTTGTTTTTCTTTCTCAATGTAACTTAATAGTACACAGTGAGACATGGGTTTTACTATTGAGTGCTGTTCTTAGATCTACCAGGCAGCTGTTATCTTGTGTTAGGGAGCGGTTATCTGGTTACCTTCCCATTGTTCTGTTGTTAGGCTGCTGGGGGGGGAGGGAGTGATATCACTCCAACTTACAGTACAGCAGTAAAGAGTGATTGAAGTTTATCAGAGCACAAGTCACATGACTTGGGGCAGCTGGGAAATTCTAAATATGTCAAGCCCCATGTCAGATTTCAAAATGAAATATAAAAAAATCTGTTTGCTTATTTGAGAAACGGATTCCAATGCAGAATTTTGCTGGAGGAACAGTATTAACTGGTGCATTTTGGAAAAAAAAAAAAACATTTTTTTCCCATGACAGTATCCCTTTAAAGGGGATGTCCATGCATAATGAAACAAAATGTAATGATGAACAAATCTAGAGGTTCTGCTACATTGCTTCAAGAGTCAGAACCAGAAAGGGACAAACAAATATTGCTTACAGTTGCAGTTACATTTAAAAACAGCTTACATATTTTGAATAAATATATATTTCAGTGAATGGACTACTTGGCAGTGCACTTGAGGAATCAGTGACTATTCTGTCTGTGAAATCCATTAGAGAAGGTTGTTAGTTTAGCACAGGTGGGCGCCTTGCTGACTCTTCCCCTGTGTAAACGACAGTGAGTTCTGTGCGACATTGTAGACACTTCATGATATCTTCTGACAAATGCTCCACATTAGAATAGCGTACCTTCTCAAAGTCAAAGATATCTTTCAGGAAGTACATGATTTGAGCCTGGACGGAAAAGAAATGGATCATGGTTATTCCTGTTTTTCTGTTGTTTTTTAAATGTATTTTGGGAAGACAGAAATTTTAAACTAAAATCGATCAAATATGATTTTCATGATCTAAAAAATAAAGTGCTTTAACTTTCACCTCCTTTGTATTCCAATGAAGACATCATGTAATCATTACATATAGTGTTATTAAAAAAAAAAAACCTAAAGAATCAGTGTTACAGTAAACATGGTGGCATATGTGTGTGTTGCTCATTTGCACCCTGGCCCACTGTAAATGGAACCCAAAAATATTTATTATACAGGTATCCCCATATTAAAAATGCAAGATAGACCTGTTCAACGTATGAATTATGTTGCTAAACTACAACTCCCAGTAATGTGTGATGGCCAAGGTCACTTTATTAAGCAACAATACAAGAAAACTGAAAAAAAAAAAACAATTATCATGGTACAGGATCTGTCATTAGGGTTGCCACCTTTTCCTGAAAAAAATACCAGCCTTCCTATATATATATATATATATATATATATATATATATATATATATATAGCCAGGCGTGGCAACCCTATCCATCATCTGGAAACCCTTTATCCAAAACGTTTCCGAATTATGGAAAGGCCATCTCCCATAGACTCCATTGTAACCAAATAATATAATTAATCCTTATTGGAAACAAAACCAGACAATTGGGTTTATTTAATGTTTCTATGATTTTCTAGTAGACTTAAAGGAACAGTTCAGTGCACAAATATAAACTGGATAACTAGATAAGCTGTGCAAAATAAAAATTGTTTCTAATATAGTTAGTTAGCAACTTGCAGGAGTGCCACATGGGACATAACTGTTCAGTGAGTTTGCAATTGATCCTCAGCATTCGGCTCAGATTCAAAAGCAACAGTTATGACCTATGTAGCCTCCCCTCAAGTCACTGATTGGCTACTGCCTGGTAACCAATCTGTGGAAACCAAAAGAGCTGAAAAGCAGGAAGTAGTGTTCTGGCTATTATGTTAGACATCCAGTCACTCCAGCCTTTATACCAGGGGTCGCCAACCTTTTTTACTTGTGAGCCACATTTGAATGTAAAAAAAGAGTTGGAGAGCAAAACAAGCTTGAAAAAGACCATGGGGATGTCAAATAAGAGCTGTGATTTGAGGGTCTGTTTGACAGTATACCTGGTTTTTATACAACCAAAACTTGCCTCCAAGCCTGGAATTCAAAAATAAGCACCTGCTTTGAGGCCACTGGGAGCAACATCCAAGGGGTTGGGGAGCAACATGTTACTCACAAGCTACAGGTTGGGGATCACTGCTTTATACATTACATATTTGGCTACTAACTATATTGAAAACATTTTTTATTTTACCCAGTTTTGATACTAAACAATTACTTTACAGTATGAAGATCCAAATTACGGACAGATCTATTATCCGTTAAACCCCAGGTCCCGAGCATTTTGGATAACAGGTCCCATACCTGTAGTAAGTTAGTTAGGTACATAAATACAATGGCGACAGGGACAATTTTTACCAAACCATTACAGTAAAATGGGGATGTATAGGCTTTAAAGGAGAATAAACCCTAAAAATGAATATGACTAAAATGCTTTATTTAATATGCTGAACTTATTGTACCAGCCTAAAGTTACGGCTTGTCAATAGCAGCAATGATCCAGGACTTCAAACTTGTCACAGGGAGCCACCAACTTGGAAAGTGTCTGTGACACATGCTCGGTGGGCTCTGAGCAGCAGTTGAGAAGCTAAGCTTAGGGGTCGTCACAAACTATCAAGCAGAAAATGAGGTTGGCCTGCAATATACAGTAAGCTGATGCTACAGGGCTGATTATTAAATTCTGATACTAGTTGCACTGGTTTATGAGTTGCCATGCAGAAAATATCTGTATTAATTATTAATCAGACTTATATTTTGACATTTATACGCTATATGTAATGTATATTGTGAGTCAGTCCCTAAGCTCAGTAAGTGACAGCAGCACAGAGCATGTGCAGTGAATCAGCAGAAAGGAAGATGGGGAGCTACTGGGGCAACTTCAGAGACATAGATTTTTACTGCTAATCGACTGTGGATGCCATGGGCTGGTACAGACCCTCAAAACAGTCAAAATTCCTGAACAGGGTGATAAGAAGGAGCAGGTTGCATGTTATAAACTTGTATCTATACAGGAAGCCTACAACCTGCTATATTCATAAGTGACTTTATATATAAACAAAATAAAATGGGAATTTGCCAAACCTTGTAAAAGCAACAGAAATCATGTAGAGAGCTTCTAGGACCCAGGAAGCCCCATGCCAGAACAGGACATAACTGCTCACAAACAGTATAGAAGTTTGCAAAAAATCCATTGGGCACCTGAAGTAAGAAATGGAGAAATGAAATGTTACTTCAACACCTGTATAAAAAATAGCTACCGTATTCTCTTTTACCGGACATTAGGAAAACTATGGCCATGGTTCATTCGGAAACAATACTGTAGTGAATACAAAACAGGCATCGTGACCATCACTGGTTTACCTTCATCCCTTGCTTCTTTTGCCTCAGAACAGACCAGCAGCTTGAAGTCACAGCCTGAAAACAACAAAAAAAATGTAAAACATTACCAAATTGTTTTAATGTAGGAAAATATCAATGGGGTTATGTAATAAGATTGTGGGTATATGTCTATGCCAATAAACATTCTATACAAGTGAATAGGGCATATATTTCAAAACATGAAAATACTGTTTAGTGTTGGGGACCTCCCCAGCTTTCTATATCCTTGTGTAGGATATTTATAGTTCTATTTCCACCCCTAGATGAATCTGACTGTTGTTATCATGGACGTACTGGTCAGATATCTCTCTGTTCAGCCCATGTAATAACCACCTTCAAACTTCTTTTATCGAAATATCCAGATGATTTCATATTTTTACAGGATAAACATATTACTTTATGTAAACTTTAAGGGGATAGTGACACTTCACAGGTTTTAGCATAATCAAATTCTTCATCAAAATATGCCTACATGTCCTTTAAACCATTTTCACTCAATGTGACCTCTTTCTATGTATATTATACATAGGTCACTTCTTCTTTAAGAGAATGTCAGACTCCGACATGTTCTTATGGTCCCTTGAGGCTTAACAATTCATCACTCCTCCACTACAAAAACTCCTCTTCTACACCGCTCTGTGCTGCTCATTTTTCTTAAGGGTGCTTTTAACTTATTCTGCCTAACTTGATTATGTATATCCATTGCCTGCCATCCCTGCACATCAGAATGATCTGTGCCAGGATTTCTTGCAAGATTAACCTTTTAACCACCAGGAGTAGACCTTTGGTGCATGCATGAAAGGGACACACACATATATAACCTAGTAAGAGGGAATGAACTAAAGAACCATCTGAAAAAAAAACCCAAGCAGTGCAGGAGAGCAGATTTTCAGAAAGAGAAGGCTATTATTTGCAGGAGTGGGTGTGAGATAAGAGATGCTGAAAGCAATAGTACTCGCCCCCTACAGGAAGTAGTATCCTTCTCCATTTGAGGAGGTGGAGTGTTTTTTTTTTTTAAACATGTTGTATTAATTTGTTGGTTTACATCAGTAATTTTGTGAATAATAGTTAATATTGCCAGTAAAGGAGAGATCGAAGTACAAAACTAGAGGTGTCGCTATCACTTTAAGGGGGTTATTTTATCAAATGTCGAGCTATGTGAGCTTTTTAAGTCCTCAAATGAACTCACAACTCAATCATTTTTAATTTCAGAAAAAACTTGAATGGAAAAAACTCAAATCAGCGAAGTGGGGGTTAACAACCTTTCAACTCAACTTAATTGAGTTTTCCATGGGCAAAAACTTGCTTGAATTAATTGAGTTTTCAAGCAAAACCCTCCACAACAACTCAAACATCACAAAGGCTATTAACATCTTCAGATGGTTCAAGGGACCTTTGCCATTGACTCTTTTTTTAACCCAAAAAAATAGATTTTTGACTTCGGAAACTTGAATTCAGGGGTGCTCCGCCAATGAGGCGAGTTGAGAAACTCGCCCCAGATGGCAGCTCCCCACTGGGTACCAGGGGCGGCACAAATGCCTCAACACAAACAAACATAGGCAGCAACACAAACTGCCTCATGCATCGGAGAGGCCAGGATCGCCCCTGCTTGAATTGTTTATGGAAAATGCGACTGGAACCTTAATAAATCTGCCCCTAAATGTCAATGTGTAGTGTAATACATATTTACCCCCACCATGCTGTTAAAGCAGAAACATTTCTTAGAATATATAGAAAATCCCTATAAATGACAGTATTTTAAAGGCAGAGCACCAGTATCCCAAATTGCCAAGGAAATGCAATGTGTGCCTTGTGCATTACAGTGTGAATCGGCCACTAAAAGAATTTAAGTGGTTGAAAAAAAATGCAAACCCACAAAGTTGAATTGTTTGCCAGTTACAGTATTTTTGATCCAAGAGTCTGCCAACAACAACAAAAAAAACAGAACGTACTTTGTGTTTTTTTTTTTCAGTCTGGGGGTTGAGGGGAGCAATATTTTCCAGACTGCAAATATGGCAATCTGATATAATCCCTGGATGAACATCAGTGCATAACTAAAAAAAGCCATAAATAACAATGCCCTTCTTTCCAAAAACACATCCAGCCTTTTCTATTGTGTTGCTCAATTGTACATTATTTGACATTTGCACAACCTGAACTCAATGAAATTAACCCATTCCTTGGTAATAATGAAACCCATTACTTGTTCACAAGGCAGTATATGGCACTATGAAAAGCTCTATAAAATACAAGTTCTCATCAAATAGGTAATCATATTTCATCATTTCATTTAGTTTGGAACACTAAACCTTGACTTGAGAACCAAACCTGAAATCGAAAAAAAAAAAACCCTCCCCCCGGAAATACCCAAATTTTTTACTTATGTCTCCTGCAGATTCTGGCCACAGGCGTTCACGGCAGCCAACTTCTTTCTTCAGTCTTTTTCGTAAGTAGGCGTTTTCAGCACATGCAAAGTTGGAGAAAATTTCCAATCCTGAAGAACTGTGCATGCGACGAAAGTCCCTAAATTTTCTTTTGACTTACCCCTCCTGTTAATTCGGACCACGGGAGTTCACGACAGCCATCTTCTTTCTTCTGTCTTCTTCGTAAGTTTCAGTGCATGCACAGTTGGAGGAAATTTCCAGGCCCGAACCACTGCGCAGAAAACACCAGTCTACTTACGAAAAGGATTGAAGAAAGAAGATGGCTGCTGTGAACTCCTGTGGCCTCAATCTGCAGGAGGGGTAAGTAAAAAATTAGGGGCATCTGCCCGGGGGGCAGGTAGGCTGGGGGGAGGAGGGTGTACCCAGGGGAGGGTTTTTTTCAATTTCCGGTTTTGTTCTCCTTTATACCTTGAAAATATGAGTCACTGAGGTTTTCCATGACAATACAGGTATGGGATCCATTATACAGAAACCTGATATCCAAAAAATCTCTTAATTACAGAAAGACCATTTCATAGCTGGAAATTCGCTAAAGGCCAAAATCAAAATGCAAAGTTTCGTCTCAGCAGCTATACATTAGCGAAGTTTCACTAGCATAAATTCGTCAGAGCGAGCATTTCATAGCAAATGTTTATTTCTGCCTAGCAAAGCTTCATTAGCAATCTTACGCTCAGGTCAATTTGAATAGGGTGAGTACATATTGGTCATATATGTGTCTTTATTAGAGATGTTGGTGCAAATGCTTCAAGTGGCCACTTATTATTACAAATGTCCAAGGAAGCAAAATAGAGACTTAAGAGATCCCCTAATGCCCTAGACATGAGCCCACCCTAAAACAAATGTGGCATGCCCCTCAAATGGTAAAAAAAAATGTAAACTAAAATATTTAACAGTTACAACTTTTAAAGACAATACTATTTTGAAATATGAAAAAACGCCAGCCATTGGAAGCAAAACCAGACTAATTTATTTAATGTTTACATGATTTTATAGTAGACTAAGAGCTGAATTACACTGTGCGACTTTGATGCGATGAGAGGAGAGTATGTGACAAAACGGATGCGCCAAATATATCACACCTACAATATCAGAAATAACACAGCTACAAACTGCATGCATTTTCGCACGGCTGTTGGATGGAGACGCAAATGCGGCGCTCGTATCCAACAGTCATGTCAGATGAATGCAGTTTGGTGTGATATTTTTATTACTCACATTATATTCAGCGCACCTGTCTTGCCGCAGGAGCTTCCTCTAAGCATGTTGGATTGAAGGAAGTTGCACAGTGTAGTTCAGCCCTTAAGGTATGAAGATCCAAATTACACTTACCAAATGGTAGACCCAAGGATATTAGTATATCTCCTACCCTAATTCTCATTTGGTCTTAAAAATGTGTGGCATGGGAATACCTTCAGAAGACTTTCACTGCTTTAATAGCAGATTTCCAAACAATGACAGTTGTGGCAGTAAATTGCCATCTCCCAGTGGTAGGCTGGTTCTTTTAGACTTATTAATGTGCCATATGAAATATATTCTAATTAACTCTGTTTTCAAACACAAAATAATGTGGAAAAAGCAGGTGATATTTTTGTTCAGATTTCAGATGGCTATAAAAAAAGTCTGTCGGCACCCAGATATGTAATGAAAGGAAAAGGTTTCAGAATACGGTGATGATAAAACAAAAACTGGGTTGAAATGCATTCACGTTGCAAAATGATTTCCTGATTCTCTGTGCATTTACACAGACTTAAGGACTTCTGTCAAATAACAATCTCTGCCACCATGCTCAGACATAACTCAAAAAGCATAAGTTCTTTATTGACAAATTGGCTCACTGTGTGCAGGGGTTGCAGGCTTGCTGCAGAATTAAACAGCCGTGGGGTAGGAGAGGAAAAAATATGCAAGAAATTATCTCCTGAGGGAGAAAATATCTGGCCATCTGCAAGTTAATTTGCTTTTGCACTGTGAGCAGTTGTAATAACAGTGACCAGAGCGGGAAAGTGGGACAAAAAGAGCAAACAAACAAAAAAAAACCATGAGGTAACAATACTGTCACCTGCACTCTTCCTGGGTGAGCCAGGAGTCTCTAGCTAGCCTAAGGTATGAGTCAGGAGTCTCTAGTTAGCCTAAGGTATGAGTCAGGAGTCTCTAGCTAGCCTAAGGTATGAGTCAGGAGTCTCTAGTTAGCCTAAGGTATGAGTCAGGAGTCTCTAGTTAGCCTAAGGTATAATGTACAATGACATTGAATCCGTGGCTGTGTAATGTGATGGCCTATTGGGGCTTGAATATTATCAGCAGGTACAAAAAGGAAGGGATGAAATGATACATTTTTAGGAGAAGGCTACTATGGGGGGTATTTTTTAATTTAGAGAGGTGCCACCTGTCCAGAACTAAGGAGTCTTTGCTTTTCATCTGGCACAGGAGCAACGTTATTAAGGCACTAGATCTCCATTTGTAACTACATGCTGTCTGTTGTCTTGCTAAACACTGTGTTGTTCAGCAGTTAGTCAGGGGCACAAGGTTATGAGTTTGAGGAACACAAAGTTTTCAATATAACCTGCTTTTACAGAAATAAAGACTTTTTTTCTGACTGCACACTGTATGTAATTTTTTAATTGGTTAATGACATGTAAGAAGTTTGTATAAAGCTGTTAAAAATATAGTAGGTTACTCAGTTAAACCATTTAGAGCAGGGGTCCCCAACCTTTTTGTAACCGTGAGCAACATTCAGATATAAAAAGAGTTGGGGAGCATAACAAATGTTCCTGCTATGATTGGATATTTAGTAGCCCTTATGTGGATTGTAGGCCTACAGGAGGCTGTTTGGCAGTACACCTGGTTTTTATGCAACCACAACTTGCCTCCAAGCCGGGAATCAAAACATAAGCGCCTGATTTAAAGCCACTGGGAGCGACATCCAAGGGTTTAGTGAGCAACATTAGTTTCTCATGAGCCACTGGTTGGGGATCACTGATTTAGAGAGTATCTACAACACCAGGTTTTCGGTTGGTTTTTCTATTCTGTTTATGTGATTTTGTTTCCCTGACAATCTCTTTATGATTCATAAGATTTTAAAGTAGCAGTTACCTTGGGCTGCCACCTGTTGAGTTTTATATGGGCTGTCCTGTTCAAAACTGCCTGTCCAGATTTCAGAAGTCTAGAGCCTGGACAGGACTCTTTCCCTTATTAAAACAAATATTAGTCAATTACAGGGCTGCCCTGTCATAGACCTGCCCTTGACATTTCTGGGACACCCCCAGTGTAATAAGCTCTACCTCCTGACATAACTCACTCCACCCCCCCCCCCCCCCCCCCCCCCCCATAGGTAACATCCAACATTCAAAGGTGGCAACCCTACAGTTTTATTTATTCATTCAATAGAGAAAGGTGACTAATACGGTGGGTTGGTGCAATATTAAACGGGTCGATCCTCTTTGTTATCAGATCTATATCAGATCTGATATACTTGACCCTGCACACCACCTCTTCTCTCTGGGTGATTGGTGCTCCCACTCATATACAACCTTTCTACAATGTACAAAACTCTTAAAAGTACTTGCATTAGTAAATACACTTTTGCTTTGCATCAAAATGCCAGTGAATTGTATTCTTCTAAATGAGCTGCAAGGTAAAAAGTTTTAGGGCCCACGGACACAAGGCAGTGTAATTCTTCACAATGCTGACTTGCACCTAATGGTTTGCATACTTACACTGATTCCTGTGCCCAAGCATCGCCATGCCAAAAATGACATGATCTGTGCACTTACATTGATGCAGATACTGTGGGATTTCCCATTGTATAAGATGATTCTGCATGCCAAGTCATATGAAAGCTGCAGTACCTACTACTTTGAGGGCACCCTATTACATCTCAGTGCTGGGGTGGAGCTGAGTTATAAGTAGAAAATATGGTGCTGTGCATGCCTTTTTTATCTTTAGCGCACTGCACTTACATTCATAAATGAGCACTAAATGTTTTGGCCTTAAAGGAGAATTCAACCCCTTATTAAAAAAAACCCTACCCTACATAGACCCCCTCCCTCCCCAGCCTAGCTGCTACCCCCAACTTTGTACTTACTCTGCGGTGGAGATTCAGGGCATCGGCGTTCACGCCAGCCATCTTCTTCTCTTCAGAAATCTTGGGGTCTTCTTCTGGCACTTCAGCAATTTCCATGACTTTTGGTGCATGCGCAGTTGTCGCAAACCAGAAAATTGCTTCAACTGCGCATGAGCAGATACACCGCTCTTTTTCTGAAGATTTTCAAAGAGAATAAGATGGCTGCAGTGAACTCTGATGCCCTGCATCTGCACCAAGGGGTAAGTAAAAAAATAAGGGGTATTTACCCGGGGTAGCAGCTAGGCTGAGGGGGAGTCTATGTAGGGTGGGGGTAGGGTTTTTTTTTTTTTAAATAAGGGGTTGAATTCTTCTTTAAATGACCAAAAAGTCATTTTTCTCTAACTGTACTGGTGATGTCTCCAGCTGGTATTTTGCGTTATCTACAACAAAAATTTGATTTGTGGCAAAAATGTTCCACTACTGCAGCCATTATTTTTGTCTTATTAGTCTTATAGCTCACCTTTAAATTAACTTTTCATTTATTATGTGTGGTCTTTTAGCTTTGTATTTAGCAGCTCTCCAGTTTGCAATGTCAGCAATTCAGCAAAATAAAAACCTAAAATCACACTGCATAGGAACATTAACAAGCAAGAGTTAGAGAATAACCTGAAGTGCCCTACAAACAAAAACAAGAAAACGGCCATGCATTTTATCTGTGACACGCAAACACGTCAACCATTATCCAAAAATGAAGTGGTAGCAAGCTTGTCGTTACCAGAGCTAAAATAACATTTGTGAGGAATGCAGAGAGGTTATAATTACTTAATATGCACAATGGGTTTTTTTTGTTTTCCTGAATGTCACCTAGGACTGGTTTTTAATCCTGAGTACAAGACAGGATGAATCCATATTTATATATATATATATTTTAAAGTTAGTAAAAGTATTAATAATCATTGTGTTAAGATAAAAAAACAAAGGATACAGCAGCAAGTTTTCTATTTGTAATTAAATTAAAATGTAGAACAATAAACTGCTAAGGCATTCGGCATTTATTTTAGACTTTTTCTACATAATAAAGCACCCATCCAGTATGAGGTTAAGCACAGCCCGTGAGAAGCTAATCTCTTGTGGAGGGCTTTGTTTCCTTATGAGGACAGTCTTTATCAGTAACACTGTGCAGACAGCACTTAATGCAAAGCTGAAAATAGCAAATACTTACTGTCTCTTTGAAGGAGGAGTTTAGCCAACGGTTCCTGACAATATTCTGTATCGATAAAGGAGGATTTTCAAGATCTTCCAATGAATCCATCAAAATGAAATCCAACACAATATCATAGAAATTCATGCATTTCACCTGCGTGCAAACAGAATACAGTAATCTATACTGAGGCAAATGTAGCCATTGTGTATATAATCTATTTAGAGAAAGGGCAACAGATTCCCTATCCAGGGAAGCTTTACTATTTTGTAATGAAAGAGTCCTGTGCCAGGTTTATCAGCTTTTTGCATGTCAACATTGATCATTCTTACCCCTCTACTCAACAGTTCTTTTTCAACTGTATCCCATGACTCTGGCTGCTCCAAGAAGCACATCATATCAAAGTAGGCATCTTCAAATTTCTTTGGGTTCTGTGGATAAAGTAGGGATACAACAAAGTGATTTCCGTTCTAGAAATAGAAGGTTTTCCTTTGCCAATAATAAAGAGGTTTTTATTTTTAGTTAAATGTGTTATTTATACATAGCACCAACACACTTCGAAAGTGCTTTACACCCGTGTACAGTGGATCATCCACTTTCCTCCACCTTTCTATAGCTACATTGAAAGGCCCAACATTGGCCCGGGTAGAGGCACATAAATGCATACTTTTATGTTCTCCGTACTTATATCTACTTTGTGTAGTTCCATGTGGGCCAACCAGTCACTTGAGCTACAGTAAGGAGAGCATTATAGTTCATACACTTTTTTCGCAATCTGCGTATAGGGGTTACTACCTAGTCAGTAAAAATTAAGTCTGTTATTAATAGGGAAAATGCATTAAAATATAGGAAGGCTGGTATTTTTTTCATAAAAAAAGTGGCAACCCTGTCTGCATACAAAACGCAGGTGGAGGAAAGCGGATGATTCAATGTGTCTGCTCTCACTCTCTCTGCTCTCTAAAAGCACACTTTATAGCAAGGAGGCTCTCTGGCTGATGCAGATTTGCAACCCCCACTATAAGGATATATATATATATAAAATTGAGTGTAGGACTGGCCAGATATGTGATGATTTTGATGTAGTTGGCCAGCTTAAATATATTGCAATATATGGACAAACAATCCCTGTTGTTTAAAGGGTAGGCATTTTTCAGTAGCTGTATGCACAAAATGTCTTAACAATATATTGTTAATGGGTTGAGTGCAGAGGACCTTTTGTATTTGTCTATTTTTATTTTGTGGTCACAGCCTCATTGCACCCCCGCCTAATGGTTTTAAAAATCAGTGGTGAGCACAACTTTTCTTTGTTATATATATATATATATATATATATATATATAAAAGGACTGGTATATATAAATAAATGCACCGTTATGTAATCAACAGCTGCTCAAAATTGTGTTCTCCAGTAGTTTGTAAACTACAACTCGCACCCAGGATAACTGTGGAGGTCTGCAGGCTAAACAGACATATTTCAGTTCTCCATCCCTCAGCAACTTTATCTCTGTAATGGGTTCTGGAATGAGTGTCTCTGAGCTCAGTGTTGTGCACCCTCAGCAGTTCCCTCCACTATGTGCCATTATCACTAACCAATGAATTAACACTATTACAATAATAGCAATATCCAATAAAGTAGTCTTTCTTCTCTGTTCCTACAGGGCCCAGCACAGAGAAGTAGCAGTGGAAGGACGGTGTGAACTATATGCTGGAGAAGTCTCCCACATTGGCAATTGCCAGCCATGCAGTGAAGTACAAATACTGTAGGGAATGTTAGAGAAAAAGACGTTTCACAAATGTAGGCTTATGAGACACAGAGGAAACTGGAAAAATTCTCAGGGGATCATTGTCTGCTTAATTAATTTTCACTGAGGCTTTTCAACCCCTCAAAGGCAAATTCAAACAAATGTTAAGACCCTGGCAGCATTTACTGAAGTGGCTAAAACTGCTTGACAAATTGCAGTTGCAGGAACGGAGGACTTAAAAAAAAAAAAAAAAAAAAAAAAAAAAAAGAGACCTGGCCTCTCTATGAAGTTGAATATTTCCCTTGCTACTTGCTTATATCGTAGCCAGTCACACTACTGACTATACTTCATCTGAAACCAGCTAACAGTTATGTAAAACATATTGTGCAGTTGTTTGGTGGCGCCAGCAGTAATTATTTTGGTTGTTTTGGTAGCTTCATGAAATATGTTGCAATCTGTTGCAGAGAACAGACTTTTCTTTCTCGCCAGTTCTTCCTGTGTGTAGTCTGCCTGGTTATTTTCCATAAACTGAGATGACAGTAATTAGATAGTGTTCCTACAGATATTGATAGTGAGGGCAGATAAGGGCCACCCTGTCTGTAGTGTATGTTGTAACATTCTGAGTTAGTGGATGCGTCATACCCAACACAGTCTCCAACTAATCATCAATGATTTTCAGAGATTCTAAATTCTTGGTAACAGTCACTTGCTACTTCTACCCACAGAGTATAATAAATATATATTGTATATATACAAAGGTGAACACCAATCCAAATGTAAATCTGCTAACTGAATTAAATAGATCTGATTGATTTAATGTATGCTACTGGTATTTGTACCTAGTCCATAGGGAACATTAAACATATGTTTTTTCCAGCTGTACAGCTTGTATGTTAGATGAACTACAAAAGATGTACAAAATGTACATCAGCAGGCAAGACATTTGATGTAGCAAAATATGTATTAACAATATTATGGATCAAGGACATACAAGGATTGGAACATGCATTTTAGTATTTACATTGTAATGTAAATGCATCTACAATTCCAAAAAAGCTCCTTCTGTCTGAAATGTATATAATGTACATGCTAGAGTTTTCATTCAGTGATGTACAACACTGTCTGGATCACTGCCTGGAAAATGCAGCCATGATTTGCAATCTTCTCCTATATCACATCATTGCAGTTCCAGTCTAGCCTTGATGAAGTATTAGGATTATCCAAGATCTATTTTGCATATGCAGCTCAAAATATATAAATGCAATAAGCAGAAAGTAATATGCTATTTGCTCCTTATCTTTTAAATATACAGATTATGACTTTCATTGCAGGAATGTCCTTTGTTTAAGTGGGTGTTCACCTTGAAATGAACTTTTAGTGTGAAGTAGCTAATTATAATCTGAGACAACTTGCCATTGGTCTTTATTTTAATTTTCTTGTACTTTTTTTTATTCTTTAGCTCTGTGTTCAGCCTCTCTACAGTTTAGCATTTGGCAGTTATATGGTGGCTATTATTCTTTACGGTTCCGCTCAGGACATTTGGATATTATAAGGGGGCAATAGGGGGAGAGCCCTGCTTATTATTTATATGTATTTACATGTTTTTTTATAGCGCCAACAAATTTCACAGCACTGATAAGGCTAATGCCACAATAGGCTGTTTCTCAACCTGTGTATATGCATAGATCAAGAAACAGCCCAGCGTTTTTCTTGTGTTTTTTGATGGTATCCATTGCGTCTGACAGAGACAGTGCTTCCAGGTGCAGTTCAGGCCAGCAGCAGAGGATCGGATTTTCAGACTGTGCATCTTAAAAGAAGAATAACACCAAAAAATTAAAGTTTTTAAAGGAATGACAATATAATGTACTGCTGCTATAGAAATGCAACTACAGTTTATATAAAACTGCTGTGTAGCCATTCGAGCAGAGAATACTCAGTAGATAACAGTTAATTTCTGAAGAATCCAGTTGCATACTACAGGGCTTATCTGTTATATCCTTTGTAACCTGGGCCTTTTCTCCTTTTTTTCCAGCTTGAATGGAACAGCAGCTTGTTTATATAAACTATAGTAGTCTTTCTCAAACAAACACACTAGTTGTACCAGTGCAGGCCAGCAGTACATTATATTTTCATTACTTTAAAACACTCAGTTTTTGGTGTTACTGTGCCTTTAAGAGTTAGGCCCTATGTTATTAAACCCTGCTTTTCTATGCATTAATCTAATATCATCAATTTAGTGATAAATTATATATTGATGGTGTTGGTGATTTGTATGTTTCCATATGTATACTTTGTTTTACAATAAAATCTGTTGTATTTACAACTACTTTAATACTATACACATTTGTAAAAAAAAACAGAGGTTACCTTTCTAGCTTTCACAATCAAAGCAGACAAGAGTTTTCTTCCTGTGCCCATTAAAAATATTCTGTTTTCTCTTTGCAAAATAATTTCCTTAAAACAAATAATTAAAAATGTGTCAGACAGATAATGGCTTACTTATCATTGGAAAATTCCCCTTACATTGGCTCAGATGGCTCACCCCAACTAAAATATTTTTGATGTCTGATCAGCAACAAGACTGCTGTCATAATCGCATATGTCTTAATAAAATACAAACGTGATTTCACAGCAGCAGCACTATTTTATATTAAAGGAAAAATACACCCCTCAAACAATGTAGGTCTCTATAAAATGATATTACATAAAACTCATTTGTAAAACCCTTCTTCGTGTAAATAAACCTTTTTCATAATAATATACTTTTCAGTAGCATGTGCCAATGCAGAAAATTGCCATTTTAAAAAATAAGGGACTGCCCTGGGATCTTATGATTCACACAAACAAACCATACATGTTAGGTCACATGAGCCAATTAACAGAGTTGTGTCTTTTGCTTCCACACTTCTTCCTGTTATAATTAGAGTTGTAGTATTTTTGGTCAGGTGATCTTTGAGGCAACACAGAGACCATCACGAAATGGTGGTTCAAGGTAAGAGAAGTAAAATATTTACTTAAATATTATATATATATATATATATATATATATATATATATACCAGTTTGACAAGATTCTTTAATATGCCACTTAATTTGATATAAACTGTTGCTCATGTATTCATTTTGGAAGTATGGTTTTCCTTTAATGGTAAAACATTATGCATCATCAACATCAAGAAGTAGACAGGAGCCCTTGGAGGGTCACAACCAGCCTCTGTTGGATAGCCTTGGTCTAGTTATAAGTACATGACAGAACAATACTTTGATTATTTGGGGCAGCATAAAACAATTAGCTTAAAAGTAAAACATCATTCATATGATTCAAAGCAAGGAAACATAAAAAAACTAAGGCATTCACCTGGAAAGCCTGACGAATGCAGTGAAGTTTAGCAAGAAAGTCACTGTCACCAAGGCACTCTAGCATCTCAGTCCTGCAAGAAATTAATAGCCAAATCACAATGCAACGAATGTCAAATACGTGCTTCAGTAATGACAGTGCTCATATTTCAATTCTTTTGAATACAAGACTTCCTTTACTAAAAGATTCCATATCCCATAATATCTACTGAGAACTAACATAAGAGGTACAATCTAGGAATGGATGTCTATTCACTAAGTCCCTAAGGGCTGAACTACATGGCACTGATCTGTCATAATGCGATGACACGCATGCGATGTGTTGGAGGTCGAGAGGATAAACGAAGTGAACGAGAAATCGCAGGTGAAACTACATGTATTCAACTATCGGATGAAAACACTACATGCTTCGTCTTCTTCCGACAGTCTGATACATGTATTTTTTACATGTGATTTCTCATTCACTTTTTTTATCTTCAGGACAACTGCGTCATCGCATTGCGATGGATCTGATGTTAGCATGCCGTGTAGTTCAGCCCTAAGTGTTTATGGTTGCCAAAATACCTCTCACTTTTATCTTACTTGGCATTCAGTAACATTGGTATTGTGTCAACCCAAGTCACATTATCAAGTTCTGGGGTTGCAGTTATCTAAATAGTGTCCTAAATTGCAGTGGGCTTTGGTGTAATGTAGATGGAGTTTGTGTGGCACTGGGTATGTGCTCATTTTTGTATCATGTTTTAGATTTATTTTACATTTTACAGTTTATTTAACTGGCAAGTTATAAAGATTTAACCATCATGGCATATAGAGTCACAATCTTAAAGTGATCCTGACACTAAAAAAGTATTATTCAAAATATTTATGTACATCAAAAGTTACCTATAGTTCATGTTGAGAGTTTTTCGCTCACAGGGTTGCTCTTGTAAGTAATTGCTACTTGATGTTCCTAAACCTGACTTTTCAATTAGAGTTTCTAGTGCTAACAGACTGCTGAAGCTCAAATATGGCCGCCCCCTCATACAGGAACATGTGGGATCAGATGGGTAATGTACAATAATCCATGAATACATTTATGGCAAAATTAAAGATAGCATGCAAAGACAATATTATGATCGATGTAAAGAAAAAAAGCTTTGAAACTACATTTAAGTTGAACTTGATCAGAATTCTACAAATCACCCCCATAATATTCCCATAAATAGTAATGGGAAGGACCATAGGTAGCCCTCATCCCAAGATAGTCCCCAAATATAGGCTTGTGAATAGCCAAGGGAATGTGGAAATTTGCCATTAAAGTTGCAGATTATATATTGGTCAAATATAGGGTTGCCACCTTTTCTTGAAAAAAATACCGGCCTTCCTATATATTTAGCTTTTTCTCCTATTAATAACATTGGGATCAATCATCAAAAATACCGGCCAGGCCGGTAAAATACCGGCCAGGTGGCAATCCTAGTCAAATAGCAAATTCTAATATTTAGCTAGTTTAACCCCTTCCCAGCTATTAACTGTACTCACAGGAATTTTACAAAACACTTCTACAATGTTCTGCCATAAACAGAACAAAACAAGAGGAATATTTGGCTTCCTATGAATATCTTTCATCTTGGCTGTCTCATAAGCAGCTGTCGTATCCAATGTCTGCCAGATGTTTCACTGCATCAATCTTGGGATTCCTCTTCTCCAAGGGCTGAAAAGTCTGGATTCACAACGAATAATATCTGATATCTGTTCTTGCAAAGGAGCCAATACACTTTTTCCCATTCTCGATAGAGGTTGAATGAGGAGATGTATGGATTTGTTTAAAAAATAGTAAGGATTTACGATCTTTCAGTAATATAACCATTTTAGCAGGGCCTAAGTAAACTTATATACTCAAAATGATTTCTGGAAAATAAACCCAAGGATAAATAAAAAAAGCATACGTCACATGAGTTACACACCATCAGAACTAGTAAATATACTATTACTGCAATCTGCCATATCTAAAGAATGACCTATTTAAACAAGCACTTGCCCTCTTTAGCTATAAATACAACAAAGGGGTTGTTCAACATTGAGAAAAATGGTGTAGAGAGTGCTATTATTTTGCTTATTATTCAGTAACTCTCAAGTTTGCAGTTTCAACCTCTGGTTGCTACAGTCCAAATTACCCTAGCAAAACATGCATTGATGTGATTAATAGAATGTAATATGAATAGAAGAAGATGAGTAATAAAAGTCGCAATAATAATAAATTTGCATCCTTGCAGAGCATGTTTTTTTTTAGATCGGGTCAGTGACCTCCATTTCAAAGATGGAAAGAGACAGACCAAGTCACTTAAAAAACTATAAAAATAAATAAATAAAGGCCAATTGAATAGATGCTTAGAATTAGCCATTTTATAACTCACTAAAAGTTAAAGG
>CM044437.1:71777772-71795878 GCA_024363595.1 Xenopus borealis
GTTCTGTATAAAAATATATTGAATAAAACCCTGCTTCATGTAAATAAACCATTTTCATAATAATAATAATATACTTTTTGTAGTAGTATGTTGTAGCAGAAAATATTGAGATACATTCGGACTTTAACTAACTCCCTTAAAGTAATGAAAATATAATGTAGTGTTGCCCTGCACTGGTAAAACTGACCAGTTTGCTTCAGAAACACTTCTATAGTTCATATAAACAAGCTGCTGTCTAGCAATGGTGGAAAAAAGTATATGGTACAGGTTAAATAGTGGATAACAAACAACACCATTATGATCTACAGGGGCTATCTGTTATCTGCTGTGTAACCTGAGCCTTATCTCATTTGAATGGCTGCCCCCATTGCTACACCTAATTTATACAAACAATAATAGTGTTTCTGAAGCAAACACAGCAGTTTTACCAGTGCAGGGCAACGCTACATTTTTATTACAGTAGAACCCCATTTTCTCTTATTTTAAGTTTCCCCTCATTTTACATTGTAGTTTTGTGGTCCCATCTATATATTATGCATAATACATTTCCCTGATTTTACATTTTCCTGGATTTTACACCAATTTTCTGTTCCCCTGCAAAACGTAATATTTTGACGTTACTGCTCCTTTATTGACATTGGGAAGACTATGTACATTTTAAATATTGTTTCTACCTTCTCATATTTCCCAGTAGCTGTTCAATTAGCCTGGTTGCTGACTCTCTAAACTGTTACAATGTGATTCATTGGTTGCTGGCATTCCTCAGTTGAACCGGACGTGTCAGCAAATAATGGTGTAATGTAACGTTTATGTGACACTTTCTGAAAAACAGGGGCACACGCTCTAGTAGGGGCTGGGCTGAGATATTGCAGTACCTGATGTATGAAATTTTATTCGTTTTTAGAGAGATGTGGCAAAAAAATTGAGTAAGTAATACATTTTTAAAGGAGAATTCAACCCTAAATTAAAAAACCCTACTCTCTCCCCCCCCCCAGCCTAGCTGCTACCCCAGGCAAATGCCCCTAAGTCTTTACTTAACACTCAATGTAGATTCTGTCCAGCGACCTTCACGGCAGCCATCTTCCGGCTCTTCGGTAATCTTTGGAATGAGAGCAGCATATCAGCGATATGCCACTCTCCTTCTGAAGAGAAGAAGATGGCTGCTGTGAACGTCACTGGACAGAATCTGCACAGAGGGGTAAATAAAGACTTGGGGGCATTTGCCGGGGTAGCAGCTAGGCTGGGGTGGAGGAGGGGTCTATGTAGGGTAGGGTTTTTTTTACTTTAGGGTTGAATTATCCTTTAAAGAGTAAATAGAGACAAATTCATGTAAAAAAGATGGGAAGAAGGCAGATGTTGCACAGTCCATGTATGCCGTTACTTTGCCAATGGTAAAAATGCGTTATCTGCCCAAAATCTGCCCTGAGGTGGATCATGTTCAAACCAGTTACAGAACATATGAGGCAAAAGCTGGCCAAACTGGTCCTTTTCCACAGGAGGAGATGGCTGTGTGTGTGTCAGTGCCATAAAAGATCAAAAATGAAGAGGGAGGGAAAACAATACATTTCTATTTAGGATGAATGTCAGAAGGTATTAAAATGCAACTCATACCGAAGCACCCTACAGTGTACTTTTCCTTCCTCTGCTAATTGCATAGCTTCCTCATACAAATCATTGTGATAAAGAGAGTCCAGTCCACATGTAGCTCGCAGTTCTTGGTTATCTGAAAGCTGCAAAAAAAATATTGTATTTACACACAGGAATTTACATTCTATACAGTACCTTGCTCACTAACTGCGTAAACTAACTGAGACAGTAACTAACTAAGTAACAGCTTTGGGAGACAAACCAAGTAAATAAATTCAAACGTATCCGGAATTGATACAAAACATTAATGTATATATATATATATATATATATATATATATATATATATATATATATTTTCCAAACTTGAACTAAGTACTTAATGGACAGGCAAGATGGACCAACTACTTATTTTCTACATTTCAATTTTTTCTTTTACTGTCCTATCAGAAATGGTTTGGGGTTTGTCAGCACTATCTGTAAGAAGGGATAATCACATCTGAATTCATTTTCTAAATATCACTGTAATTTTAACTAATTTATTGCTCAATAGGGAAGTGGCAAGCCAATATATTGTGCAAAATGGGCTAAGGTTTGTATATTGGTAACACCACTTTTCCATGATTAAAACCAAGATATAGTAGTAGAGCAGTTTCGCATAAGTTTTAACATGCAGAATGCATGAATACCTGTTAAGCTTTTAATGGGTGAGTAGACAAGTTCTGATATAATTCAATTTTGTACAAAAAAAAACTACAGTGCAGTCCAGGAAGGTGGGGTATTTATATAGGGATATTAATCCTCTGGTAAGAACTTGTTAGACATACTTCTTCCTTCAAATATTAATATTTATATCTGTAGCCAGTAAGACTAGACCTGCTGGAAACTCTCGCCTAACCCTCTCTAAAATAGCAACCCCTGCATTCTAACGTCATTTACACACAAAAAAAATTAGCTAGTTTTAAGGCCATTTAATCAAAACACATTTTTTTGTGGGTTCATTGGTCTTGGTTCCCCAGCAAAGTCAGGTCTGTTAATCAGCTACTTGTTTTACATTGTATCAACAGTCTGAGCCATCAAGACAGAGAATAGATAGAGGCAAACACCGCTTTCAATAGCAATACATATACAAATAAATTGAAAACCACAGAAATTGTGCAAAGAATGTTTATTGCAATGTTGCTTAGAATAAGGTTTTCTTTTATTAGACAAATGTTTATTGTGGGGTTGACTTGCCCTTTAAGTTTCCCTGAGAAACTTAAATGCCATTTGCAATGTATCTCTTTATTGTGACTCATTAAAGGAAACATGTACCATTTTCACAAGTTGTATTTGCACTGTGTTTTCTTTCATACACAAAAGAAATTGATACAACGGCTATGGTAGGTATTAAATAAGCTCTGCTTTTGATTTAGCTTTAGATGAAGGATGTAATCAATAATGATACAGTAGATAAGAAGTTTCTGTAATGGGATAACTGGGTTTGTGAGAGGCCAGAGGAAGAGATGCAGTTCTGGGTATTTTCTGGGCAGAGTTTCTGAAGCTCATTTCCATCCTGCCTATTTGAGGTGTAGCACATACTAATAAAAAGGTACTTTACTTTGATAAGTGTTGAAAATGTCTGAGTTACACAAATACTATGTAAAACACAAGGTCAGTGAATTACCCACATCCATCCGATGTTTTATGATGGCACAAGTGATATCCCTATCAAAGCGTGTGCAGGTAAAATAAAACTGATGCGACTGCAGGACTTACTGCTACTGGGTAAAACTAACTTTATAAAGTTAACACAGCATTAATACACATTGAGGAACAGAAGAGAAGCTTGCATAAATAATACAAAATTTTTCTCAGGTTATTACACTGCACAGATCACACCAAAGAAGCTACTTTTTTGGTGCAAAAATAATGACTCTTCTAACAAGGAATTTTATTACATCCTGCCACTTGTACAGACATAAATGTGCAGTTATTTTCCACTGGTGGATGAGTCACTAGTTTGCCAGGTTATAAAAATGATTCATAAATTCACGCAAAGAAAAAAAAAATCAGAGGCACCTGCGTCAAAATCGGCCGCAAGGTGTCAAATTCGGCGGGTGACCCCTGTTATAATATAAACGGCATGTTCTGACATCAGAACGCGTCGTTTATAAGGATAAAATTTACAGTCCAGTCCCACAGGGAAATGACCAGACTGTAGATTTTTTTTTGTTACACAACGCATCTTATTTTGAATGATTCAAGTAATTTATTTCTTAGTTTCTTTCATAGTTTATGGAAATGAAATCTGACAGCTGTATTCTTAAGGAAAAGCAAATGCTTCCCGTATGCATTCCAAGAGCGCCAGAGCCAAGGAGATGGTTTAGGATCATGTTACAGTCTATGAATTTGATTGCATTGTTAGACCTAAGCATTGCAAGCGTTCAAATGTTCCAGGCAATAATGTAAGACACACATTGTAGTAATATTTCTTTAGGGCAGAGTCTGAAAATGTCCCACAGATGCTTGAATTTTAAATAATTAGAATCTTCAGGCACAAAGGGGCATGTTTACTAAGATTGGAGATAAATATCTGGAGAAATTTCTGGAGATGTTGCCCATAGCAACCAATCAGACCTTTGCTAACTTATAGGTGGCTGTTTAAATCTAATTGCTGATTGGTTGCTATGGGCAACATCTCCAGAAATCTCTCCAAATATGTATCTCCAATCTTAGTAAACATGCCCTAAAGTATTTTCCCACTCTTTATAACTATTTTTGCTCTGGAGAAACTTCAGAGGGTCTGGTGATATTCAGTGCATAATCAGTACAAAATATATGTTTGTTGCTTTTTGACTGCTTGACGGGGAAACTTCTTTCAAATTTTAGGGTCTCCCAATAACCATCATTCTATACTTGAGTTAGCACTTCTTTCACCTAAATATTGCAATCATATAGAATAATATGCTTTTACAGGCTCCAAACATTATTTATCAAAGGGTCGTGTTTTTCACTAATTTTTTGAGATTTAATTTCTCCCGAAGCTCCAAAATCCCTTGTACCCTTGGAACAAGTTTCATGTTTTCATATTCATGATTTTTGTATTTTTCCAAATTCAGCAAGTTTTTTCATATATACATATATAAGCAAACATTCGAGTTGTGAGTTTATTCGAGGTAGAAAAAAAACCTCACAAACTTGACTTTTGCTAAATAGCTCCCTTATGACATGAGTAGTGAAATCAAAATGATTACCTCGGCTGCTGATAGAAAAGAGTCTGTGGATGCAATGCTCAGTGTGTCTCGCTGTTGGAAATCCCCACCGTTGTCCATTACTGTTATATCTGTGTCTTTATCTTCAAAATAAAACACATACATATTATTCGTGTGAATCTGTACAAAGGCCTAGGCCATTTCATGCAGTTATTACTTTCAGCCCTAGAGATAAAAGTAAAAAAACACTGGGGGTCATTTATTAAAACTGTGCAAATTAGTCCATGGACAGTAACCCATGGCAACCAAATTGTTGCATTCATTGTTCTACCTGCAGCTGATTGGTTGCCATGGGCAAATTTGCCCATTGTTGATAATAATGAGCCCCACTATATGCATTTAGTAGAATCAACATGTACACAACTTTTGATCAGTAGCTCTGCATTGAACAATAAACAGTTTACAATAGCCTTACAATGACCGGTTAATGGCTTTGTTGCTTGGAACACTTTAAGAATTCTACTGGAGAGGACAATGGATTTGCATAGTTCCAGGACCCCAACTGTACATTGCATTAGTATCAGTGTACAAATGGGGCCCTGGAATTATTATTGCCTGTTATTATTGGTTATTTCATGACCGAAGATAGTGACAGGGTTCCCTGTAGGATTTGACACTTACACACAAGTTACTAAATCAGTGAATATCTAAGTAATCAACCTTCAAAACTCTTAGGGGGTACCCATGAATTGGCTTTACCGACTACCCTTTTAAAGCGGTGGTTCACCTTCAAGTTAACTTTTAGTATATTGTAGAAGGGCCAATTCTAAGAAACTTTTCAATTGGTCTTCATTATTTATTTTTCATGGTTTTTTTATGATTTGCAATTTTCTTCTGTTTCTTTGCAGCTTTTAAATGGGGGTCACTGACACCATCTAAAAAAAAAATTCTCTGTAAGGCTACAAATGTATTGTTATTGCCACTTTTTATTACTTATTCTATTCAGTCCATCTCCTATTCATATTCCACTCTCTTATTCAATTCAGTGCAGGGTTGCTAGGGTAATTTGTACCCTAGAAACCAAATTGCTGACACTGCAAACAACAGAGCTGCTGATTAAAAAGCTAAATAACTATAAAACTACAAACAATAAAAAATGAAAACCAATTGCAAACTCTCTCAGAATATCACTCTCTACATGATACTAAAAGTTAACTCAAACAACCCCTTTAAGAAATTTACACAATCACACCATCTTAGAATGAATTATTTTGTACAAGAAATATGGGATACATATATTTAATAGTAATAGTTTGCCTGAATAGTTGTGGTAATCCTGGACACAATAAGCATATATTAAAAAGCAAAAATAACCCTTGAGCTATGACAAGTGCCATTCAGAGATCATTTATAATATTTTTTCAGCTGACCACAAAGGTGCCATGAAGACACTTAAACTTCTAGGCCATGCCCCCTTCTGGTTTCTTCAAGGTGATATACACAATAGGAACTCTGTGGGAGGGGACTAATGACACATTGGTGGCTTGGACAAGATTAAAGCGACACGTTAGAGCTGCAAGGTGAATCCATAGTTTGAATTTTACAAAAGACTATGGAATAGATGCCTAGTAATGAGCGTTACAGAGAAATGTAAATTCACTAAATACATAGACATGCACTAAGCAAAGGAAAAATATCGATCACACATGGTAGATTTTACAAGCCAGCAAGACTAGCCAGACTGATTTCATGTACAGTAAGGGGCAAATTTACTAAAATTCCCCAAAAATCCCTCGAATTCCCTCGATATTCGATAAGGCTATCATTTTGCTCGATATTTTATTTCTCAATGAAATTGTACAATTGGATACCGATCGTTCGATTTCACAAAAAAATTTTGAAATTTCCTTCGAGCCTCCAAAAATTTGTACGATTCGAACGATCGTACAAATGGTATTCGAGCAGGACTTAGCAAAAGAAGCCTATGGGGGGGGGGGGGGGGGGGGGGGGGGTTCCCATAGGTTTCTATTGGTATTCTGTAGGTTCAATCTGGTGCAGTAGGCATTCGAAGGATTTTACAATTTGAAATCCTACGATCATTGAATGATCGAATATCCAATCATTCGATATTCGATGATCGAAGAGGCCAAATTTGCATATTCGAAAATCGTACGATCGGTATCCGATCAAATTCAATCAAACTTCGAATCCTTCACGTGAATTTTGAAAATTTGCCCGTTAGTATATTTTGGGGATAAACTAACTAATACATTTGAGATATTGGCATCTCTGCTTTGAATTTATTATTATTATATTGAGATATAGCATAAATTCATGCATTACGCATAGTTGTAAAACACCCTTTTTGGCTTTTTTGTCTGCAATGCACCCACCCCCTTGAGATGTGCCTGTAGTTTAAACTGGCTATGGTTACAGCACACATGCTAAATGTATGAAGCTTCAACACCACACAGTACTCCAGAGTTGTGCTGTACCCATAGCATTTGAGCCGTACAATGTATAAATTCAGTAATTAGCATATAACTAGCAACAGTTCTGCCTCACCATTCATAATAGGAACCGATTAGCAGTCTGAGATGGGCAAAGTCATTTAGAAAGTATTCATTTGCATTTTGTAAATACCTGATTTAGAACATCAAAGAAGTAATAAAGTTTGGATTACAGCTTTTCTTTCTGTATCATGTAAGTCTTTAATAATCATTTTGCTAATGTACTGTTTTTTTGCCATCTCATAGTCTGCTTGCACACACAACTAAACTATTTTAGTCAGACCTAATGTTCAAGCAGTAGGTTATTTTGAAATAAAAATGTATAATTATATAGTGAACATCATTTACTAAATTAGGATGTTTATGGAGTTGCTTTAATTTTTTTTCAGCTGGACTAGTAATCAGCCCCCTACAGCCAAGCAGATCATTTTAGCTAAGATAAATACTCCTGGTTAGAAACATATAGCTAAATGTTTACAAGGACACATCAGTTTCACTTGTAAAGTCCACCCTCTTTTGTCAAACTGATATAGATACTATTTTATGGTGTTCGACATGAGGCATGTCCTGTTTTTTCCAGTATATTACCTCGGTCATGCTGTGCATGAAGCTGATTGTGTCTGTGGGTAGGTCAGTGGGTCTTTTAGCAAAAATGTATAATTATATAGTGAACATCATTTACTAAATTAGGATGTCTATGGAGTTGCTTTAATTTTTTTCAGCTGGACTAGTAATCAGCCCCCTACAGCCAAGCAGATCATTTTCTAAAAATACATTTTAGCTAAGATAAATACTCCTGGTTAGAAACATATAGCTAAATGTTTACAAGGACACATCAGTTTCACTTGTAAAGTCCACCCTCTTTGTCAAACTGATATAGATACTATTTTATGGTGTTCGACATGAGGCATGTCCTGTTTTTTCCAGTATATTACCTCGGTCATGCTGTGCATGAAGCTGATTGTCTCTGTGGGTAGGTCAGTGGGTCTTTTAGCATGTAGCAGTCATTACAAACATTTTAATACAGTTATGAAAACTGTTATCCAGAATGCTCAGGACCTGGGTTTTCCAGATCAGGTGTCTTTCTGTAATTTGGATCTTCCTACCTTAAGTCTTCTAAATAAAATTTAAATATTGATTAAACCTAATATTGTTTTGCCACCAGTGTGTATTGATGCAGCTTAGTAACCATCAAATAGCAGGTGCTGTACTTTATGGTAACTAAGACAAAAAAGGAAATTAAAAAAAAAAAAGATTCAGAAAACAGTGGAACCTCATTTTTACAACCCCTCATTTTACATTGTTGTTTTGTGGTCCTACCTATATATTATGCATAATACATTTTCCTGGTCCCCTGAAAAAACATAAAATGGGGGTTTACTGTAATTTGATTAAAATGGATTGTATGAGAGGCATTCTTCCTGTAACTTTCTGGATAATGGGTTTCCAGATAACTTATTACATACAGGCAAGACACTTGACAGAACCCCACCTCATTTTTTTAAACATCAGTTCAACTAATAGGGTTTGTACTGCACATACTTCTTCCTTTAAAGGAAAACTATACCCCCCGAACAATGTAGGTCTCTATAAAAAGATATTGCATAAAACAACTCATAAGTAAAACCCTGCTTCATGTAAATAAACCATTTTCATAATAAGACTTTTTCAGTAGCATGTGCCATTGGGTAATCCTAAATAGAAAATTGCATTTTAAAAAATAAGGACAGCCTCCTGGGATCCTAGGATTCAACAGTGCACACAAACATACCAAACAAACTATAAAGTTAGGTAACATGAGCCAATTAACAGACAGAGTTCTGTCTTTTGCTTCCACACTTCTTTCTGTTACAGTTA
The DNA here is from genome assembly GCA_024363595.1 of Xenopus borealis. NCBI lineage: Eukaryota > Metazoa > Chordata > Amphibia > Anura > Pipidae > Xenopus > Xenopus borealis. The sequence goes on from CM044437.1 coordinate 71,786,921, forward strand.
GAGTTGAAATATTTCTGGTCAGGTGATCTCTGAGGCAGCACACAGACCATCACCAAATGATGGTTCAAGGCAAGAGATGTAAAAGGTCAATATTTATTTCAATATATATACCAGTTTGGTAAGATTCTTTAATATGTCACTTAATTTGATATTGTTGCTCAAGTATTAATTTTTGGGGTATAGTTTTCCCTTAATTAGGAAATAGCTGCAGTTTTTCTTTTTTTTTTTCTTTAAACAGGCAAACATTTGAAAATGAAACTAAAGCCACATCCTGATCCAAAAAGCAGTCAAACAAACCAGCAGTCCACTAAGAAGCATCAAATAAACCCCTCTTCCCCCAACTACAGCCTGTTATTTTACATCAAGAGCAGCTCATTATATGACTAGTTTTCAGTGGACTGCAGGTTTAACTTTGCTGTTTAGGATCAGGAAGTAGAATGTGGCTATACCATATTTGTAAGTCACAAATTCAGTGTTATCCCTACTCCAAAAACACATCAGATTCTCTCCAAAGCTCCAAGATTCAAGGTATTTGTTGCTGGAAATCTCCATAAAAATTCAGAATAGGGAAAAAAAACAAGAAAAATATATATCCCTGTATGAAAGGGATTTGATATGCGCAATCTAATTTGCATGGCTGTGGGTATAATCAACTACAATAGTTGACGCATAGAGTACAGTGGGTTTCTATCATACCTACTGTATATGCTTTTTATAATACTGATCACTAATTCACATTGTGTTTAATGAATGTGTGACACAATTAAGTACATTTTCATGGGTTAGTCACAAAATTTGGGTCTTTGGAGCTACATTCCTTGGATCTTTTATACACAGATATGCGAGTGCATGGCACAAGGGTGTGTATATTTATAATAACACTTCACTATATATTTTTCCCCCCTATTCTCCATTTTTTTTTAGTTTTCCAGCAACACATACCATGAATCTTGGACCTGTAGCCATGCAGAGAGAATGGATAAGGACCATTTTTCAGGCAGTACACTACGTAAATACCAATGGCATCTTAGTCACATCTTTGACTAGATGTTCTGAACGTCCAGTCCTGCAATTAAAGGAAGAATGCAGTATAAACTCTTTTTTATTGTGTTATGGTCAATGAACCGGACTGATATCAAGGCTCAAAGTATTTAAAGAGGCATCCACACCCTTAAAAAAGGCTCTGTCTGTCATTATGACATCTGGTTTCTAATCATGAGGGAAGCATGATCAGTGTCATCGGAATATCTTAATACAAAAACTCATTCAAGTTTTATTCTATATAGTGACAATACAACCTACCATCAAGACATACATCTTGTAAGCCATATTTAATTGAATTGCTCTTTTCTACAGTTTCACTATTTCACCTGATGACCTTTTTGGGAGCTAGAGACCAAAACAACTCTGTATATTAAAAATAATGTCTCAATAGTCCCTTTTAATGAGGAAAGATTATCATTTTACCCTAGAGTCTATACCCTTCTAATGGTAGCCCAGCCTAAATGTATAAAATGACATTCATTGTCTTTGTTGCTCTCTAAAAGAAAGGCCTGGTTTGCTGGATTCTCGTGTAAACATGAAACAGCTTCTAAGGGCTACATCTCTCTACACAGTTTGTTTCACCACCAAACACAAGCATTACTGGCACCAGTTAAAAATATATTTATTACAATTGTCTGAACCAAAACGGTGTGTAGAGTCTCAACTGGCTTTAGGTGAAAGAGATTTTGAGATTTTATTTTGGTTTGATAAAACTTGAAAGTTTGAGGTTGCCTAAAAACATCTGCCCATGTTTCGATGTGAAAAGCAGGGCATTTCCTTTTAGTGTTTTTATATACGTTTTAATTTGAAATGTAATGTAAAATGAACCCATTGAACTAAGCTGGGATTTTATATATACAGTATTTTAAATGCATCTACATATATATGTTAACTTTCTCAGTTCTAAAAAAACACAGGGTATAGTAGTTATGCCAAGTGGGGCAATGTTTGCAGATACTCTTTTGCGTAACAAACAGGCTGGGAGATCAAGTCTGAGTAATGGTAACAGGTGGAAGAATAAGGTGCCAGACAGCACTCTTTCTCCTAAATTTAACATCTGAGAGTTACCAGTGGTGAATGTGTGCTGTAAGATGTCATACACGTCTTTCCTGACTGTCACATGTTTTGCATAGCGTACAACTCACTGCAATGATCTCTATTTATTATTATTATTAATAAACCATATGGTTCAATTTATTCAAGGTATTACCAAGGATGTTCAGTAAACACAAGCAGCAAATGCATGTCTTACTACAATCAAATTTGCATGGTGAGTTCTTCAGTATGCTGTTGCTAAATCTGTCTTTTTTGTTTTACACCCAGTCATTACACCTAGAGACAAGCAATTGCATATTGAACAGCTGTGTGCACGAAACATAAGGTGTAGATTCAGTTCACGCCACTGACTTTAGTAAACATTCTTAAATACCCTGGGTGAATAAAAGCAAAGCAAAATGCAATAGTGGGGAGTATGCAGCAAAGTTGCTATTCCTCTGAGTTTCACTACTAGCACAGGGTCACAAATAGTAATTATAGGGCACAAGCTCAAGCTGATTAATAAGCGATTACTACTGCTCCCACTACTCAGCACAACGGTAAGCAACAGTGAAGAGTGTGCGCAACTCACTTTGCTCAGTAGTGTTAAAGACTACTCACTAAATAACTTCTGTATTGTGTACTCCTAGAGAATCTAAACATAGAAACTTTCCATAGCACTGGATAACCCGGACTATCGCTCACATGATCCATAAACCTCACATAGGCCTTGCACTCTGGACAAAGCATTCCTTTTATCTTGACCAGATTGCCAGAAAAAGAAAATTACTCATCCCCTTGCTTTATTACAATGGAAAACAGTAAGATAATTTAGTTACACGCTCTTCAGCTTATCTGTACTCGGATAGAGTAAACATCCCCAGATAGTAATGCACTTATGGGTACAACTTGGAGACCATACATTTTTATAAACAGATAAATATTAAATAGGTTATGGGAGGAAAATAAAAAATGATTTCCTCTAATACATTTGATTGCTCTGCTATATAGTATGTTAGAGCAACATTTATAGGTCTGTCCACTCTGCTACAGCGGCTATTGTGAAAATGTGCTATTTTGTAGTTAGGAGTGATAAAAGCAACACAGTTTTAGGTTATGAGAAGTGAGAAACAGCTTGAAAAGATTGTATTGTGGATTCAATGCCTCCATATTATTTGCAAGGAGTTACAATTTTCAATCAAAGAGAATGTCTATTTTCCTATCCCAATCAATATCATTAATCTCAAAGCTACTTGTGTTGCACACCTACATTCCCAAAACTCATATGAGGTACAGGCTAGAAATTACAGTAATTTCCCCTTGTTATGACTTGATGTTAAATATCTGACAAATGCAAAAAAAAAAAAAAAAACTTGTTAACAAGAACGTCTGTTTCAACCCAACAAAAAAATGAGTTTTGGATATAACCCCTGAGGGATTAAGCAGGCCAAATGAAACTTCTTCAAACTCATATTAAAAGAAGGGTTCGGTGTACAAATAAAAACTGCGTTAATAGGTTGTGCAAAATAAAAAATGTTTCTAATATAGATAGGCAAAAATATAATCTATAAAGGCTGGAGTGACTGGATGTGTAACATAATCAGAACACTATTTCCTGCTTTTCAGCTCTGAGTCAGTCTGCGACTTGAAGGGGGGGCGACATGGAACATAGCTGTTCAGTGAGTTTGCAATTGATCTTTAGCACGCAGCTAAAAAGCAGATTCAAAAGCAAACCGTTATGATTCATGTGGCGCCCCTCAAGTCACTGATTGATTACTGCTTTGTTGAAACCAAGAGAGCTGAAAATTAGGATCTAGTGTACTGTTATGTTATGGTAGACATCCAGTCTTTATACATTACATTTTGTCTTAACTAACTAGATTAGAAACATTTTTTACTTTGCACAGCCCATTTACCCAGTTTGTATTTATATACCAAACAATTCCTTTAAGAAGACTAAGTTCCAAGGAGTAGCTCCACCACCTGGCTGATTCTTTTACATGAAACAGATGCTAAGCTGCACACTACGATAGCCTGGAACTATTAATAGGCCAGCATATGCTAAATATACTCTCAGCTGTCAGACTCTTACAGAAACCTGAAAGTGCATGCATGCTGGCAAGATAACTAAAACATTGGAAGCTTCCCATGAAAAAAGATCGACAACACCTAACTAGTTTTTATATATTGGATTAGGATGTGTCATTTTTGAATAAAAGCACTTCTCTTCATCATTGAAAGCAGTGAGTGCTGATCATCTGTACACTGAATTAATCTTATTATCGTGCACCACTGGGATCATTTAGCATTGGGTGCGGGTACTATTGGACAATAAATATGTATATATATATCTGATGTAGGCTCCATAGATTACATTCATATAACACTGTCAGCTATATGTAAATTAGTATTTGAACGCACCAATAATTCAGCCCACTAGAAAAAAGTTCAACAGCATTGGGAAGGGGACATCTAAACATATTAAGGGGAAGCCTTATGATTCAGGTACATCTTTGATCAAACCTGCAGAACAGATTGGTAAATAACCTTTATCTGGGTTGAGAGTCAGATTTGTGTCACAGTAAGATGTAGTTTCTACTGTACCTGAGGCAATGCAACATTTAAAGGCTTTGATGAGATATGATATTTTATAACGACACAGACTTGTCCTGCAATTGGAACAGTCTCAAATGTTTTTACATTTGTGAAGTATTAGGAGTACCAACCGTACTAAAAATGTATTCCATAATGTTTCCAACTAGGTATGTTTTTATATGTAAAGAATACATCCTTCTGCTAACGTCTGCTTACTTTACTTTCCTGGCATCATAAACCCTCTTCCACCGAGTAGAACCCAAAGAGGATTAACACAGACATCTTCTACTTTATAGCTAATTAATAACCACCTGACACCGTATGACCAAAAGCACCTTCCCCAGAGGATAACTAACCTGGAAGGCAACATCTAAGTGCACAAGTGACCCAATAATATCATTTTATCATTTATTTTTATCTGCTACATACCTCAGTTGTTTAGAAAATAGAAAAATGTGGGAAACTTTTGACCTCCTACTCCCAGCCCCACAAATAAAAATTTCTATGGGTTTAAATACCTTATTTCTTATAAATAGATAATTTGTATTTATATGTATAAATATAATCAAAACTACATAAAGGCATTGTTTACGAAGTAACACATGCCGTTTCAAAGCCATAACAAGCAAAAAGGAGTGCAGGGTTGCTTCATAGACTAAACATATTTGTGGGCAGAGCATAACCACTTAAATATTTCCCAGACATGATTTTGAAATTCCAGACTGTGCATAGACTGGATCTGGCTGGTCCCCAAATATGCTAAGCACTGGATATAATAAAACATAGCAAATTTTTAAACTGTTGTGAATTGTTGTAAAAGCAAAGGAATCTGTTTTACAATATTAAGCAATAACATGTGCAACACTTTTATATTAGACAGCAGGAGGTGTTTCTTTATAATATTACATGTTCAAGACTAATTTTAATTTAAAATAAGAAACATGAAATTTTCCTACATTAATATCGATCACTATAAGTGAGAGGTTTTCAAATTGCATGTGGGTTGCTGTCAAATATTTGTTAAAGACTTAACAAGGCTTACAAATATAAAAACTATTACAGGTATGGGATCCGTTATCTGGAAACCCAGTATCCAGAAAGCACCAAATTACGGAAATGCCATCTTCCATAGACTCCATTATCAAATAATCCAAAATGTTTAAAATGATTTACTTTTCATTTGCAATAATAAAATGGCAACTTGTACTTGATCCAAACTAAGATTTAATTAATGGAAGCAAAACCAGCCTATTAGGCTTATTTAATTTTTAAATGATTTTGTAGTAGAAGTAAGACATAAAGATCCAAGTTACAGAAAGGCCCCTTATCTGAAAACCCCACAGTACTTTCTATACAGCTTGAGAGTGATAGAGTTCAAGATACTGCTGTTGTGTAATGGCTGCATGAACCTGCTAATAAAGCACTGTTATACCCTGCTCATCCTCGGCTACGAAAACAGATTAGCGACAGGATGTCTCTTCTACCTCTGCTGCAGCCTACACCTTTTCTTCCAAACCCTGGTGTGCCTACCATACCTTTTACTGCTTGGGTCCGTATGTTTGATGATTACATTATTACTGCTGACCAAGGGGAGATTTCTGCAGTTAGAAAGCGTTCTTTACTTATTCACTGCCTGGGAGCAGAGGGACAGCGTATATTTTATACATTACCTAATGAGACCTATGAAACTGCTCTTACTGCTATAAAAAACTTTTTCATGCCAAGAGTAAATGTGGTTGAAAGATATATGAATTCCGCCAATGTGTATTAAGTAATGGCAAATCCACAGAACAATTTGTAGCAGCTTTGAGAGAGCTGGTTGTTATCTGTGAGTTTTGGAATCTAACAAATGAAATGCTAAGAGACCAAATAGTGGAAAAACAAACTCACAACGCATTAGAGACTGCTCCTAGAGCAGGATTTAACCCTTGCAAAGGCTATTACAGTTGCTAGCCAAATTAAAACTCTCAGTCTGGGAACTGCTGGGAATGTACAGACTGTGACCAGCACTCTAGCCTAGTTATGCATAGTAACAGGCAAAGTACAGTAATAAGTAAAGGGATTCACTGCAAAACCGTGCAGCAAATACAAATAAAAAATACTGCTTTTGCTGCTGTTCAACACAACACATCTAAAATTATGCTACATGTCCTGCAAAAGCTGCACAGTGTCGCAAATGCTCAAATGTAGGTAATTTGGCTAAAACCTGCCATAGTTCTACTAAACATGTTCATGAAGTCACTACTACAAATGTTACAGTGTTAAGTGTGGATAAAGCTGGTACATTTATTCCAGACAAGTTTATATGCATTGTCAATACTGCTTCTACTGACAAGGGACACTCCATTAATGTTTGATACAGGTTCAGTGTTTCTATAATACCAAAGGATATTTTATTGAAATACTTTGCAAAAGATATGCTTGTTGCACCTGCCCCAAGACTGGTCAGTTACTTAAAGGATCGAATCCCTGTACTTGGTTGCTTGCCATTGACTGTACAGTGTGAAATGTGACTTTTACATTGTGAATAAGGGTACTGCTATACTTGAAGGGATCTCTTTGCTGCATTAAAGGAAAACTATACCCTCCGAACAATGTAGGTCTCTATAAACAAATATTGCATAAAACAACTCATATGTAAAACCCTGCTTCATGTAAATAAACCATTTTCATAATAATAGACTTTTTTAGTAGCATGTGCCATTGGGTAATCATAAATAGAAAATAAGGACAGCCTCCTGGGATCCAACTGTGCATGCAAACATACCAAACAAACTATAAAGTTAGGTCACACGAGCCAATTAACAGAGTTCTGTCTTTTGTTTCAACACTTCTTCCCTTTACAGTTATAGTTTAAATATTTCTGGTCAGGTGATCTCTGAGGCAGCACACAGACTATCATGAAATGGTGGTTCAGGGCTAGATATGTAAAAGGGCAATATTTACTTAAATATATATACCAGGTAGGTAAAATTCTTTAATATGTCACTTGATGTGATATACACTATCTGTTGCTCAAAAATTCATTTTCGGGGTATAGTTTTCCTTTAAACCTACAATTAGTTGATGGTCTCATTACTACAGTAGCAGTGCCTGCCTCACCACAAAGTCACACTTCATTGGGTTGTGCAAAGAACTTTGTACACAAAGTTAAGTTCAGACCAGAGGTAAAATCAGTATATAACTACAGAGAAACATGCCATACAACAACCCAATCATCTCCAGCTGATTACATGGCATTACTGGTTGCTAGGGGGACCCTAGCAACCAGATAGCTGTAATTGCAAACTGTAGAGCTACTAAATAAAAAGCTAAAATAATGAAAACCAAATACATATTGTCTCAGAATATCACACTCTACCATCAAACTAAAAGTTAATTAAAAGATGGACAAACCCTTTAATTATGCTAGAGCTAGGAAATATACTATTTATTTTTTCATTTGCTACATTTGAACAAAATAAATCAATAAGGATATAAGTCCCAGAATGATGTATATACGTCAATTCTTGGGCTGCAAAGGAGCACCCAACACTGGAGGAAATGCCTGGGTGCTAATCAATAAATAGAGAGAAAGAGAAAAAACAAGGTGAAGCCCTCAACAGGACTTAAAAAATAAATAAAAAGGATTTTATTAGAAGCCCAATGTTTCAGTCACAAACAATGACAACAAGGGTAACAAACAAGAGAAAGTCTTGTGCACACTGGGAGTTTTCAATAAATAATGCTTTATTCAATCAACATTTATGTCCTCAAACAGGGCTTAAAGGGGTGGTTCACCTTTAAGTTAACTTGTAGTATGATGTAGAACGGCTAATTCTAAGCAATTTTTTAGTTGGCCATCATTTTTGTCTTTTTTGTACAGTTATTTTCATTACTTTCCCTTTTTTATGACTCTTTGCAGCTTTCAAGTGGCTGTCACTGACCTCATGTCAGGCTACACTCTGTAAGGCTACACATTTATTGCGATTGCAGTTTTGTATTACTCATCTTTCTGTTCAGGCCCTCTCCTATTCATATTCCAGTCTCTTATTCAGTTCATGGTTGAAACTGCAATCTGGAGAGCCACTGAATAAAAAGATACGTAAATTACAAGTAATAAAAATGAAAACCAATTGGAAATTATCTCAGAATATCACATCATATGAAAGGTTAACTCAAAGGTAAACCACCCCTTTGCTTAGCACACTCACTCTATCTATTCTTAACGGTTGCACTGTTTATACTCTTGTTAGTTTTTTTCCCTGAGGAAGATCACTATGATGTGATCGAAACGTTGGAATA
>CM044437.1:71796019-71826235 GCA_024363595.1 Xenopus borealis
TATATATATATATATATATATATATATATATATATATCAGCATATATGACTGGTTTCAGTTGGTTGGAGTTTTTTATGCAATGCCATTTTGCAAATATCTTAACAGAATTCTGTTTCAACATACGCCATCTACAGACAAAACACAGTACTTTCAATAACATTTTATGACTACAGTTAGTACAGGTATGGGACTGGTTATACAGAATTCCTTGAACCAATTGTTTTCCCAGATAATGAGTCTTTCTGTAATTTGGATCTCCATACCTTACATCTACTAAAAAATCATTTTAATAGGAATTAAACTAATAGCGCTGTTTTGCCTCAAATAAGGATTCATTATATCGTAGTTGGCAAGTACAAGGTACTGAATTATTATAACAGAGAAAAAGGAAATCATTTAAAAAAAATTTAATTATTTGATTAAAATTGAGTCTATGGGAGATGGCCTAACGTATTACTCTACAAATTATAGCTTCAATTCCACTAAGTCTTTTCTGGATGAACCCACAATTTCCAATGGAGCAAAGCTCTGTATAAATACTTTTTTCCCTTTATATCATAGCTGCTGTTTTAGAACCAGAACAGTCATACTACAAAGAAGACATGTAAAAGAGCATGACACTCACCAATGTCATTAGCTAACGATGCAGGATCTGATGCTCCTAGGGTGGCTTCAAACTCTTCCTGAAGACGATATGCCCTCTGAAGCAAGGCCTCAAGTTTATGAATGAAGTCAGCACTGATAACATCCTTTTGAAATTATAAATATAGTCAGCAGTTAAAGTAATATAATTTTTCCCATAAAGCATATACAAACGGAACAAAATGCCTTGGGGTTGAGGGTAGTATAAAGCACCAAAAATAAGTGTATGTATTTTTTTTTTAAATTTATATTGTCTCTGTGCTATTTGGCATATAAGTGGGATACTTTGTGGCATTTGCGTAGTAATGGCTTTCTTCTGGCTACTCGACCATGCAGCCCATCTTTATTCAAGTGCCTCCTTATTGTGCATCTTGAAACAGCCACACCACATTTTTTCAGAGAGTCCTGTATTTTACTTATTTGTGGGTTTTTCCTTGCATCCCAAACACTTTTTCTGGCAGTTGTAGCTGAAATTTTACGTTTATTTGGTCTGGTTTCAACAGAACCCTTAATTTTCCACTTCTTAATTACAGTTTGAACACTGCTGAATGGCATTCTCAATTCCTGTGATATTTTCTTATATCCCTTTCCTGTTTTATAGAGTTCAAGTACCTTTTCCCACAGATCCTTTGACAATTCTTTTGACTTAGAATCCAAAAAACATCAGCGCAGCACTGGATAAAAGATGCAAGGGTCTGTCAGGAGTCCAGAAAGACATTGACCTTTTATAAACACCCACTAATTACAAGCAAACAGATCACAGGAGAAGATGGTTACCTTTAATAGCCATTCTAACCCTTTTGTGTCAGGTTACATTGCAAGTTATCAGGCCAAATCACCAGGATAAACTTTTGATCAGGGTCATTTGGGTAGTTTGTGTAGTCACTATGATTTAAAAAAAGTAAACACAGTTGTTTGACAATAAATGACTTCAGCCAACCACTAACCATGAGTGAAAGAAAAGTATTTGGGTTATCATTCATATTCTCTGAAAAAAGTTTGGGAAATCATAAATTCTGCTAGGGTATGTAAGTTATATATTTATGAGAATCTCAATATTTATGTTCTTTGCGAAGGATGTTATATTCCTCAGGCACATACTCTTCATAAGATGCTGGTCTATCTGGGAATAGATTATATTTGAGTATGATTTGTAGCTTTGTTTTAAGAAACCCCTTTTAGAGTTATGAAGGCACGACTTTTATGTGAGCAAATAATTAATTTATCATGGACAATGACACTCCAGTTACTTTTACTTTTAGACTAGGATTACCTCTATGTTCTCTTCAGCTATGGCATCCCCTGCTCCCATTTTAATGGAGCTGCAATTGGCTTCATCCTCGGCTTGCCTGCTTCGAAAGGTCAGTGCCTGCTCCCAGCGCCGTAAGGCCTCCTCAAACAAATCCATACCTTAAACAAATTAAATAGAAATTATAATACAGATCATGTTCCATAATAAATAACCTCAAACCTCTTCCAACATTTTTTTATTTGGTATGTAGTACGAACAGATCAATATTATTAGTGGACCCAGTACACAGCTTACAGTCGCCTCTATGGGGACAAAAGTGACACCTTGCCTGATTAAGAACATCTATCAGGCAAATTTAAAAAATCCTGTTAGGTGAGGCGTCTACATCACCTTTTAAATTGAATCACAACAGATTACACAATCTTCACTTTTATACCTTACTTAAAACTGTATGGCAAACTAAGGTCTAATGGCTAGCACATAGGGCAGTACCAAACTTAGATGCTGCTCTGGGGAGTAAACTGTATTACCCAGAGAAAACCCAGAGTACCGTGGTCAGGATTGAATCCAGGACCCTATTGCTGTAAAACAGCAGTGCTATCCGCTGTGCCACTTTTTAAAATGCTTAATTCTACAGTAAGCTTAAAAACATTTTTAAAACTTTGTTGTGTGAAATCATAAATATAGTATAGTCCTGTGCTACTTGATGAATAGCTAGGCAGTTTATGGCATATGGTAACTGACACTTTAGTTTTGTCACTTGTTTTCCTCTTTACTTGTCAAGTTGCACTTGTGATAAACAACAATTTATGCTCTAAAAATAGCATCTCAATGGGGGCAACCTACACAGTTCCCAACCTGACAATTTGTATACTTTATTTTTGCCTATGATTGCATTATATACAATATAATGCAACAATTTTGCAGTTCTTATAAAGATGGAGCTCTATAATCCAGAATGCTTGGGATCCGGGATGGCCTTTTTCCATAATTTCAATCGCCATACTTGAGTTTACTAAATAAACATACAGTATAATAAATACATTTGCCAACCCCTTAAAGGAAAATCATTTGCCTGATACCCTGGGCCAGTGCTCCTGTTAGCAGAAAACTGGCCCGGCCCAGGGTTCTTCATAGCAAGCACCACGCAGTGATGGACTTCTACCACTTTTGTTTCAAAACGCAGGGGCCAAAGCTTGTGAGTAAAAAATATGTTCTTTATCAAAGTTTGGCTTTTTCTTTAATATGCATGCATACCCATGCAAAGAAATAAGCAGTAGGAAGAGGATTGTTACTTGGTGCTCACTGGATGAACCCCAGGTGCAGTTTTCTGGAGTATCAGGTAAGTGAATACAATCACTGGGGGGGGGGGCCCAATTTTTGGCACTCCCCAGTGATTGTTGCCTATTACTTCTCCTTCAGTGTATTCAGTAGACAGATAATGTACAATTGGTTATACACAGGGACGGCCAAATGCTATTGTTTTGTTAGCTGGCATTAGTTTATATTAAATTTTTGCAGAATAATGTGTCAAGATACCCAACTTTTCTACAAAGCTTAGAGCTGCACTGCTTTTCATGTAGTAATAATTGTAGACTCTCTTCATCTCTACAGATACCTACCCATGAGGTACAAGTTTTCTGGAGTAGTGACTGGGATATTTACAAGTCTCATTTCATCTTCATCAGTTTTATCCCATGAATTAGAATTTATACAGGCACCGCTTTGCACCTAAACAGAAGTTTCATATTTAGTAAGATACAGAAATATATTGAAAACTGTAGCAATACTCTATATTAGAATTGACAATTCCCTGCATCCCAGCAGAGGTGTAGCACAACATTTTTTCCCTCTTTCAGAAACAGTTGGTGGAGCAGTGAAATCAAATTTGTATTGTATGGCACTCCAGTTTAGATGCCATTATTCAGATACTGTTCTATGAGCCAATATCCCATTGTAGGCATTATTATTACTACTAGAAATGTACTCTAGTGCAGTGTTTTTCAACCTTGTGCCTCCAGCTGTTAAGAAACTACAAGTCCCACAATGCATTTGCCTGACTGTGGCTGTCAGACTCCTTCATTGCATTGTGGGACTTGTAGTTCCTTAAAGGAACAGTAACATCAAACATTTTTATTAAAAAATTCGTTAGACCATAACGAAAAAAAAACACCAACACATATTATAGTTTAAAATCAAAAAGTCTTTATTAAGAAATAACTTACATTTACTCTGCTTCCTGTCCTACACAGCAATGGCGAAAAGGCGACCATCGATGGAGCAGCGCTCGATTTCTCCTCACTTGCTCTCTGTTGCTTTCATGTGCAGGAGTTTCTGATGCCGGCTGCTCTTTGAGCTGTGCTCTTCGGGGGTGCTCTGTAGGGCCGCGGCGCCGCTAGTGACCGGCAGTAGGAGATGTGGGAGCGGCAAACAAACATAAATGTAAAGCGCAATTAAATGTTAATGTGGGCCGACACAGTCCTAACACTTATATATATCCGAACGCTATCTTATAATAAAGTATAAAATCGCGGGCGCATGAGCAGCGCTCTAGGGAATTTGCGCATTATTCTGCTGAAGCGTGGCGTAGGCTGCAGTTGGGGGATGCGGCTGTGACCCAACAAGCACAGCGCAGAGAGCAGCCGGCATCAGAAACGCCTGCACATGAAAGCAACACAGAGCAAGTGAGGAGAAATCGAGCGCTGCTCCATCGATGGTCGCCTTTTCGCCATTGCTGTATAGGACAGGAAGCAGAGTAAATGTAAGTTATTTCTTAATAAAGACTTTTTGATTTTAAACTATAATATGTGTTGGTGTTTTTTTTTCGTTATGGTCTAACAAATCTTTTAATAAAAATTTTTGATGTTACTGTTCCTTTAACAGCTGGAGGCACAAGGTTGAAAATCACTGCTCTAGTGTTCTGAATAAAACCTATTTTCACAAACTGGCTTTATTTTTTTACAATACACAAAAGCCATTAAAATCTTGTAAATTATATCCTTATATAAGTTATGACAAATTCTGATGTCATCAGTTATAAACGGAGAGTTCTGACATTTTCAAAAGAAAGCATCAGGACTTACTGATGCTAAGCTCTGCACAGAACCAGAATATTTACTACAAAGATCTCCATTTAGGTGTGACTGTGATCCCCTCTCCTTGATTGAACTGAGGGACAGAGTCAAGTTCTGCCTACTGCTGGAGCAGCTGGATCCTACAATAAAAGATAGGGAGCAAAGTGTAAAATGCAGCATCAGTGGTATAATAATAATTATAATAACAACCGTCATTAGATAGGCACAGACATAATTGCTATGTATTCAATTTAATTAACAATAGTTTATAAATATATAATTTTTTATCCATACTCAATTAAAGAGTATTGCTATACATAAAAAGAGTTCAAATATGTGCCACTATCTAGACCTTCAGCTAGAAATGGTCCAAAACTGGACATTTCTCTACAACTTGTAATAATTAATAAAATGTCCAAGACTGAAGTTTACCTCAACACACCTTTTTCTGCAACATGTCTGCTACACTGTAAAAGGAATTGCCCTGGTTCTGTTTGTGGTACATTGTTTTTCTTTTTCCCACGTTTTCTTTTAAGGTGACAGGCAAGGAAAATGAGAGAGACTCCGCTAATTGCAGCTACTGCAATGATTTTCTTCAGGCCAGGAGTAGGCTTCAGCTGCAATAGAAAGACACTTCAGAATACTTCATATATTTGGACATCGAATGTCATTGCCATGTTTAGAAAGCATGAATGAAAGAAATCAGTCATCTGTAATCACATATGTGGTGTGCAGTAAATAACATGAAGCTTAGTTAAACTTGGATTGTAATTGCTACAGAGCAAGGGCCTCATTCCTACGGTTTTCATTACCACATGGCACTGTAGGGGAACAAAGTGCAAATACTGATAAATTGGTGGTAGTGAGGCAGTATGTATTGGTCTGAAAGATGTCAGTATCTGCATAAGGACAGCAAAGTCTGATTTAGTTGGAAATGGGCTGATGTAATGAAAGAGAAAGCTATAGGACTGATTTATTTGGCAAGTTAAAAAAAAAAAAAAGACAACGACACATTTGCTAGACAGAGATGCAGGGAATTATGTGTTTGATGGGGAATGGAAAGGAGTAGCTGATGTATCTGGTGTTGGTTGACAATGTAGAGACAGATGTATCTGGTAAAAAGAGATAGTAGAAACTAGTGTGACTAGTGTGGGCTTAGAAGCCTACATACATCAATATTGTAGACCTCTATCTGCTGCTGAACTACAAAACATACAACTTTAGTCAGCGATAAGATGTTTAGCCATGAACAAGGGTGTGGTTCGGCAACAATTGCCTTTAGTTTAGACATCCCTGCTTTAATACTTCCAAAATGTTGTGATATAAGAGTAAGACCATAACACAAAATAGAAATCAGCTACTCAGTCCCGTGTCACAGACAGGCATGGAATCCCTGTGATGGAACAATTACACTATTTGGTCATGGACAAATTATTCCCCAAACCCATTTAGGAAAACCCCAGTGAGGCATGGAGGCCCTGTGTATAATATAATTTTTAAAGTAGTATCTATTGTTAAGGTTTGGAAAGGATAAATAAAATAATTTTGACCCTAAATTGTAAAAATATGCTATATTCCATGTAATACTTTAGTCATAATACCTGTGTAAATGAACTGTAAATAGAAAGAGAAAAATCCATGAAACGATGCGCAGTCAGTCTAAAAATGTGCTGTGTGTCAGGCATAATGTCTTCCTGTTCAGCCACATATGGTCTTTGTAAGAAGCTCCAGGACGTGATGAACTTCACATAGGTGCATTGCACAGTACATATGGAAATGCTAAGCAAGAAAAGTGTAAATATATAATTAGACAAAGGAAAAAACAGAGGTAGATTGGATATGTTGATACAGAATTTTATGCTAATTTACCGTATACTGTACTGCTCATAAGTGCTTACAATCTGTATGTTCAAAATTATAAAGCCCTTGATTGATTTAATAAATCATATGTTTACAACTACACCTGCAGTGGCATAACTACCATACAACAGAAATGAAAGGTCTCTGAATCTGCCCTCCTCAGATCTCATGCTGCCTTCTCTGCCCACTGCAATGAAATTAAATACCCTCCAAGTGAGTGTGCGGAGAGAATGGGGGAGAAGGGGCAACTATGAGGGAGCATGTGCATTAGAGCTCGTTGTTCACAAGCAAGCCACTCAGAAGAATTTTTTTTTTAGGGGGGGGAGCCCTGCTTAGTTACTCCCTTCTACACCTGTACAATCGTACTACTTGGAAATATTTATCAATGTTAAAATATGAAGCCGAGGCAGGCTAATTTGAAAATAACGAGCTCAAAGCCTACGTTCTCAATATTTCTTCAGCAGACAGTTATATTTTCAGCTCAGAGCTCCAACTTGTCCAGGGTACAAGAAAAGTCCCTGGTTGCCAATAATCCTTGCTGCTGTCAGAGCCTCTTATACCAATATGAGCAAAAATCAATGTACGTGCATACTAGGGTTAGGTGAAACTAAATGAAGCATTTTATATAATATTAATCTTCAGTTATATTATTCATCCTTCCTTACAATAGGTAATGATGCAGAATAAAAATGTTTTGAATGCATTTTACCTCTTAAAAATGTCATTATATCAGAACTGCAGAGAGATGCTTTCCCATCTGCGTCTAGGCTGAAATGATGAATGGGAGTGTCTCTTCATTCTCCCACAGGAAGTGGTCATAGCTCTGACTGACAGGCTGCAGAAGCAGGAAAACCCCTCCCACCTTCCTCCCTGTATGTCTTTCTCTCTCTCTCTGTTCCCAGCCTGCACATAGCTGTCTTACTCTGCTGCCAGAACATGCCTTTTAGAGCAGTGGCTTGTGATGTATTTATTTACCAAAACAGTATTATAACCCTTCGAGTTTGTCTATACATTTTCATGAGTACATCAGCTTATATAGTGACTTTTTTTCCTCCTTAAACTATTCATATTCAGTCTCCTCAACAAGAGAGCTATCAACTTTGAAAGTTGCTGGAGGGGGGCGATATTGTGGGCTTGACTCATAGGAAGGGGGGGGCGTTGTCTGTGACAACTCAAACTGCCTGTTGGATAACTAAAACTGCCGGTTCTACAGCAGAAATTTTAAGAAAAACCCCTGTGATTAAAGTTTGCCATCCTGCTGTTGGTGGATAACTACTGCTTGCTTCAAAGGCATTTGGCAGGCATACTGTTGATAATGGTAGAATGATGGAAACTTCCTATAACATACAGGTTTCTACAAGGCATCTCATGCATTAAAAAGATTAATTATAGATAAGTTAAACCTGCTGAACTGCTAGTTGATTCAGAGGAAGGCAATCCAAAATGGGCAATCCAAACATTAATTTCACAATTTTTTTTTTATTATTTAGAAATAAACTAGAAAGTGAGACATAATTTATACTCATTGTATTAAAACAAAATCAACATAAAAGAATAGATAGGTGGGCACTATAGCCCCTATTCACAAAAAATCTATAGAGCTGGTGGTAAACAGTTTCTGCACATTATTATTATTTTTTGTTTACTCAAACTAAAGAACATAGAACATTAATAATATTAATGATAAAGGGCGTTACTGTGCAACCAAATAAAAAATAAGATGGATGTAGTATTCCAGTGCCAAATGCTACTGGACATAAGTACAACAATAAATAAAATACAGTGTCAAAATCTCAACACTATGGGAGACTCCTTTGAGTTAAAGGAGACATATTGTGTAAAAAAATAAGAATGCACCAGTGCATTATACTCATTTAGCTATAGAAGAATTGTGCTTAAAAAATTAGTGTTTCAGGCTGATTTATTGAATATTTCTGCAAAACCCCTTATAATCTCTCCCTTCTCTTCCACTTCCTGCTCCCTGAATTCCCAGGCTGTGCAGGGGAGCCAGTCTCTCAGCTCACTGCACTGTAGGACAGGAACCAATCAGCAGCTAGCAGGACCTGATAGGGAACTGAAGCCTGTCTGCGCTTGTGTGACTGCAGGGCTGTAATTGGCTGTCCCCCTCCTACTGTGCTTATAGCAGGGACAGTTAGGACACACCCACCCCTCATTTGAAACACAGACAGGGACAAGAGTACATCTATAGGGAGCGCTAATAAAGGGGCTATTTTTAAAGATAATATTAATTTTTAGCACCATGTAAAAGCAACACTATATATTACTGATTATTGCCTACAAAATTAGAGTTTTTTTCATGTATCCCATATGTCTCCTTTAAGTTAGGTCTGGATTTGTGGAAAGGATTTTAGGGGGGTGACATGCTGCCCAACCACACCCACGTTGGTTCAGAAACAATGGAGCTGCTCAGGATATGATAATTTTTTAAATTCCCATTCCTTCTATTTAAATCTGGCCCTATGTGAAGTGCACAAAAATGTTTAAGACTATTTTTACTTTATAGTGTTAGTGAAAAAAATTATAAAGGAAATAGAGAGAATAAATATAGCCCACCATATATAATCACATCCACTACAACTTGCCTTATAGTGCTGAAATATAGGTGTGAATTCACACACTGGCTAGGGTAGGGGTATAGTTCATAACAAACTCATATGAAGGTTGTTAGTAAGGTTCTTCAGTTCAGCTTTACTGATTATAAAATCAGATGGATAGCCACTCTTTTGACAGCTCAACTTGCAGTCCCTCATTTGTACTGGGAAGTCCCTCTTTTCTCTGCACTGAACGGCCAGAAAAAGTAACAAAGTTTCTAACTTAACTGGCTTTTGGCAGAGAGCCCAGAACAGCTAACAGGTGCAAATAAGATACTTTGTAACACTTTAGAGATAAGAAAAAAAGTAATTGTAACGGGAGAAATATTTTCAAACTTTCATAATCTGGCAGATTTTGTAAAATGAACATGGTAATTGCCTGTGGCCACACAAATAGGCGTGGTCAAAAATTAGCTGCTCTACTTGCGAAATATTTATATATATTTATGTAGTATTATAATACTATCCATATGGCTATAACATACTGACGTGTTCACGTGGGCAAAGTTTTTGAACTCAGCACTGTAACATCTGCAGTCATTGGCCAATATGGAGATAAAGCGCCTCACTAGTACATTTTACTAGCCTTGTATTAGTCAAAATAAACTGCGACAGCCAGGTAATAGTCGACAAGTTTATTTAAATCATGAGCGGTCCATCAGACCGCCTACTAGTAACTCCCCCAAAGTGACTACGTGACGCTTCACTGCATTTACGCGTAGTCGTGCCAGTCGCAATCTCGCGTGATTAGACTTGTGACGTCGAGATTTCCTGTGAGACAGGAGCCAAGGAGCTTGCTGTTAGCGGCGTTGCCGGACGTGTAAGTAGCGATCCGGGACTATGGGCTGCGTAAGGGGAAACGGGATAGGTTTGCAGTATTCATTAATTTGTTGATATTTGTGCGTTCATTGAGTTGTGTATCTACAGCTTATAATATATAAATATAGATACACACAAATGTAAGGTTATACATGTACGTGCTTGCAGGTGGTATATGTGTACAAATATGTATATTGATACAGTCACAAGCAGATACGTCATACTGCTATAGTTATATCGAATCTGTCTCTCTCTATATAATGCATGTTTGCAGCTGAGGTGCATGTATTTATTGAAACAGTATTAAAGTGTTTGCCATTGCAAGTTGCTATTGTGTTTATTAATTCTTAATCTGCGTTAGAATGTTCTAGCCAGTCTGCAATGTTGCCATAAGTGCATCATTTTCCTGCAGTACTAATTAGTTTGAAGTGATCTAGGCCAGTGATTTTCAACCTTGTGCCTCCAGCTGTTAAGAAACAACAAGTCCCACAATGCATTTGCCTGACTGTGGCTGTCAGACTCCTTCGTTGCATTGTGGGACTTGTAGTTCCTTAACAGCTGGAGGCACAAGGTTGAAAATCACTGATCTAGGCATAATGCTAACATACTGTAGTAGGGGCAACTGGAAAATCTGAGGTACTTCAAATTAAATGTCCCTAGAAAGATGCCTGTCTGGCTCCAGTCTTAATCCTCCGTGTTGGTTCCAGTTAGGGTTGCCACCTTTTCTTGAAAAAAATACCGGCCTTCCTATATATTTATATTTTTTCCTATTAATAACATTGGGATGAACCATTAAAAATACTGGCCAGGCCGGTAAAATACCGGCCAGGTGGCAACCCTAGTTCCAGTGTATGTAGAATATCCCTTCTTCTTGATGTGCTTGCATTTCTGTGCTCTCCTTTTGTTCCTATTAAACTGTATAAACTGACCTCCGGTTTCTTATTTAAAGTAGTACCCTAAGGGCTCTTACACATGGGCATTTTTACTTGCTCTCCCCTGCGTTCTGTTTTGTTCCCTTGTGCCACAGGGGAAGCGCAGGAGTAGACTCACTCAATTCTTTTGATGGAGGCTGTACGCACACAGATGCGTGTAAGCACCAAACGCAGGTAAAATGCAGCATGTTGCGTCTCAACCTGCGTTTGGTGCCTACATGCATCTGTGTGAATACAGCCACATTGAAATGAATCAAATGTGTCTACTCCTGCGCTCCCCTGCAGCTGAAAACAAAAAGGAGCGCTGGTAAAAACACCCATGTGTTCAGCCCCAGGTTCAGCTTTTAGCACATGCTTATATTTGCTTTTTATATCCTATTTGCTCTGAAAAAGTGTTGTAGCAATTATTCATCTTAAAGGAGCTGATTTAGCAAATTACCACTCCCTGCTTTCCCTTAGGTCAGGAACTGATTCTCCTGCTGTCAGAATTATACACACGTGTGTTTTAGATGTGCAGTTCTAACCTACATTTAATTCTACTTATTCTCCTGACACTTAAGCTGTGAATACACATTTATAGTTTTTCCTTTCAGAATGTAGAAAGTAGTGCCAGCATGAAGTAAGTTGCCAATGCCACACAGTGACACAGTGTGTTATTATTTTTATTATGACATGATACAGGGTGCATATAGGAATCTGTTTTGTTTCCTGCTAGACTTTTAAGTATTGTTCCAATGCATTGCAGTCATAAGTAATCATTATATTAAACAGGCAGCCCTTAAAGATGTGTCTGTTACAGAATGACCAAAGCGTAAAACCATCCCACAGCAATAAAATGTAAGCTGCTTGCTCTCATGTTAGTTGTTGCAATACAAATGAACTTCAGGTTGTGAGAAACAAGAATGCAAATTCTTGTTTGAATAGATACCAGCACGAGATAAACTGCATTCTTCAACACTGTAAAGGCATTTCATAATTTTGGTGACTTCCTTTTTTAAAGTTGTTTGGTAATAAGACAGCTGCAGATACTGGTATGGAACATATTATTTAGAATTCTAGGGAGCCTGAGCAAATTTGTAAAAAATAAAGCCTTGCTTGTTTATATAGAAATCTGGTAAATGGCAGTGCTGTATTGGAGGGTGGGCAGAAACCGGAATACACAGGAAAAACCCCTCACGAGCTTGTTTAGAGAAGAACAGTCTTGTTCCATATGGTGCCCTGGCTGGATGTTAACTGTACAGCAAACCAGCAATATGCAGGGGATATTGAAAATGTCCATGATCCAGTGATTTTTTTATTATTTATTCGGGGGGTCTGAAATTTATTATTTATATTTTGTCAGCAGCATCCCCATGTATTGGCTAGTCGATTGGAATAATCAATAATCTGTGTACCTTCTGCTGATGAGGGACAGCAACCCTTGCATTCTTTGACATCTTAAAGCAATGGGTTGCAGATCTCTGACATTAGGAGACGTGTTTAGGAATTGTAGATGTGATCATGTTGGATCTTTTTATTTTGCTGTCCCCTGAGCAATTGTCTGTGCCATCAGAATTTCCACTGAAAATCCTAGGAACATTAGTCCTATTGTAACGATATTTATCTGGTCAGGTATGGGACCTTTTATCCAGAATTCTTAGGATCTGGGGTTTTCTGGATAAGGGAGCTTTCAGTAATATGGATCTATGTTTATTAAAAAAAATCATTTAAACATTTAATAATCCCAATAGGATTGTTTTGCCTCAAATAAAGATTATTATATGACTGCCAAAGATTATAAAGGGGCCCTGGTTGTTTTAAATGAGGAACACCATCCAGAAACAGATTTTTGCACAAAGAGAATTTAATCTTAATCAGAATTACAATATGCATTAATTAAAAACGATCTGTACGTTAATTTGCAGTTAAAGCAGTATCTGTCTGGCTAATTACGTTTTCAGTACTTTTAGTTCTGAACTAAGTTCTGTGACATTGTTCAAAGAGTTATAGCAGGGATCCCCAACCTTTTGAACCTGTGAGCAACATTCAGAAGTAAAAGGAGTTGGGGAGCAACACAAGCATGAAAAATGTTCTTGGGGTGCCAAATAAGTGCCTTGATTGGCCATTTGGTAGCCCTTATGTGGATTGGCAGTGTACAGGAGGCTCTGTTTGGCAGTACACTTGGGTTTTATGCAACCAAAACTTGCCTCCAAGCCTGGAATTCAAAAATAAGATCCTGCTTTGAGGCCACTGGGAGCAACATCCAAGGGGTTGGAGAGCAACATGTTGCTCATGAGCTACTGGTTGGGGATCACTGACTTATAGCCATTGAACAGAATAATGATATGCACATATCGCTTTCAATTGCAATTCCATTTACATAGAACTTTTTTTTTCATTATCCAAAAAAGTTTTGTGTTAACATCCACTTCAGTATTGATTATACCATAACTCGTTATTCCTGTACACAAAATTCACGATGTGCTGTGACAATTGGCTGCTAATTTCAGGAAAATTCATTAATTAAGGCTTAATAAAATGCTGGAGCATGTATTCATTTATTAAGACATTCCCATAAATGTGTATTTTGGATAAACATTTTCAGTTCCACCTTGTAAAGATTATATTCAGGTGTGTATTGTGCGACATTTACCAGCATATGTCAGTTGTGGCAACACTTGTGTATTGTCCTTCACACTGTTGTGCTAGAAAAGTGATTTTTGTAAACTGTTAAGAACAAATATCAGCACAGAACATAATTGGATTTTTAATGCAATTTTAACTTTTCTCTTTTCAAAACAGTAAGGCTGGTGCCACACAAGCATTTGATTGCCACTTTTCTTTAAAGAAGAACCATACGCTTCACTATTGTTAGCTGTTTTCCGTTCACTTGAAGGGATTATGGACTGCAGCATTAGTGAGAGAGAGATGCTTCTGGAATGTAAAAGTGCCTGCTATAGGCAGCAGCTTCTTACATTTAAGAGTAAACCATTAAATCCAAGGTGTAATATCTTCCCCTGTCCCTCAAGTTTCACTCACGGTCAGTAAAATCCCGTTTCAATTACACTGCATAGCCAAACACTTTCCAAATCCTGTTTTATTCATCACAACATTGCCTGCATACAAACTTACCTCAGCTTAGATACAACTAAAACACTGTCCAGTCTCGTCATTTCCCACCTTAATGACTGCAAGATAATCTTTGCAGGCATTCCAACTAGTTGTGTGGGTTGAGTTTTCCTCGATCCGCACCCTCCCAACCCGAAACTGCCTCTCTTTCCCCTCTATTTATAGATCTGCGCCTGCCGTGGTGACATCACAAAAGGGGTGGGGCAGGAGCAAGTCTATAAATTGACAGTCCTGAAGCTGGCAGTGTGAGGCGACCCCAAGATTATTTGTGGTAGCCGGCCCAAACCTGCCTGACCTGCGAGTTTCAGGCCCGCCCACAAATCGCTAATTCCAACATATTGCCTTTCACAACACTTTATGAACACTGCTGCAAGACTCCTTCATCTATCTCTTTGATACACATCAGCATATCCCTCCACTGACTCCCAATCTCTTCTCAAATCAAATTCAGATTACAGGTATGGGTTCCGTTATCCAGAAGTCTGTTACTCAGAAAGTTCTGAATTGTGGAAAAGTCATCTCCTGTAGATTCCATTTTAATCAAATAATTTTCCCCATAATGGTTACCATTATATTGCTACAATGTTCATTATGGGTTTGCTTTTGATAAGAGAATTGATACATGTTATGCAGCTGAATTCTCTCTGTATATTCCGGTTTGTTTTTACATTTTCCTCCTTTGGATTTCCCTGTAGTATACCCTTAGAATAAATGTTATACTTTAATTCATTGAGCAGGGTAAAATAAGTTGCATACACCTACGGGGTCATCTATAAATATGTTATTTTTATTGAATCATTTGGGTCTTGACAAAGGACTTAAATGGAGACCGAAAAGTTGACCTGGTCCATTTTAAATTATGTATTAAATAAAAGTAATTTTAGATTTATTGTAAAATCCTGGTGTGGATCCATTTTTTTCAGTACTTTTGTACATGCAAAGCACATATGGGTAGCACATGGGTCTTTGATTAGTACACCAAATGGAGTTCCTTAATGCTGAGATGGAAAGAGCTTCAAAGATGTATAAGAAGAATGAGAAAATTGATAAGAGACTCAGGGGGTGGAGAGGTTGGTGTTTGTCTTGGATTATACACCTACAGCCAGGGAATCAACACTGTAGTCAAGAAGCATTGGCCAATTCTTTGGATGGAATTGAGTTTACTTTTTACCCCTTATGCCGGAACCTATTTATGCACACCGCAGAGGCTGATCTCTAAGAGACCTTTTAATGGTGATGGATCTATGCACCGATAAGGCCGAATCTTGGCTTAGAACTAACAAAACCGGTTGTTACAGATGCGTGGGTTGTAAGACATGTGGATGCTTATTAACGAACGGGTGAAACCTTCCCTCACCCACACAGTGGAAAACGATATAAAATTCCATACAGGTTGTCTTGCATCGGATTTTGTTATATACTGTTTAATTTGCCCATTTGCACATTTCACATGCGTATGAACAATCATAGCTCTGTTATAGGGGCAGACACTTTCTTTTTGGGACAGGAACACCCTCTCTACAAGCAGTCTTAATTGACCATATCCCCCTCCATGGAGAGGGGGTGATAGATCTAAACTACTATTACAGCGTGAAGCCAAGTGGATGCGGACTCTTGATACCGTGGCCCCTAGAGGACTGAATGAAATGTATTCCCTAGTTAGTTATTTATAATTTATTTTTGGGATGAACTATTTTGATGGGCAAAATAATTTGAAGTTGTGACTTCTCTAGTAGACTAGAATATAGATAAATTGAGTACTAGATAATTTATGTGATTTACTCTTTATCATTTTGTACTTATTGCAGCTAGTGTCTAGGTACACAGATTTCGCTCCACAAAAACATTAAAGGCATGTCAATTTAGCTAGCAACGTAGTATGCAATTTAGTGCTACATATTCTAGGTAACCTAGATGGTAACTTTGTTGGCATTTTTTTGCAACATATTTTAACTGATAATATTTGATACATTGGAATGTGACGCTTATAAATATGCTTTTTGTTTCTACACTTTTTTATTCACATTGTTCACATAAGATTTTCTCAGAATATCACTCTCTACATTCTACTAAAAGTTGACTCAAAGGCAAACAATAATTGAATAGACCCAGGAAATTCTGATCCCCCATACCTTAGTCACACAGCAGTATTTGTTCTTTTTTGCAGTTTGCCATTTGAAGCTACATAATCTAAAATGTCCTCCTTGGTATGTGACTGCCCCCATTTAGAGTCAGTGGGAGAAGTAACCAAAGAAGAGCTCATTAAGAAATCTCACGTGAGTATAAAGAAGATGTGATATATGGTTTGTGCTAGAGCTTCCCCCTAGATAATGAATATCGTATGACAGTGCCTGAGCTGCAGGCTTGTTATCCACAGATGCAGTTTATTTGCTGGATATCTGGGCAGCTATGCATACATTTAGTTACTCTTCTGTTTAGGACAATGACTAGACTTAAATGTATTTAATTGTCTGCATGCTTTGTACATGTAACATTACACAGGAATATATAGAACAAAAATAAGAATTGCCCTTCGTATGCAAATATGGGGTTATTAAAAGGGTGGTTCACCTTCAGGTCAAATTTTAGTATGTTATAGAATGACCAATTCTAAGCAACCTTTCAATTGGTCTTCATTATTTCTATTTTATAGTTTATGAATTATTTGTCTTCTTCTCCTGACTCTTTCTAGCTTTCAAAAGGGGGTCACTGACACCCTCAAATAACAAATCCTCTCTAAAGCTGCATATTTATAGTTATTGCTACATTTTTACATCTTTATTTCCTGACCCTATCCTATTAATATTCCATATTCTCATTCAAATCAATGCATGGTTGCTAGGGTAAATTGGAGCCTAGCAACCATATTGCTGACAATGCAAACTGGAAAGCTGCAAATAAAAAGCTAATAAAAACTCAAAAACCACAAATAATAAAAAATGAAAACCAATTACAAATGGTCTCAAAATACCACTCTCTATACTTAAAGTCAACTTAATGGTGAACAACCCCTTTAAAAACTAATAGTCCAATCTGCTCTTACTTTTTTGTCAACATATTCAAGGCCAATTTACACTTGGGGCAGATTTACTAAATTCGTGTGAAAAATTCGAAGTTCGACCATCTAATATTCGAATTTGAATAATTTGAATATTCTAATAAAATTTTATTTGAATATTCGATGGTCAAAGTACTTCCCCTATTTGACCGCCTTTGCCAGATCCAAGCAGCCGAATTGGGTTTCATTATTTTTGATCGAATAAAAATGTGATTGATCGATAAAATCGTTCGAATCGATCGATTAATAAATTGACCGATTTTTTTTTTTCTATTCGATCTATCGTATTGCAGTAAAATCCTTCGAATTCGAAGAATTTTACTTCACATGGTCGAATTTCGAATTTTTTTTTTTTTTTTTAAATCTGCCCCTTAAAGTATTCCCCTGTACTGTATTCCTCTGTACTGATTAAACCTAGGTAAGGCTCAAGTGAAAGACTACACCTCATTAGAAATACTGTACTGTACAGATTGTAACATTTATTTTTAATTTGATTTGGAGACTTAGTTAAAACTACATGGGAAGTTTTGACCAGATTTTCTGGGTCAGATTTTATCTGATATTGCCATGCAACAGCATGAGATTCAAAGGATGCTACAAAATCTGATCCGCCTATAATAGAATGTAAAGTTGGATGCTGCAGTTTGTTCATGCATCTACATCCAGTCAGTGTATTTAAAGAAAAAAAAAAAAAAAAGCAAAAATCAGTCAGACACCAGTCGTGTTGCTTTGGAAGTAAAATTTTCCATGTAGATTTTTGAATCAGTCCCATTATATTTGCGCCCATGCAACTTCATCTAGGATGTGATCTGTTGATGCAACACAATTCTTCAAAATACCCTGTGGAGTTTAGCCCTCTGGACAATGTCAGGCGTAGCTCTTTGTTGCTCGCTGTGGTCTATGGTATGGTATTTTTCCTTAAGCCTTGTCTTCAGCCCTAACTTGTATGCCATATTAGAATTTGGTTGGTCTGTGTTCTTTATTTGTGAAAGTGCAGAGTCCTGTCATCTTCTGCAAAAACCCTCCTAATAGGTTGGAGGAGGCATGTCTTCATTTATGTATCCCCCCCCCCCCCCCCCCCCCCAGTTAAATATTTCCTTGAGCACCACCACTTTTCTGGGGAGAACATACTCATACGGGACAAGAGCATATTCTGCCTCTGTAAATTATGATTTCTTTTTTTTCAGTTGATCGTTTTGGTGAAGAAGTAAAGTAAAAAATGCTTGCATTCAAATATCTTTTGATTACTCTTTATTTGACTAATGTGCCCTGTGACATTTTTGGTACAGGTATGGGTTCTGTTATTTGGAAACCCATTATCCAGAATTATGGAACGATTACGGAATTTTTCTCCCATAGACCCTTCTAAATAAATAATCCAGATCTTTAAAAACGATTTCCTTTTTTTCTGTAATAATAAAACAGTACCTTGTACTTAATCCAAACTAAGATATAAATTAATCTTTATTGGAAGCAGAACCTGCCTGTTGTTTTTTTTTTTACATGTATGTTTGGTAGACTAAAGGTATGGTGATCCAAATTATGGAAAGATCAGTTTTCCAACCCCAGGTCCAAAGCATTCTGGATGACTGATCCCATACTGTTTCTTTCTCTGGGCTTTGCCCAGGTAAACACTGATTTTGAGGAATAAACGTTTGCACCTGTCACATATTAGACTATCACCTAAAACTTTTCCCATAGACAACACCCCGTGTGCTTTCATCCTCAATGTATATACTACTATACATTACTTATAAAGCTGGTACCACCTTAGAGTAATATTTTTATTACTAATAGTTTTTTTCCCCCAGTTTTTCAAACAATTTCCTACCATGTATTACACAATTCAGATTCACATTAATCTTTAATAATCACTAATATTTTAACTGCATTTGGAGAAGTGTAAATATGCAATTCGGCATATCCTTGTATGTTTGGGGGCGTAAAGCACAGGTTGTCCTTCCAGCTATGATTATGTAGGTTTAATTACAGAATCCCCAGCTTCTCTAACATTTAATGTTCCTCTATGGTCTTTTCAGGGCAGCTGCCAGGACTGCAGAGTCAGAGGACAAAATCTTTGGGCTTGTCTAGAGGTAAAATATTTATCTGTTTACTTATTACTATACATTTATTATTAGTAATAATACAGTTTGCTTATTTGGTTTCTTTTGGCAGAATGGCTGTTCCTATGTTGGTTGTGGAGAATCCCATGTGGACCACAGTACTTTGCATTCTCAGGTTTGAATACATCTTTTCAGATTTGTTTGCTTAAACCAGGTGGTCACCCTTCCAGCTATATACTATCTGTCCACATGCTGTGTTTTGCAAATCAAGGATGCAGCCGTCAGGGCAAAGTTATGGTGTACATTTACGCTTCGACCAGTGGGCTAAGCAACAGTCCTTAGTATGTTTGAAATTGTGTTTTGTGTTGCACCAATGTAAGTCAAAGGGGTGGTTCACTTTTAGGTGAAGTTTTAGTATGTTATAGAATGTCCAATTCTAATAAACGTTTCAATTGGTCTTCATTATTAATAGTTTTTGAATTATTTATTCTGACTCTTTCCAATTTTCAAATGGGGGTCAATGACCTCACCTGAAACAAATGCTCTATAAAGCTGCAAAGCTATTGGTATTGCTACTTTTTATTTCTATTCAGACTTTCATATTCTAGTTTCTTATTCAAATCTGTGTTTGGTTGCTAGGATAATTTGCACCCTAACAACCAGATTTCTGGAACTGCAAACTGAAGACCTGTTGAATAAAAAGCCAAATAACTGAAAAACCACACACTAAAAAAAAAATTGCATCATACTAAAATTTAACTCAAAACCACACCTTTAAGCAACTGAAATATTGTACATTTTGCTGGAGAAGTGTAATTTAGACTTGTGAATTCTCCTGCTGTTGGATCACTGTCAGTGCCTGTAGTTGGACAGAGCTGAGACACCATAGAAACCAGATGATCCTGGGGCACATTCTAATGGAAACCAAATGCTATTTTCAAAGCATTTTATCTTATTTGTGACACTTAAACTTAAAGGGATACTGACATGGGAAAACATGTTTTTTTTTTGTTTTTTTTCAAAACACATCAGTTAATAGTGCTACTCCAGCAGACTTCTGCACTGAAATCCATTTCTCAAAATAGCAAACAGATTTTTTTTATATTCAATTTTGAAATCTGACATGGGGCTGACATATTTTTAGTTGCTCATGTGACCTGGCTTTTACTATTGAGTGTTGTTCTTAGATCTACGAGGGAGCTGTTATCTGGTTACCTTTCCTTTGTTCTTTTGTTGGGCTGCTGGGGGGTGTGGGGGGGGGGGGGGGGGGGGGGGGGGAGGGGGGTGTGATATCTTGTCAGAGCACAAGTCCCATGACTGAGGGCAGCTGGGAAACTGACTATGTCTGGCCCCATGTCAGATTTCAAAATTGGATATAAAAAACAAACTCTTTGCTCTTTTGAAATATGGATTTTAGTTCAAAATTCTGCTGGAGCAGAAGTTGTGCAACTACTTTTTTGATTCATCAAATGACACTGTATACTTTTACCCTGAATGTCAATAGTTCTGAGGTTAATGCTGATGTCATGGTGTTTTTATCTGCTGAGAAGACTCCTCCCATTTCCAATACACACTGCCTAAAGGTAGCCATACACGGGCCGATAAAGCTGCCGACAGACAGAGAAGGCAACTTATTGGCCTGTGTATGGAGCACTCCAATGGGCTTCCCCGATTGATAACTGGCCGAAAGTCGGTCGGCCAGATGACGGTCAGACAGGACTAAAAATCCTGTCGGATCGCGGCCGCATCTGTTCATCGATGCGGTCCCACGTTCCGACCGCCCGTTTCCGATCGTTGGTGGGCATATCGGGGATAGATCCGCTAGTTTGGCGATGATCTCTCCGTGTATGGCCACCTTTACACGGGATCTGCCTGTCACTGAACAATTGGGAGCAGATTTATCAACGGTGAAATTTCAAATAGCAAAAATTTCTAAATTTTAATTCAAAAAGACCAGCCGGAATGAATTCAAATTTTTTTATCGAATAGGTCCTTATTTGATTTAATTAGATCCCAAAAAAAACTTGGATTTTCAAATGCCACCAATTGACTCCCAATAGGTTCTACAAGGTCCTCCATAGGCTAAAACAGCAACTCTGCAGGTTTTAGATTGTGAATGTTTGAATTTGAAATTTTAAAGAAGGCTATATGATAAATTTCAAAATTCATATTTTTTGCAAATTCAAATCGAATTTGGACTTTTCCCTAGTCGAAGTACACAAAAATAACTTGAAATTTTATAATGTGAATTTTCACTTCGACCCTTGATAAATCTGCCCCTTGGTCATATTGTACATAGTTAAGTTGGGTTGAAAAAAGGCAAAGTCCATCAAGTTCAACGCCTCCAAATTAAAACCCAGCATACACACACACACACACCTCCACTCTTTCACACAAACCATATATGCCCATAGCTATACTAACTGTAGAGTTAGTCAAAATAGCCTTTGATATTATGTCTGTCCAAAAAATCCAGGCCCCTTAAGGGTAAGGCCACACGGGAAGACTTCGGGGAGATTTGTCACCTGGCGACTAATCGCCGCGACTAATCTCCCCGAATGGCTTACTAGTATCTTGCACACGCAGCGACGCGATTTTCAAAGTTGCTCAAAATTGCCTCACCAGGCAATTTCGAGCGACTTTGAAAAACATATCGCCGCGTGTGAATAGACGCCGGCGACTTAAGCGCTAGCGGGTGCAAGATACAAGCAAGCCATTCAAGGAGATTAGTCACCTCAAAGACGTGGCGTTTTGTCGCCAGGCGACTAATCTCCTTGAATCTTCTCGTCTGGACGAGCCCTAAAAGCATCAACAGAATCAGCCATCACAACATCACCCAGCAGTGCATTCCACAACCTCACTGTCCGGACTGTGAAGAACCACCTACGCTGCTTCAAATGAAAGTCCTTTTCTTCTAGTCTGAAGGGGTGGCCTCTGGTGTGGTGATCCTCTTTATGGGTAAAAAGGTTCCCTGATATTTGTCTATAATGTCCTCTAATGTATTTGTAAAGTGTAATCATGTCTCCTCGCAAGCGCCTTTTTTCCAGAGAAAACAACCCCAACCTGGACAGTCTCCCCTCATAATTTAAGTCTTCCATTCCTCTAACCAGTTTAGTTGCACGTCTCTACACTCTCTCCAGCTCATTTACATCTCTCCTAAGGACTGGAGTCCAAAACTGCACTGCATACTCCAGATGAGGGCACTCTGCATGCTTCGTGTCACATGGATGTCATTTAAGTCAGATCAGTGCTACATTTTTGCCATTAGTCTAAAAGAAGACATACTTGGGCTGAAAAAAAGGCTGCAAGCTTAGTTCCTCCAAACCAATTGGGCAGTTTATTGGTCCCAGTATGGATACCACAGGTGCACCTGCATGACCAATATCTGGCTGCAAAGTGAGCAGCTTTGAACAAAGCAAAATATAGGGTTATTTAAAACATTGGCACATTGATGTGGCTCTCGTCTGATTGGACTCAGTAGGCCAAACTGTTTGACCTGATTGTTGGCCTCATTTTGTGGGTGGCCAGACCGATGCCAGATCCACTCAAACAGAAGCAGCCTCGTGTTTTGAAAGGCTAATGTAAATCTATGTTCAGCAGAAGCTAAATAATTTGACTCCTTATGCAGCCTGTAGAAATCAACAGCAACACATGCCTAATAAATAAAGTAAATAAGTATTTAAAGTATAAAATAATGCCTTGTCTGAGGGGAAAAGTAAATCCGTTAAAAACGAAGACGTGCATTTTAGTAACCCTCTAAAAAATGAAGGTGGTGTATTTTGATGCTATCCAGATAATAGTATTATTGATGATACATGTAATTAATGCAGGTAAAAGATTTGAAACACAGCTGTTAACTTTTTTATTTACTATTAAAGGACACCAAACACTGTCTCACTGTGAATCTCACTACATTACGTGTTTGGTGCTACACATGCAATAAAGAAGTCTTTCTGGATCGGAAGCTATCCGCTCAGCCTGCTACAGCAAAGCCTCAGGATAGTTATACCCAGGTAGGAAACTTGTATGGGTGATATTTTAGAAGTTTCAGGAAGGTTAGTGAAACCTTCTGGATTTTATCTGAAATGTCACTAAGCCAAACAAAATCCTAACCAAAGCTAGTATATTTAATTGTAAGAAAAAATAAAAAATGCAACAACTGTGAACAATAGGCATGTTCAGTTGTCTTAACGTTTAAAAAAAAAAAAGAAAAAAAGTTATGGGTATAGTACATCCTTGCAATATGATCTTTAAGTAACCTGTGAAGATCACCGTTTCTGTATTAGATACTAGATTATTGGCACTTTATTGCTACATATTTTTATTTATATAAACTAATATTTATACAAAACAAATAGAATTTAATCCCAACACCTGTTACGAAAATTCAATGCTGCTTCGAAATGTAATAGAAAGGAGTGTGGCTGATGTAACCTAGCATGTATGGGTGTCCTTGTGTTGTCCCTCATTAGCGTCAGAGAGACAGATTTTTTTGAAACGACAATGTTTTAATGTAAAAACATGGTGAGCACTCACCGGTTTATCTCGTCCAGGATGAAGGGAGCTTTGTGCCACAACATGCCCTGGACAGGATTTCATCAGTCAGTGAATGGTCTTTATTCACATGCACTGGTAACAGTGCTAGTTAATTTACAATAACATGTCTATTGATTTATTTAAAGCATAATTACATCCAAATTCAGAGAACCACATGCTTTACATGTTTCATTGACTCATGCCACTTCAGAAGCAAATATCATCTTCTTTGGAAGTGGAGTGATGCCATGAAACATCATTTGAATAAAATTGATGTTTTAAACTAGCAGCAAGCAGAGTTTCTAGTGCTCAGAGCCTGTTTAGTGTTTTAATATAGGGTTATCCAGTGGAACATACTGTACTATTAGAAAAATATATTTTTCATTAAAAAAAAAAGTTTTCTACAAAGCAGTTTTAAATATGGGCTTTTTTATTTGGTACATTTTTTTTTATAGAGGTGTGATGTTGTGGCCTTAAAGGACAAGGAAAGTCTAAAATAGAATAAGGCTAGAAATGCTGTATTTTGTATACTAAACATAAATATGAATTTACTGCACCACAAAATCTAATCAAACACATGATATATGCTTTCAGAGTTGGGAACAGGGGGCTGTCCTCTCGTAACTTTTCTTTGTAAGACCAAGACTGTGCACATGCTCAGTGTGACCTGGGCTGCTTAGGGATCTTCATAAATTATCAAAACAGTGCAAGACTGATTAATAATCAGAATATACAGACTGCACTGGGTCCTGTGTTGTCATGTAATCTAAAGTGGATTTTATAGTTTTTGTATTGTTTAAAACAGCCTTTCTTCAACTCTAAAACCATTGGCTACAGCAAAATAATCCTCCCAAAATAATCTGTTTATCTGTTTAAATCTGGCTCCATGATCTTTGTCCCTGCAGCTGGAGTTGGAAACATTAAAGGGAATGTAAAGGCAAAAATAAAATCCAATACAAATCTCTACACAGTCATGACTGCAAGCTGCTGGAGCGCTACATGGCTGGGAAGTAAGGCAGGGGGCTTCCCCTGCTGTCCTCCCTGCCCAGCAGTTAGGGACCATCTGATAATTCCTATAAACAGCAGAATTTCACTGAATACATTCATTTCTTATAAAAATGGTACACAGTTTTTAATTAAAGTATATTGAGAGAGATTTTTTTTTTCATTAAAGAAAGTAAAAATGGGATTTAATTTTTTTGCCTTTCCTTGTCCTTTAAAACTAGCTTACTTTATTATTGGTGTTTGTTTAAAACCCACATGGTGTCCTAAAACAAATAACTTGACACTGATCTTTTTTCTGCTTTTGCACAAAGGAATCTAAAATGTCTTCAAGTCTTACCTTAAAGATTCCTGCAGCAGTTGTATCTGAGAACCTGTATATTGAGCTGGAAGAGGAGGATGAACTGAAAACAAGAGGTATGATTAAATTTTATATTTTCCCAATAATTCCAATTGAAAGATTTTTGTCAGTATTTTCATAGTCCTAGCACCTCAGCTGGCTATGCTCCAGCTCACAATTGCCTTAAAGGAACAGTAACGTCAAAAAAATTAAATTGTTTTAAAGTAGATATAATGCAGTGTTGCCCTGCACTGGTTTGCTTCAGAAACACTACTATTGTTTGTATAAATAAGCTGTTGTGTAGCCATGGGGGCAACTAGTCAAAGGAGAAAAGGCTCACGTTACACAGCAGGTAAGCTCTGTAGAACATGTTATCTGTTATCCATTACTTATCCTGTGCCAAATAGCTTGTTTATATGAACTGTAGTAGTGTTTCTGAAGCAAACAGATCAGTTTTACCAGTGCAGGGCAATACTATATGATATTTTCATTACCGTAAAACACTTTAATTTTTTGGTGTTACTGTTCCTTTAAATCATTGATCTACAGTACTCTACAATGTACAGTCCTTTCACTTTGTATCTGCTTAAGTCATTAATCAGAGTTGCTACGTTTTCCATTTACAGTTTTCTTTGTTGACAGGTCTAACTGGATTAAAAAACATTGGAAACACTTGTTATATGAATGCTGCTTTACAGGCATTGTCCAACTGGTAAGTGATCTGTACTTTGCTGTTGGTGACTGTGCGTGCAGTGTATTTGATGGAAACGCAGAATTAAACTTGTTGTTTTTTGTATTGACAGCCCTCCTCTAACGCATTTTTTCCTTGATTGTGGAGGACTGGCTCGTACAGATAAAAAACCTGCACTGTGTAAAAGTTACCAGAAACTGATGTCAGAAATATGGCATAAAAACAGGTATGAGTTCCAACTGCCCAAGTGCATATCTTAGTTTTAAAATCATTGTTGAAAAATAAAATACTTGCCACTACTAAAACATCAGAATTTTGGAATGTATTGGTCTTTATTTAACCATGAACTATCACATGCTAGGTTTCTACTTTTGGCTCCTGAACAGACTGGGAGAACTATTTAATTTTTAGAATGTGGTCTGTCCACATAGACAAAAGTCTGTAAGAATTGAATGGATTTGTACACACTATTTTATCATGTAAACACTGATCTAATGTTTGCTACTTGTCTAGTAACAAATAGCATCCAGTCAGTATGTAGCATTAATTTGTCATTTGATAGCTGGTTGTTGGTTACTAGATGTGGACAACTGTAGGGATTATTTCAATTATTATCATCCCATATATGAGCTTCTTTCTTTAAGACTGATCGTTTCTGCTTTGTTGCAGATTTCAGCATGAGCAGCCACACAAACTCATTTCTGTGAAGCCACATTGAAATTGGTTGTGCTTCTAGATTTAGCCATTTTTTTCCATAAAATATTGGGTTCTATAGTTTGCATGCATGAGGCCTTAGTACACATGATATAATGCATGTGTTAAGTGCTAAGATGTCTTCACTCTGAGCTCTGTGTTTTGTCACATGCATGCTCATAACAGTTGAGAACTGTGGCAGTTTGCTTAATTTTCCAACATGGCTGTCCACACCTGAAGCTCTTCCTGGTGTGTGCAGCATAGTGCTTGCAGGGGGCATTTTTATACAGAAAATTATTTTCCCACAACTGAAGTGTGAGTACTGTTCACCCTCACCACCTTTGTGGGAAAATATTTTTAATGGAGGCGCCCTTTAAGTTGCTGTCATAAGGTCCTTTGGGCATTGGCAAGTGGGGGAGATTCTGGGTGTTTTGGTGCCTGACCAGTTTTCAGCTTGATGGGCCCAATTTTCTGACTGACTGCCATCTTGTTCATGAATGCCACTTGATCATAATGCATTCTTTCTTTTATATTTACGGTTTAACTGTTTCTTTTTGTTTTACAGACCAGGCTTTGTTATTCCAACTAATTTGTTCCAGGGAATTAAGTCTGTAAATCCTACATTTCGAGGCTACTCTCAGCAGGTACAAGATTTCTTTCCCTTGATGTTCCAGTTCTGTTCAGTTCTAGAAACAAAATCCCAGTTTTGCTTTATTATGAAGTAGAAGAAGTGATTTGTATGGGGCTGTATTTGCTACCCTGTGGTTTTCCACAAACAAAATAGTGGGATAAAGATATGCTAATGCAGGCCCAAAGAAACTACTGTGCTTCATACAGTAATTTAATTTCCAAATAGAACTGCACAAATTATAATTTCTATAAACAGCCTTTATTGGCAATCCATATTCATAAAGGGCTTTGGGAGTGTGGCACATCGCTGTTTAGACTGCTGTAATGGACCTTGATTGTCAATAAAGGTGTTTTATGGAAAATTTGGCTCAGTGACATTTATGTCTATGAATCTTTGGGATGTGGCCAGTGGGGATCATGGTACAAGCAAAAAGGACCGCTCAGAGCTCACTCCTCTTATCGGCTCCACAACTCCCTGTCAGGTGCTCAGTATGCAGCGTTCCCCTGCT
The DNA here is from genome assembly GCA_024363595.1 of Xenopus borealis. Classification (NCBI taxonomy): domain Eukaryota; kingdom Metazoa; phylum Chordata; class Amphibia; order Anura; family Pipidae; genus Xenopus; species Xenopus borealis. Next base: position 71,823,842 of record CM044437.1, read on the forward strand.
ATGATACACTAGAACTCCAAGGAAAGACGGCACTCCGATAAGGGAAACAGGTTTTATTTCTGATTAGTTTCGGGCATCAATCCCTTAATCATAGGCATGCCTATGATTAAGGGATTAATTCCCGAAACGCGTAGGGCTTAGCATCCCTAATCAGAAATAAAACCTGTTTCCCTTATCGGAGTGCCGTCTTTCCTTGGAGTTCCAGTGGGTATCATGCACCTATAAACAAAAATCCTAAAGAGTCTGCAACAAACAGTCACAAGATTTTAAGGATTTTGTTTGATTCATGCAGGATCTTGGTTAAATCCTGGATTCCTTGCTTCTTGAAGCTATCGTATACACTGCTTGGAAATAGAACATAAATGTTTCTTCTTAAAAATGCCAGCATCCTATAACATGAATTTGTAAAACATTTTATATTTTGATTAGGATGCTCAAGAATTCCTTCGCTGTCTGATGGATGTTTTACATGAAGAGCTTAAGGAACAGATTATAGAGGTGGAAGAGGATGTGCAGACTGATGTCATAGAAGAGACTTTAGATGAGGACAAAAGCCAGTCAGACATTGATTTCCATTCTTGTGATTCAGGTTCCAGCAGCGATCATGCAGAAAGTGAAAGTCGTAAGCTGTCGGAGGAACTTACAGAGTCAACTATGTTAATTCAAGAGGAGCATAAAGAAATGGAAACTTCCAAAACCTGGCAGAAGGGCAAAATATTTTCTAATAACCTTAACCAAAACCACTTCTTGCAGGATTTTGAGAAAAAAAATCAGAACACAATAGAAGAAAGTGAATGTCTCCACCAAGAAACTGTCAAAGTGCAGATCCAAAGCAAAGTTGCAGGTAAGCCTTCTTAAAATGCATAAGTATTTACCCAATGATGTAAGTGATATGTAAAAAAAAAAAAAAAAACACAAATGAAAGACAGCCATCCTATCTAAATTTTCCAGAAGTGGCTCGAATTTCACCAAAATTAGTTATTCTTCAGTTTTATTTAGGGAGTGATGCAGGCTGATTTATAACTCCTAAATAAGTTTTCTGTGTAAAAATACAGTTGCCTGATATACTAGATAACTGTTGATATTTCTTTATTTGCAGAATTTTCTGCTGAAGTCAACATCAATGACCTGTCTACATCTCAAACTCCCTTGTTAAATGATGCAGCAACTACACACCTGTCAAGTAGTCCACCAAAACCTGGAGCCATTTGGACAGGTCACAAAAAAGGTATTGCTAAATTGAATGTTTACTTATTGATGAGTTTAGAAAGAGAATAACCATTTTTTTTAATAAATTCATAAAACTAAAATTTGCAGCCCATATAAAGCAAACCTGTTCTCATCTTGATAATGTACCTGTTAGAGGGCTCTATACATATCATAATTCTGCACCTCGTTATCAGAACAAGCAGCATGCCAGCTTCAATATAACCAATAGCTTTTATTTAATTTAGATTATTATATAATCTAATTATATATAGCTTTTAATTATATAATCTTATCTATTTTAATGAACATATATAGAAAAGATGTATAATTATACAGATTTGAAAAGGAGTTTAGATAATTTACATTATCACAGTATTAGGGTGGCATAAGCCCAAAATGATGACTCCTTTAAGTACTTTCATAGCAAGTAGTTACTGTACTGCTTCCCATGAAATGCAGCAATTTGAGAGGACAGATCCTTCCTTATTCAGTTCTCCTAGGGCAAAACACATGTAAGGCATCCTGCTTCAGAATGTAGGATACAAATAATCATGTATGATGCATTCAAGAAATGCAAGAGCAGGAAGGCCACTCTGGAGAAAGTTTAAAGTAATGTAAAGAAAGGTACTTGTTTATCTGGTGTATGGCTGCTGACTGTGGGATGCAATATAGCAGCCTTAAGTTGTTTTCTAAAGATCCTTTACTCTGTTAATTATTTAAAGGAGAACTGTCATGCAATATAAACTATACAATTTTTCTCACTGATATATAACATTAATTAGTACAATAAAATACAATTATGTGTTATAAAAACATTTACTTATCCCTCATTTCTAACAGCTCTCCAGATCAAGCATTTTCAGAATCTGAAAGTAGGAGTGTCCATTCAGTTCAGCAACATTCACTTAGCCCCACAAATGTTCTGAGTCATATTTCCCCTCCCTCACCCTCTAGTTACATCATGTATATGTGCAGCACATCTCTGTCTGCAGACAGGCAAGCAGCATTGAAGAGCTGCATTTATACCCCTGGTTTGGTTGACAAAGAACTGGAAAAGAACTTTTTAAAGTGATTGTTGAGGGTCATTTCAGCAATGCTGCTCCTTCTCAGAGTGGGGGGGGCATGCATTGTTCACTCCTATAATCTGCCCCAGTATTGTTCATGTCTATAACCTCCCCCCCAGTA
>CM044437.1:71828513-71859024 GCA_024363595.1 Xenopus borealis
CCCCCCCCCCAATATTGTTCTTGTCTATAATCTCCTCTCCAGTATTGTTCATGTCTGTTCACACCTCAGACTTAATTTGATCAAACCTCAGACAAGCTGCTGCAGTATGTATGAATTTATATGCACACACATATAACAGTTATGTATAAAACATACTAGATGTTCCCTGTGTGTTTGTCATACTCTGCCTGTCCTACACTGCCTGTGTGCTACGCTTTATGCTGTATGGCTGGGGTTCTAGATAAGTTGATAACACATTATTTAACATTGGTACAACTCCTCTCTGATTAAGAGAAGCATCCCTGCCTTGCTTTATGGCTGAGATTATAGCTATTCTTGTATTTCCTCTCTGATCCCCATTATAACCAACTGTGGAGGGTAAACATACTAATGGCAGGCTTCTGATAGAGGGTGTGTCTTTATGACATCAGCTTTGGTGGAGGGGGGGAATCGGCGTGATTGACTCCTCCAGGGTGGATGCAAATTTGAAAATCATGTCAGGGGGCGGACATTGTCAGGAAGGAGGAACATACTGGGAGCTGTTTATGATGACACCTTGTCCCAGACTATGCTGCTTTTGGGTTTGGCTGTGTGGGATTAGTAAAGGCTTTGTTGAGTTTGCAGAGGTGATATAAGGCTATTGTTTCATTAAGTAATAGGTTTAAATCTGAAAAAAACATTGTATTCTTTTTTACTGTTAAATTTACTGTGTATAACGTAAAGATAGAGAACACTATATCTCATGACAGTTCTCCTTTAATGTATTTTCAGTCTGTTATGTCATATTTAATTTATTTTTGTTTCTGTTCATGTATTTATGTATTTTCTTTTTCTGTTCTAGTTCCAGGCTTGTGCCTGACCAAAAAGAAAAAGCATAAGAAATATCACAGTGTAATATCAGACATTTTTGATGGCACAATAGTGAGCTCTGTTCAATGTCTAACCTGTGACAGAGTAAGTTCGCTTCATCTAATCCAGTGGGGTCAATGTTTAATCTTATTTGTTAAAATAATCTTGTTTGATGTGCATGGAAAGACGATGGTAAAACAACAAATCCTCTACAAAATGTATACATTTTCATTATAGTAATCACAAATAAAAAAACACTGTATAACCACACCATCTTGTGAACATTATGTATTTTAGTTTGTAATGCTTTCAGGGTATGTTTACCTGAAATTACATATTGGTACAATTGCAGTTCAATTTTTTGTTTTTAGAGTTTGAAACTTTGTATATGGTGGAAAAAGGCTTCCCAAAAATTCATTCTAACTATTCATGTGCAACCCATAATGTTTTCTTCAATGCATGAGAAATGTGTAAATAATTTGGAACCTTAGGCTCAACTGTGAAATTTCTTCTCCCTGCTCATACACACATAGTACTTTAAACAGCCTAATCTCTGTTTGGAGTTGCCATGGCCAACAAGGGAGTCTTTTCAGCTTGTCTGTTTAAAATCCTTCAGGGAAACACAGTTAAACTCCTGCCAATTTTTCATAAAAAAAAAGAAAGAAAAGCTCTTTCAAACACTGGCATTCAGTGCAGAGCAAAATCACAGCTGCTATAACAAAGCAATTCTCCTTAGTTTTGTATGGATCTTATTAGCATTCATAGCCCTAAGTGCTATAATAAATGCTTTGTGTAGTTTTCTAAGATGAGGAAATAATTTTGTACTGCATTTTATTGAAATTATGGGCACTGGATAAACATGCCAGCAAGTTTCCTTGATCATATTTATATCAAGTGATCACCATGACTCAGAGGCATTTTGACTACTGCGGCATTATTGTATCTTAAAATAGTTTGTGCAGTAGACAGACATTGCCAATGCATAGTAGTCATCATACTATCTTAATCTTTGTCCTAAATGTAAATCAAACTAGTTAATTTCCTAATTTCCTTTTTTTTCCCCAAATCAGGTATCTGTAACTTTGGAAACTTTCCAGGACCTGTCCCTGCCAATCCCAGGTAAAGAAGACCTTGCAAAGCTACACTCTTCAAGCCACCAGAGCTCCCTGGTGAAAGCGGGATCGTGTGGAGAAGCATATGCCCCCCAAGGATGGATTGCCTTTTTTATGGAATATTTTAAAAGGTAGGATTTATGCACAATATAATTCAGGCATTTTATGGATACACACAAATGTAACTGTAGGTAAAACCAAATGATTACTGTAAGTAGAATTTCTCTCTCTTGTTTTTAGCTGGTTTTGGGGACCTACGGTCACCCTGCAAGATTGCCTTGCTGCATTTTTTGCCAGGGATGAGCTGAAAGGTAAGTAATATTTCTGTATGACATCTATAGTATTAACAAAGACCATTACCAAGAAGCAGTGTGCACTAGGTTTTTTAGATAATAGCGCATTAACTATTGACAGCTCCTTCCTGCAATACTGTATATATAGAATATATTTTTTGTCTATAACAAGGAAGAAACACACCCTGTTCTATTGCTGCTTTTGTGTTACTTTTAGGGCATTTTTATGAGCTTGGAATTTTTACTTCATTCTTGGTGCACTATGCACAGCTTTTTCAGTTACTGTCTGTAACCTCGCATTGGAGTTAGGATTGCATAAACCTCCTGTGGAAGTTTGTCCAACCATGGATTAGCATCTGAATTGTTTGTAAACATTATATCAACTTGTATTTCTATATTCTAGGATAGAAAGGTTCCCAACCTATTGTTACAAATCACTTTGACAAACAAGTGGTGGATAATAAAACAGAGCAATACAAATGTTCTTGTAGCCTTTTGTTTGTTAGCCTAATTATTTCAAAACTTTTCAAAAGCTGTTAATTTCACTTAGTTGCTGTACAATAAGAAAAGTCTAAATGCAGTTATATTTGCTATATATATTGAAATATTTATTCAAGAAAGCCCCAGTTTTTTTTAAACAAATCACTTTCGATTAAAACATAATCCGTAAATAAATGTTAAAAATCCTCAGACATTCCAGATCACTAAGATTTGTGTAACATTTTGCTGTAGAGATTGGCCTTGTTATAAACCATGGAAACATCTCCATGTGACTCAAATAGATTTGTCAGTGCTATTTTAGTTTATGCATGGTAAAACAGCCAGAAAGACACTAAAGTACATCTGCATACAAAATGACTTTTATTCATATTTGACCAAATGGAAAAGTTAAAATCGGTCTATTATACTCCAGTATCTTACAGTTTTCCATAGATGGGTGAAATATTTTGATAGTTTTTCCCTATATGTATTGCAGAGCTTTGTCATTATTATTTAGTGCACAGGCACCTACCTTATTTATAGAATAATTGTTGCTCTGTGATTTCCTTTTTTCATAAATAATACTGAACTATTTTTTGATATTATTTAGGGAGACATGGATCTGATTAATTTTTGTTATCAGTTAAATCAGAGTTTTTTGTTGTATGTCCAGTTAGGTATGAATACATAGTTTTGTTTGTGCATGCATTATCTGTGCGCTTGTATCTATAATCATAGGAATTCAGCCATAGTGTAATTTTTTGAATTGTTGGGAGTAATATGGGAGTCCATATATAATGCAGCAAATGTATATGTCCAAACAATTAATTCCTTTACTGTATTACACAGGTGATAACATGTACAGCTGTGAAAAATGCAAAAAGTAAGTTTCTTGACGTGTATGCTTATGTTGGAATTATTTTCTACATGCACTACATTATTTTTTTTTTTTTCAATAGTAACTTTTATTAGTTCTCATTAATAACAAGATAGAAGAAAGAAAGGTAGACATGGAAAAGATTAGACTTTCACAAATATGATTATTAGTTTTTGAGGGTGGATCCAGCCACGAGTCTTTTTTGTGGGCAGCCTCTGGCAACTAAGAATTTGATTTATCTCGCATCTAGGGGGACACAGGGACCATGGGGTAAAGCATCCCACCCATCAGGAGGAAGGACACTGAAGAAACGTCAGAGCTGAAGCCCCTCCTACTCCTCCTTTATCCCCTACTCACCCGGAAGGGCGTCCGTTTTTTCAGTGTCCTTCAAACAGGAGGTTGGACTAGCCTCTAGGTAGGCTTTCAAGGGAAAACAGTAGTTGATGAATAGCATCAGCACCTGGGCTGAGGCTGGGTATGCTTATCTGTTCTCCATAAGCGAGCCCCAACGCAGTACCAAGATAATTGGACACAGCATGGGTCAGGAGTCAAATGCCCAGCATCAGCTAGGGTTGCCACCTTTTCTTGAAAAAAATACCGGCCTTCCTATATATTTTTCTTTTTTTCCTATTAATAAGATTGGGCTCAACCATCAAAAATACCGGCCAGGTTGGTAAAATACCGGCCAGGTGGCAACCCTAGCCATCAGCACTCCTCTCCTGACAAGTAAGTGCGCGCACCGGAGTTCCCCCTTACCCCCACCCTGCCTTGCCTCTATCTGCCTATCACAAGGGAAGCGGTGCGGTACTTCTCTAAGTACCGACCCGCTGTCTAGGCGCACCTCCGCGTGCTCCCCAGCGTGCGCTGTACGCACCGTCTGCACATAAGTAGTGCGCATGACATCACAGATGCAGGCCTTGCGTCTACGTCTCGCGCCTTCACAGCTCTTCGTGCCATTCGCTCTCCCCTTCCACACGGACAGCCGCCAACTTCTGAGCTCTCCGCTTCTCCTCTTTCCCCTTCTCCTAAAGGCAGCTTTTTCAGCCTAATTCAGGTACAACGCCACAAGGCACACAATGGCAGAAGGCAGGGGGGAATTACTCACAAGGGGAGGAAGACACACTAGCAATGCGGTTACCTTCCTTGCCTGCTCCAAATGCCTCACTAAATTTAGGGAGGGCCAAGCAGATCCTCTCTGTTCCGCTTGTACCCCCAAAACCTCTCAGCCCTCTACCACCTTAGACACAGTGGCTGCCCCATTGGCATCCTCACCGGGACCTTCCTATAGAGGGGACCCCACTTCCCAGGGCAACTCTGATGCACCAGGTTTGGCCATTTCATTGTCTCAATCCCTCTCCAGTATTCCCCTATTAGCCTCATCCATAGACAAGATGTTGGCAAAGATGGGTAGAGAATCCACTGCCACTTCCAAGCACAAGCGACCACGTATCCACGCAGTCTCTTCGCTTAGGGGCACTGCATTAGGCCTCTTCTCTGATGAAGAGGTTAGTGAAGGGGAAATAGTTTCATCCTCAGAAGATTCCGACTCCGGTTCCGTAGTCAAAGCCCTCATTAGGGTGATGCTAGAGATATTACACAGTCTCCTCCAGTCCCTCCATTCGCTTGGCCTTCGTGACACAGCCCTGTCCTGGTTTTCTTCTTACCTCACCGACCGTTTCTTCAGTGTCTCCTACAACGGAGTAGCATCTTCCCCCCCACCTCTCTCTGTCGGGGTTCCTCAAGGCTCTGTCCTGGGACCCTTATTATTTTCTCTCTAAACTTCTTGGTCGGCAAATTAATCAGCTCGTATGGTTTCCACTACCACCGCTACGCTGATGATACTCAGATCTATCTCTCCTGATCTCAACCCAGAACTCCTAACTCGTGTCTCCTCCTGCCTGTCTGCTATCTCAACCTGGATGTCACAACGCTACCTTAAATTAAACCTCTCCAAAATGGAAATGGTTCTTTTTCCTCCAACTAACACCAGTAACATCCCAGAAGTATGTTGTTGTAATATACAGGAAATTCCCTTTGGCAAATTTAGGTTGCCATGGATCCTAAGGTAGACAGGCCTTGACAAGGGGCTAACAATTTCCGAAGGCACACAGGTCTGGGTGAAATTTCTTCAAAATTTATTAAGCGGAGTGCTGATGCAACGTTTCGGAGAACAAAACTCCTTTGTCAAGCTTGACAAAGGAGTTTTGTTCTCCGAAACGTTGCATCAGCACTCCGCTTAATAAATTTTGAAGAAATTTCACCCAGACCTGTGTGCCTTCGGAAATTGTTTGTTCCTGACTTGTGAGGTGGCCGAGCCTCTACCTTAGTGCACCAGGCAGCTTAAGAACACATTTAGGGTGTGCGAGGCCCTGCACCTGTTCCTCTTGACAAGGGGCTGACACTGGAGTCCCTGAAGGTCCAGGTCTCTGCCTTATCGGTGCTTTTTCAAGAGAAGATAGCCCTTCACAAGGTTTTACCAATTCAATACCTACCTATCTGCTGAAGCAGCCTTCGGACGAAAGGTTCTCCAGGCAGTGGTTTCATAGCATGTTGGAGTTCTTCCCTCCCTCTGAGGGTGTAGAAAGACAGTTGAGTCTTGCCCTGTAGAGTTTGCCCTCCTATGCTGAGCCATTCGCTTGGTGAGCAGTTGTTTTGTCTCCCCAAAGTACAGATCTGTGCACTCCTCGCTACACTGGACTCTGTATACCACATTGCTTTGTTTTGGTTTTGGATCCTTTGTGTGTACCGGTTTTTGTCTGTGTGTTGCTAGGTTTGAAAAACACAGGGACTTGGTGTTTGTTGAAAATCCTCCTGAGTTTCTCTGACACTCCAGCTACATATGGGATGACTGTTTCGCCTACCATGTGTCTCTAGGCGTTTACTTCTTTTGGTGTTCCTGTTGGGCTTGTTTGCTGCCATTTTGACAAAGACCCAGTCTGGGTAACCACAAGCTTTCAACGCTCCTGAGATGTTTTTGCTCTTTGTCTTTGTTGCCACACATTCTGCTCTGTGGTGCAGAGTTCTACCAAGTTTGTGTTCCAGTGGATGGTGGGAATCGAACAACAGATATTGATCCGTATGAGTGGGTTTTCTGTATACTTCGGTTTTCAAGTTACCCCCCTCTTGGATGCATATTAGACAGTCCAAAAAGGCAAGTGTGTTCTCATAGACATGTTCCCTTGTGAACTTGATGTTATTGTCCACTGAGTTAATGTGTTCTGTAAAGGCTGTCACTTCATTGGATTTGATTTTTACCCAAGTGTCATCCACATACTTGAACCAGTGACTCTGTGTTGTTCCCTGGAATGTAAGTAAGGCCCTTCTTTCCACTTCCTCCATGTACAAGTTAGCTACAATGGGAGAGACTGGAGAACCGATTGCACAGCCATGTTTCTGTCTATAAAAATGGTCCTTGTATTTGAAGTTTGTGGTGCTAAGGCACAAATCTAGCAACAAACATACTTGGTAAGGACTGAGCTTCATTCTGCTGCTGAGGGTGTTATCTTGCTGCAGTCGAGTTCTTACTTTCTCAAATGCCTCTGTCGTAGGTATACATGTGAACAATGAAGTGACATCATAAGATACCATTGTTTCTTCTGCCTCTAGTGTAACACCATGAATCTTGGTTACAAACTCCTTGGCATTCTGGATATGATGCTCTGTATTGCCTACCCACGGGCTAAGATGTTAGCCAAGAATTTTGCAATGCTGTATGTCACTGAGTTTATGCTGCTGACAATGGGCCTTAGTAGGGCTCCTTCTTTGTGTAACTTGGGGAGGCCGTATAAGCACGGTGTGGCTTCTCTGGGGTACAGGTGGCGGTATACAACTCGATCAATGGCTTTCTCCTTTTCAAGTTGTTGTAGGCAAGCTATCACCTTCTTTTTGTAACCACTTGTTGGGTCTTTCCTTAAGGCTTCATATGTATTGCTGTCATGAGTAGTGTGGTTATTTTGCAGTGAGTCAGTTGTGTTGAGCACCACTGTGCATCGCCCTTTATCTGCTGGCAGGATAGTTATGTTCAGGTCCTTCCTCAGAGAACTGAGAGCTCCCCTCTCTTGTGTAGTAAGATTAGAGGGAGGTGTTCTGGCACTTTACAAGGCAGCTGACACTTTTCAGAGTTGTTCTGCTTCTTCCTTTTTTAAGTGATTATTATTGATAGCCGATTCTGTGGCTGTGATGAGTTCCACTACTGGGATGTGCTGTGGTGCCACAGCATAGTTTAAGCCCTTTGCTAGCGCGTCCTTTTCTGGCTGAGTTAATACCCTATCTGATAGGTTCTTTACCCACGTGTCTTTGGTGTTCTGTGGTGTCTTTGTGCCTCCAGGTTAGTTCTTCTGTCCTTTTCCAACTCCTCCTTCGTGACAGTAAGGTGGTGAATTTGCTTATTTGTCTCTCCTTACTCTTAATGTGTTGGACCATCTGTGCATGTTCAACAAAAACAACCACCCTTTCCAGAGTCCCATCAGGCAGTTGTTTTGGTTGGTTAAGATTTTTTGGGCCTGTGGAGAGCGTGATGTAGTTATTCAATGGAGCCTAAGTTTAGGGCTTCCAACAGAGATGCTGGATTTTCTGTCAAATGTTTTCCAGTTGGAGGCATGGATTGCTTGTGTTGCTAAGTAGTATGATTCGTAGTTGGGCATTGCTAAGCCTAGTTGTGTTGTGGGGCATGCTACTGGGAGTTTTTTGGGTCCACACAAATTCTGCTTGTATGCGGTCTATTATTTGCAAGCTTGATTTTGGTATGTATGTGTCAGGGCAAGTTTGTGAAGATTTGGGAAGAAATACCATCTTACAAAAGTTAATCCTGCCAATTTGCGTTAAAGGTAAGGTGGACCATTTTGCTAGTTTTTTTTTCATAAGTTGTATAAGAGGATGCATATTAAGAAAGATACATTTGTTTGGATCTTTATGTATTAGAATTCCTAAATATTTGAATGTATCAACTGTTTTAAGGTTAATTGTAGGGTTTATTTTCTGTATCGCTTGCGTGGTTAGTGTGAATATTTGAGATTTGTCCCAGTTGATAGTTTTAGACCATTTCCCAAAAGTGAATATTGCGTATAGAGTAATTCTCAGTGAGTCTGCTGGGTTTGCTAAGTATAAAAGAGTGTCTTCTGCATACAAGGATATTTTTTCTTCTAGTCCTTTAAATATCAGGCCCTGAATCTGGGGGATTTTGTCTAATTACAGTGGCCAGGTTTCTATTGCAAAAGCAAATAGTAAGGGGGAGCAGGGGCAGCCCTGTCTGGTTCCTCTGGATAGGTTGAAGGGGGTGGATAAGACATCATTTACTTTAAGTCTGGCTGTGGGTTTACTGTACATTAGGTAAATAAAACCTGCTCCTAGTCTTGTTAGTACTTCCCATAGAAATGGCTATTCGATGGAGTCGAAAGCCTTGGCTGTGTCTAGGACACCACTACCCCTGATTCTCCATTGTCATGCAGAGCTTGTAGGTTAAAATATAACCTGCGTACGTTAATTGCTATTGATTTGGAGTGAATGTGCTAGTGAGGTTATAAATTTAATTAGTCTTCTTGCTAAAATGTTTGCTAATATATTAATTTCAGAATTTAAAAGGGATATTGGTCTATAGGATGCACAACTAGTGTTATCTTTACCTGGTTTGGGTAGCACTATGATGGTTGCTTCTGAGAATGGAGGTGGGGGAAGGGGAGTGAGAAATTCTCATATGCATACATAAGTGTGTCTTTATGTGAAGTTTATACCGTTCAATTCAGTATCCATCTGGACCTGGGGATTTCCCTGAAGACAGCCATTATCACCTCTGTTATTTAGTTGTGAAATTTCGTTGTCTAGATCTTTGGTTTGATGTTAGGCGAGGGAGGATGATCTCATTTAAATAAGTATGCAGTTCATCGTTCGTGTATAGAGCTTTGGGTGTGTATAAATCTGCATAGTATATTTTGAATTCTTCTGCTATTTCCAAGGGTCAGACCTTGTGTGTTGACTATTTTGGGGATAGCTATAGATTGGACCATTGTTTTGGCTAAAAAAGCCAGGGGTTTGCCATTTTTGTTACCCAAGGCAGATGCTCTACTAGTAGAGTATAGAAGCTCTTTTTGGTGAGATGTAGCCTGTGTAGTTCTACTTGTCTAATGGCCATGACAAATTCAGCGTGGTTTTGCAGGGTTGATTCTTCTGTGAAGACTTGCTCAGCTTGTGTTGTATTAAGTTCAAGAGTAGCTAACTGATCTTTAGTAATGTTACATGCTTTAGTTATAGATGTTATTAAAGGCCCTTGTTAAAACTGCTTGCGCTACATTATTTTAATGATATTGAACTTCTGTCCAGTTTTACACCAAGGTGTCTGCGTGCTTAAAGGAACAGTTCAGGGTAAAAATAAAAACTGGGTAAATAGATAGGCTGTGCAAAATAAAAAATGTTTCTAATATAGTTAGTTAGCCAAAAATGTAATGTATAAAAGCTGGAGTGAGTGGATGTCTCATATAACAGAATACAACACAACATCCTGCTTTTCAGCTCTCTAAATCTGAGTAAGTCAGTGACTTGAGGGGGGGCCACATGGGACATAACTGTTCAGTGAGTTTGCAATTGATCCTCAGCATTCAGCTCAGATTCAAAAGCAACAGTTATGTCCCATGTGGCCCTCCCTCAATTCACTGATTGGTTACTGCCTGGTCACCAGGGTAACCAGTCAGTGTAAACAAAAGAGAGCTGAAAAGCAAGAAGTAGTGTTCTCTCTGTTAGGTTAGACTTGCAGTCACTCCAGCCTTTATACATTACATTTTTGCCTAACTAACTATATTGAAAACATGTTTTATTTTGCACAGCCTATCTATTTACCCAGTTTTTACTTTTATACTGAACAATTCCTTTAAAAAGTCATGCTATGGATTGCTTCTTTGCATTTAGGATTTTCAGCGTTTTTAGAAGTTCTAGTAATTGTAAATTAAAGCAATATCTCTATAGCTCATTGGAAGGTCTTATAAAGAAGCCACAATTTATCGACTAATCTGGGGAGGGGGGGTGGTGGGGGTCAGCAGCTTTTATTGTCCTATGTATCTCCAGCTTTACTCAGTTTATACTTTGTTGTGAAATATTTTTGTGTGGGTGAACAACTGAACCTTCTATTGCTTGGCTTCCACAGGTTAAGAAATGGTGTCAAGTTCTGCAAAGTACAGCGATTTCCAGAGGTATGTTGATAGACCTATTTAAAAATCTAATTGTGCTTGCTAATTACATTTTAGCAATCAAGAAAGTTTTTGTAAAAATGATAAATTATTATTGCACTTATTCAACTGCAATTCCAGGTCATTTACTTTCCACGCTTTTTTTTAAATAAAGTTCTCATGTTACCTCTGATTTTTTTTAAATTCAGTGTTGGTTTTTACAGATCTTATGTATCCATCTCAAGCGCTTTCGACATGAACTAATGTTCTCCACTAAAATTGGCACACACGTGTCCTTCCCTCTTGAGGGTTTGGATCTTCAACCATTCCTTGCTAAAGACAACCCGAGTCAGATAGTTACCTATGATCTTTTGTCTGTAATCTGCCACCATGGAACTGCTAGCAGTGAGTAATTTTTATCAATGCAGTATTTATTTTATGAAGCAGAAAAATTTATTTTTACAGAGTAGGAAATCTGAATCCTCTGCCAGGTTTTTGTTTCCCTGAATGAACAAAGTGCCTCTTTAGTTCTTTCTCCTATTTACTATGATAAGTATTTACTAAATGCATTGTTTAATTCAGAATTATGTAGAATTCCATGTATTCCAATGGTATTTGTTAAAAAAAAAGTAGGGATCTAGGACAGCAAAGGTTCCTCATATTAATGAAAACTTGAGATAAAGGGGTTAACCTGTCCTTTAAATTTATGCATGGACACCTGAATGACAATTATTCTTTTCACATATTATATTGTTTTACTGCACATTGTTCTTATCATATATTGGCTTACATGCCTGTATTTGTTGTTTGTTTTTTACATTGTGTCTGCAGCTATGGAGAAATACTTATATAGGCCTCTCTAGGACTATCTTATGCCAACAGGTTTACTAGTGGACATTAATAGAATTGTGATGGTTCAGTATTTCTATTTAATACCAGATTTCTTGACCACAGATTTTTTTTTTACCTTTTTATCATTTACCACACATTTATTGCATTCTTTGTAAGTTATGTTGAAGATGAGACTGATAAGCAAAGTCCCCATCACTTACCTGAGGAAACGTATACTATAACGTATTATTGAGCGTTTTATATACATTATATTACATTCTTACATACACATACTTTGATACAACATCCATTGATGTTTTAGGTGGCCATTACATAGCATACTGCCGCAATAATCTCAATAACCTGTGGTATGAATTTGATGACCAGAGTGTCACTGAGGTGTCTGAAGCCACTGTGCAGAATGCAGAAGCATATGTACTCTTCTACAGGTAAGGTGTACTTTATTCATACAAAAGGGGGGTTGTGCAAATGCCTAGCCTGGCACATAGACTTTTGGGAAGATGTCCGTTCAAAACTGCACATGCATCAAGCTTGTCATGACTTGCATTATCCCTGGGAAGATGAAGGAAGATGGTGATCTCTGTAAAATTATCATAGGCTGCTGTGATTTATTTTTATAAGGGCATGGGTATAAAGTATGTAGTTAAACTAATTTGAGAGGTGCATAATAAATTGAAGCTCTCTGTGAGCTATTCTCATGGTTGCATTTTATTATACTTCACAGGAAAGCTAGTGAGGAAGCTCAGAAAGAAAGGAGAAGAGTATCTTGTTTATTAAACATAATGGAACCAAGCCTCCTGCAGTTCTATGTTTCACGCCAATGGCTGAATAAATTTAAGACATTTGCAGAGCCAGGCCCCATATCAAATAATGATTTTCTTTGCATTCATGGTGGTAAGTATATACTTTCTGGACTTTTCTGACTTTACTAGTAAACTGAGCACAACCAGTGTACAGTTTTATTGTAATTTCTACAAGCTTTATGTAAATATCTGTTTGAGTGCATTAAGGTACAGTGAGGCCGTTCGGTATAGCCACAACAGACTTAAAAGTAATACACTTAGGAATGTAGACGTGGTTTAATTCTACTGAAAGACAAAAACATGTATACCATGTCATACAATTAACCTATTATAAGTATTAGTATAATTGTTATGGGAGATGCTTATAGTGCCCTTCCATTTTACATAAGGATTGGCTCAGTCATAGTTCACATGGCCAAGCAGTATATTCCAGCAACAATCAACTAGGGGTTTGCTTTAGAATTCAGCTGAATCCTAGCACTTCACATGATTTTAATTTAGTGGAGTATTAGGCTAAACCTAATTTCAATCTTTAAGGTGATACAGACACTAAAAAAACTACTCTTCAAAATATTAATGTATATTAAAAGTTACCAATGGGTCATATTGATTGTTTTTCTGCTTTTGTAAATCACCTTTACTTCATCTGGCAAGTTCTTAAAAGCAAAATTAGAAATGTTATGCAAAGACAGTGTTATGATAGATGTCAATGAAGGTTTCTGCTGTTAATATTTCTTTAAAGGACAAATCACAAAAATGTATTTACTTTACATAAATTAATAATTTGTTAAATATTACTAATATTTTTTTTAACCGTAGGTGTTCCTCCACGTAAGTCAAGCTTTGTAGAAGATCTTGTCGTCATGCTTCCTCAGAACATATGGGATCATTTATATGGCAGGTATGGTTTTTAGTGGTAGTACATCCTGTTTCTAAGTTGTATTTAACATGTAAAGTTGGCATGATTATTCAACATGGCTCATGTATAATACAGTGTGTTTAGTGCACAAAAGCAGAACATTGGGTAGCACCCAATCCAAGAGGGGCAGGGGGAGGCACTTAGGCCTGACTTAAAACAGGCAGTAAGGACGGCTGCTCTGGCAGCTGACACTGCCCTGAGCAATGGATGTTTGATGTGGTCCTCAGCCCAAGCCAGCAATCACTGGGGTACAATCACCAGTGATCCATAAGTAAGCACTATAAGAGAAGAGCTCTTGTGCTTGGCGATTTGAAAATGAATTCTAACAAGTAGTTAGAGAGTTCTATCAGTAGTTCAAAATCCACATGTATAGCTGTATTCCAAATTTACTTGGGGATAATCTATTGATCTCAAGCAGGGTGATTAGATGTGTAAATAAATAATGAGGCACCTTATTCTCACATCCTCAGAATATGATGCACCCCCTATGGGTAAATGAAACTGTATATGGAATAAGCAGTGTAAAGGCAATATGATTTATGCCTGAAATGCTTAAAAAGAGAGATCACTTATTTTTAAAATTTCAATTACACTAAAGGCTCTTAACAGCTATAAAAAAAAAACCTGTTTCTTAAAGGCAAGCTTTGGTCGCATAACAGAATTGTATGCACACAGATACCATGTTGGAAAACTGTTGCATGCATTTGCACAAGTGTAGCCTGTCACCTTCCAGTTCCAGCCACCAAGTGAATATTCTGTCTTAAAAGGAATCTAAGCCCTGCTAATACCTGGCTTTTGGCTCAACTTGGAGTCTGCAACACTAGGGTTATCAGAATCCAGCCTATAGACAGACACGCAGAGAAAACTGAGAAAATCTCAAACCACTTTAAATGATTGTAAATTTGCAAATTTGAGGGGGGGTTTTTTTAGTCTTTTGTGGTGCACTTTTTCACACAAATCACTGTTCTGCTTTTTTAATGCAAGTCTGAGCTTACCATGGGAATGCATTTGGAGGCACAAGCCATACTTATTTGGTGTGACTCCCTGCCATTGTACTAATTTCTATCACCCTATCACAAAAGGAGACATGAGAGCCAATAAAAGAGAAGTGGTTTGTTACTGTCCAGCTTAGATCTGCTTCCATCTTGTATGATTGTGAATATTGTAGAAGTACATTGGAAGCAAGGGTGGTAGGCTAAGCTGTAAGTGATTTTTTTTTACAGTGCTCAAGCAATATTACTACTTTGACAGAGGGCTAGAACGCTTTGTATGTAGAAGCAGTTCTCCCATAAAAGGGGGCTGATAATGAGAAGAACTAGGCTTATTTATAAACACTGGGAACATAATCACTAATGCTGTAATCATAAAAAGAATGCTGTGCATACAATAGTTTTTCCTTTAACCCAGTGCATATTCTTATAATTTTTTTGTGATGTAGATATGGCGGTGGGCCAGCTGTCAATCACCTCTATGTATGCTACACCTGCCAAACAGAAATGGAGAAAATCGAAAAGAGACGAAAAATGGAGCTTGAAACTTTCATTCGGGTATTTGCTTTCTCTTACTCTTTTTATATATATATCTCTTAAGCCCTTTCCTGTTGCCAATTTTGGCAGTTTAAGGGCATATTGTAGATCTTCAAGCATACATGCTGCATTGTTGACAGGCTGTCATTTTGCTTGCAGACACTGCAGATATGCCATTGGCAGGAATTCTTCTGAACACTTTACATAATATCCTCCC
The DNA here is from genome assembly GCA_024363595.1 of Xenopus borealis. Lineage (NCBI taxonomy): Eukaryota > Metazoa > Chordata > Amphibia > Anura > Pipidae > Xenopus > Xenopus borealis. The sequence continues at coordinate 71,843,596 of CM044437.1, forward strand.
TTTTGCTGTACATGCCATAGGAGTAGGCTGAATGTAATAATCATATTTTACTTAAGCAGGAAGTGTCTCTTGGCACTTTTCTGTTCAGTTCTGTTGTATATTTTGAAAACTAAGGGAGCATGCTCAGCAAGGACAAAAGCTTCAGTTGTTATTGATCCATGTAATAACTATAATAACATTAGAAGAAAAATGAAATTTTGCACATTATATTAGAATAATAGTCAATAGGTTCTGTGGTACACTGGAACATTTCAGGTGTGGCACATTTTCAAGTACATGGAAACCTTAATTTTATATACCATGGATTCCGCCATTTTGTTTTCTGGAAACAACTGAACTGAACAACCCCTTTTACCACAGTAAATATTGTATTTCAAATTATACTGAATCCTAACCTTATATCATTTTAGCACTTGAAGAATAATGTGCTTTTGCACATGCTTTTTCTTGGTCCCCTGAAAAACGTACAATGGGGGTTTACTGTATCTTATAATGATGCCAAGTGACCTGAAATTGCAATCTATAAACTTATGACAATTACTTGACCGATTGGCACTAAAATATTTAATTTTTAGATGAACACCCCTGTATTCTTCAAAATCCTTTCCTAAGTTTTCATAATAGTGTGTTTTATATTCATCTGTAACCCCTTGTTGCCTTTCACTGTTGTAGCTAAACAAGGCCTTTCAGGAAGAAGAATCACCAGCTGTTATTTATTGCATCAGCATGCAGTGGTTCAGAGAGTGGGAAGGATTTGTCAAGAGCAAAGATAGTGGTAAGTAAAGTGTGGACAGAAGAGATGATGAAAGGAGAACAGATGAGAAACTGATTCTTTTACTATTTGAATAACATTTGCTTAAAGTATTCACAAATGCAGGTTCAGCAAAAATAGGGAGACAGAAAGCTGAACACACATATTCTGGAATATTGCTGAAGTGTGCCCTTTTGTTTCTAGAAACAAACATTTTGTCCTACTTCCTACAATTATTGATCTTGAAATGAAAGTCACAGAGAAGTGCGGGATGACTCACTTGTATAGAACTTACACATCCTAAGATAAATATATATATCCTGTACCATGACCTTACAGATAATTCGAGAAATGTTTACTTGAGAATATAACATTAAACTAGTAGAATAATGCACTAGCCACAGCTATAATAGCATAAAATAAGCAATAATCAAATGAAGTCACAAGTGATCATTGTACAGCTTTTTCCCATCTGTACAAACAATTGATTGTAAGAAATATTCATTGTTGATAATACAAGTAACCAATCTTTAAGGAAGTGTTTAACCTTTAAGGTAACTTTTAGTATGTTATAGAAAAGCTATTTCAATTGTTCTTCATTTTTTCCTTTTTTATAATTTTTGAATTATTTTCCTACTTCAGACTCTTACAAGCTTTCAAATAGGGGTCACTGACCCCATCTAAAAAAAAAACTATGTAAGGTTAAAAATGTATTATTGTCGCTACTTTTTGTTACTCATCTTTCTATTTAGAGCCTCTCCTATTCATGTTCCAGTCTCTTATTCAAATCAATGCATGGTTGCTAGTATAATTTAAACCCTATTGACCAGATTGCTGGAATTACAAATTGGAGAGCTGCTGAATACAAAAGCCAAATAACTCAAAGACCACAAATAATACACGTGAAAACGTCATACTGAAAGTTAATTCAAAGGTTAACAACCACTTTGAAAAAAACAAACTAACAAAACCCCCAAAAATATTCACAAGTGAATCCCAACAAAGGTTAAGTATATAAAATATAGTGGTAGAAGTCAATGTTGGAAATGTGATTGAACGTTAAATGATTTGTTTATTTTTAATTTGCATGACTTCTTTATAGATCCCCCTGGCCCTATCGACAACACAAAAATAGGTGCTGCCAAATGTGGACATATAACTCTCAAACAAGGTAAGATGAGCTTTTTATTGCAATAGACAAGCCTTACACTTAGAGCAGGAATTTATTTTATAATATGAAAAGTGATTAACACATCAGCCCAAATGTATTGTTTCATGGAATAAGTAATCATTTAAGTTCTATCCCTAAATAGTTTAAAGGACATGTCAACCCCAAAAATATTTTTTTGCCCAATAAAAGAAAACATGATTCTAAGCAGCTTTGCAATATATATTCATTACACATTTTCTATGGTTTTTAAGTTATTTGTATGTGTATTGTTATTGAAAGCAGTGTTTGTCTGTCCCTTTCTATTCTCTGTACTGGTGGCTCTGGCTTTTGAAACAATGTAACATAAGCCAACCAATTAACAGTAGGGATGCACCGAATCCACTATTTTGGATTCGGCCGAACCCCCAAACCCTTCCTGAAAGATTTGTCCAAATACCGAACCAAATCCGAACCCTAATTTGCATTTGCAGATTATGGGTCGGAAGGGGAATACATTTTTTACTTCCTTGTTGTGTGCATATGCAAATTAGGATTCGGTTCGACCGAATCCTGCTGAAAAAGGCCGAATCCTGGCCAAATCCCAAACCGAATCCTTGATTCGGTGCATCCATAATTAGCAAACCTGTCTTGCTGGAGGAGACTGGCTTTTGCAACAGTGTTTAAAATGTAACAACCAGGAATTATGCAAATGCTGCTTTCAATAGCAATTACATTTATAAATAACTTTTAAAGCACCAACAATTAATACATTAATTTTGGAAAGTTGCTTATAACTGTGTTTTCTTTTATTAGGCAAAAAGTAATTTTTTGGGTTGACGTGTCCTTTAAAGGGGAACTATTATGAAAACGACCCCTAAGACTGTATAACTGTCATTCAGTCTCCCAATTGCTCCACGAAGAGAGAATGAAAAGAGACGGTTTTTGAGAAGGGGAGTGTGAAAATAAATCTGTTTATTTCAGACAAGCAGTTTTAATTTATTATATTTAGAAAATGTCAGTGTGATAAAGCTTACATTACATTTTTACAATAGTTCCCATTTGTGAGTTGATCTGCATTGTCTTTGTATGCAAGTTCTTATTTGTGATGTAAGTACCCTGCACATAACCACCTGCGATTCACACTGACCAATGCAAAGGCATCTTCTGCACTGGCGTCAAAATGTAACATGAGCCCTTAGCAGTACATTTGTGAACTACACAAAATATAGAGGTGCTGGAACCTCTATTTTTAAATAGAAAAAAGAATCTTTTCACTTCTTGCACGCGTGGGGCAAATTACAGTGCCAATTCTCAATAAATAATTTAAATAGCAATTCCCCAATCACTCACTGGATAGATATTCAGGTTCGGGTGCTTATGCCCCAAACCCTCCGCTTTCTAATACATACAGAACAGTCCACATTGAAACAGGTCACTCACCGCTCCTTTTCGGTGGCTCGGGTGCTTTCCCCCGAACCCTCAACAAGGGGAGACTTTTCAATATAACAACACCAAAGAGATGGCACGCACTCCACAGGACCTCAGGTGCGGATGGATAAAAAGTAGCTTTATTATTCATGTAATACAGCTACTATTTATCCATCCGCACCTGAGGTCCTGTGGAGTGCGTGCCATCTCTTTAGTGTTGGTACTTAGCAGTACAATTGTTGTCAACAAATACATTTAGTTGGTTAGAAAGCTCTTCTAATGCTTTTTTTTTTTTTTTACATCAAAATTTTGTATACTTTTTATATACATGGTACAAACTTTTTTGGAATAACGAAAGGATATACAGTGCTGCTCCTTAGTCATGTGCAGGTTAGAAATTCTTTAACCTGCACTTACCGTAACATGCAATAACTCAACAAACACTCACACCACCCTGGTTTTGGGGTAATACCCCACCTGCACATTAATATTTTCTGGGATTGATTGTCCCCCAAAAGGAATACAAAAGGAAAAATTTATATATATGAGTGGCATGGTAAAGAATCTCCCCAAACTGGAATATATATTTAAAGGGCACCTATGGGCCAAAAAAATTTCCCCAAACCGAAGGTGCGGGCTGATAGAGCCCGCATTCCGGTTTGGGGTTCTAGTAGTTTAAAAAAAAAAAAACCCTGCAGGCGCTGGCTTACTCGCACCGCCATGTTTTAGGAAGCACATGCGCAGTATGAAAAGCTGCCCGAAATTGTGGCAGCTTTTCATTCGGCTTATGCGCATGACGTCACATGCGCATGACGTCACATGCATATACTGCGCATGCACTGTAATGGCTCGCACCGGGAGCTCCTGCAGGGGGCAATTTTTTTTAAAACTGCTAGAACCCCAAACTGGAATGCGGAGGCAGCACACAGACCATCACAAAATGGTGGTTCAAGACAAGAGATGTAAACTTGCCGAAAAAAATTCCCCAAACCGAAGGTGCGCATTCCGGTTTGGGGTTCTAGCAGTTTTTAAAAAAATTGCCCCCTGCAGGTGCTGGCTTACTCGCACCGGGAGAGAGCTCCAGGTGCGAGCCATGACAATGCATGTGCATACGACGTCATGCGCATGTGACGTCATGCGCATAAGCCTAATGAAAAGCTGCCACAATTTCGGGCAGCTTTTCATACTGCGCATGTGCTTCCTAAAACATGGCGGTGCGAGTAAGCCAGCGCCTGCAGGGGTATTTTTTTATTTATTTTTTTTAAACTACTAGAACCCCAAACCGGAATGCGGGCTCTGTCAGCCCGCACCTTCGGTTTGGGGAATTTTTACGGCCCATAGGTGCCCTTTAAGTAAATATTGCCCTTTTACTTCTCTTGCCTTGAACCACCATTTCGTGATGGTTTCTGTGCTGCCTCAGAGATCACCTGACCAAAAATACCGCAGCTCTAACTGTAACAGGAAGAAGACTGAACTCTTCAAGTGACCCAACATGTATGGTTTGTTTGTGTGCACCGGGAATCCTACGATCCCAGGAGGCTGTCCTTATTTTTTAAGATGCCAATTTTCTATTTAGGATTACCCAATGGCACATGCTAGTAAAAAAAAGTATATTATTATGAAAAACGTTTATTTACACGAAGCAGTGTTTTACATATGATCCGTTTTATTTCATATATTTTTATAGAGACCTACATTGTTCAGGTGGTATAGTTTTCCTTAAAGTAGTATTTTGGTATGATAGAATGCATAACAAGTGAGCCATTTACACAGTTGTATATAACTAAGTACAATATGGATACCATAATCCCAAAATAATTGACTGCTATAATGGGGCACTTGTCCATGTAGAGCTTGCTCACTTTTAAGTTGGCAACCACAGTTTTCCTAATGTATTTTGTATTGATTTCAGAATATGAATATTTGTTTTGCTTTAGGAGCAGATTCTGGGCAGATATCAGAAGAAACTTGGCATTTCCTGCAGTCCATCTATGGTGGGGGGCCTGAGATCACTCTGAGACAAAATGTTACATTGGCAGAATCCGAAGGGGGACACGCGGAAGAGAAGATTGATGTGGAGACTCGCAATGTATAAATGTGAAATCCTATGTTTGGGTTTGTGTAACCATTTGGGCTCCAGATACATTTCCATCCAGCCATTGCTGTGCAATGCATTGCTGCCATCTGGTAGTCTAATGGTTTTTGTTTCTTCATTGCAAACCATTCCTTGAGATACATCATTTTGCTGTGATTTTAATTGTCTTTTTTTCCACTTTTAAACTAGCAGGGAATAAGCTGAGAGTTTTATTTCAGATCACCTGTCTAAACCTATGGAGTTATTTTCTTTTTAATCACACTGTAAACCTTTAATGTAAATAATATGCTGTTGTTAACCTGTGAATGGCAGGTAAAGTGGTTTGCTCTGCACGTAATAGATTTTTGGCATTTGTAAGATCCGCCCAGACAACTGGATACGAAACCGAAATCTGTGCTTTAACTTATTATGTGGTTGTATGTAGAAAACAGATGTTCTCATGTTTAGCATTCCTGATCTGTAACCCTCTGCACTTACCTTTTGCTCTTTTGGCTGCAGGGATGAAGAGCCTTATTTTATTTTTATGGCAAACTCTTGTCAAGAGTTTTTCTTTAAAAGCTACAGTGACAACCATGTTGTGCAAGTCACAGAAAGATTAGTGTAAAATACTTTTTAAAAAGTTGTTGTGGGGTCACAGCAGGCACTTATGGATTTTGCTTTTAAATAATATTTTTGTATAAATTAAATAACCGGGTATTATGCAGCCTTTTACAATTCAGCTGTTGCAGTTAGGTATTCTGCAACAACATGAATGCTAAAGGTGCTAATTCCTGCTAATTAACTGTTAAATTGACTCAGGTACCGTCTGGTTTTTGTTGTGGAATTCTGAAGGCCTGTTGCATCTTTTATTAAATGTATAAACTGGTTAATGTGCTGTCTGTATAAATGCATTTAATTAGTTTCATGCACAGCTTGCCCCAAAAACAGGGCTAAAGCAGCTTTTATATGTCCATATTTGACCAGGCAGATTTTGACTAAAGCTGGCCATAGATGCAAAGATCTACCTGCAATATCGGAAGAACAATTGTACGTCCTCATCTCCCGACCTGCCACTAACCATTCAGATCAAATAAAGTAGTAAAAGAACAGATCAGCCAATGTTTTCTGTCCCAAAGCAATAGTAGGAAAGTTTTTGTGCGACAAAGCTGACAGTGACAGTCTCCCACTGAAGGTTAGCAATACACGCAGAGATATGACAGGCAGCCGACAGAACGACCGATCAGCATGGCAAGATAAATGTTGGGACACTCCAAACATGATCCGAAAATCATACGAAACGAGGATTCGTACAATCGGATCTTTGTGTCTATGGCCAGCTTAAGCAGCACGAATCTGAGAATGTAAGTCAACATGGAGGTCAATTCCAACCATTCTGCAATGTTACCAGATTGCAGTTGCTCTCACTAAACAGAAGTGTACTTTTTTTTTTTTTGATGCACCTTTTTGGCAGGTGAATGTTGCATCAGCAGATGCAGACGTGAGTGGATCACATCGGTCAGAACAAATGAAACGATAGCATTCAGCCATCCCTGCACACGGTTAGTTGTACATTATTTGTATGTTCAGCCTGTGGGATAATCGGTGGGATGCTATGAAATGTTGGCAAATGTAGGGCTACCTATAAGTTTTTAGGAAACCGCAGTACAAAAGCACAGAGGTCTATATAGCACATTTCTGATCCTCGCCGTATACAGCAAGCACTGACATAGTTATCTGTACATATTTGAGTCCAAAATCTGCCCTGTATGAGCACTGACAAGCAAACCGGAAGAGACTGGCTTTTATTCGCCAGCCCCAAAAGAAAAGTTGGGTGTGACATCAAGCAGCAGGAAAAACAATGGTTCTTAATTTTAATTCTAGCAAAATTGTTGTAAATCTATGTTAAATGATTTGCCCTTTAAAGGATAAGTAAACTACAAAAATTAGTTAATGTAAAATCGATGAGGGTGCTATTCTAAGCACTTTTGCAATTTACAATAATTTTTTAATTCCGAGATCTTAAATGATACATGTACTGTTAACATGAATTAATATTGTCACAATAGCGCCACTTCTTGGTCATTTCCTGACAAGTCTGACCACCAAGTAGTCAAGGAAGTTGTCAGGAGAAAGGCTGCACTGATGGTCTTTTGCATAGGAAAGATTTGAGAAACGTGTCTTGTTTTTTTTCCTAAGAATATCAGAACAGCCTCAGTCTTTCTCCTGACAACTTCCTTGACTACTTGGGGTCAGACAGGTAATGGAAATGACCAACAAGTGGCGCTGTTGTAACAAAATTAATTTGTGTTAACACTGCATGCATCCTTTAATATCTGGGAAGTAAAAAATAATAATAATGTACATTGCAAAAGTCATTTGAATAGCACTCTCATCAATTTTACATTCACTTATTTTTCAGTTTAACTTATCCTTATCAATGAAAAGTTGGTGCAAAAATTTATGCTAAAAAAATTCTCTTGCAAAAATGTACCAGATTTTATATCTCTTTATTATGAGTTGTCCAGCTGGAGTCTGTAGGTTCCATGTGACCCTCCTAAGCAGTTTTAGAGACCTGCCAGTCAAGGGGCTTCATTGACTGTTTTGACATCAGTTTTTTATTTATTTTTTTAATAATGCACTAATAAAAACATGCTTGATTCAAGAAATGTATCCCATGCTTTGGTTTGGTTGAAATACAGCCCTGTGATATTCATTAATAATTCCTCAGAAGGTCTATTTGATGCTTCTAGATTTACTGTGTGTATATTGCAAGCACAAATGAATTTCAGGCTTTTTAAGAATCACAGTGCATCTTTGTAAAGGTTAATGGGGTTGTTCACCTTTGAGTTTTAAGTTTTTGCATGATGTAGAAAGAAAAATGCAAATAAACTATAACATTTTTAAAATAATGAAGACCAATTGAAAAGTTGATATAGAATTGGGCATTCTATAATATACTAAAAGTTACCTTGAAGGTGAACCACCCCTTTAATGGACAACTGTTCAGGAAATGTGCTTGGTGTTTCTTGTAGACTTTTGAGTCCCAGGTGTTGTCATGAGTTTTATTTTAACTGCTGGGAAACCACAAGGTGCACTCTAATGTTCTAAATCTATGCAGAGAAATGGTGGAATGTGAGTGTAAATAGGTTTTTCTTTTTTTTTTTTTTTTTTTTTTTTTTTTTTTTTTTTGCATTGCCTCAAACTGTTATCTACTTTTGAACTGAACAATTTGTTTTGCATTATTGCATTTTTGTATCATTGTCTTAACTGAAGAAAGCCTAAATTGCCCTAATTTAAAGATGTTGGTGAAACTTTAATCCAAGTCTTCGACTTATATACTTTGCATTGCTGTAATTTCTTTCTTAAGCATGCAGCACTGAACATCCTAACCACATTCATATCCCTTTGCTGAGATCAATGCAGTTTCCAAAAGGCTTCTCTGGTCTTTCTTTGTATGCTGGACAGCATGATTACAGATTAGTAATAGGATTCAATATATTTTTCTGCTAGTTGCATACGTGCATCCTGGACACGTTGTATAATGAGAATTTCCATGCATGCTAATTGCAGTGCATATCCCAAACACATGGTGCATTTTGAAAGGATGATGACTTTGGTTTGTGAATATTACAAGACTGCATTATGTATGTTTTTCATTTGGAAGAAAAATATTATCGGGTTTAGGACGAATACCGTTGCTTCATGCTTTCCAATGAGATACATTGCCCTTTAGTTGCCAGTCTGTAGTACATATATCTTTTATAAACAGTAACAAAACAATATATGCCTTTGAGCCCTCTTAATGGTGTTTTTGTTGAATATATGCTTTCATTTTATTTAAAGACTTTGGGGATCAGTTATCAGCACTGGTTGCCATGGGTTACTGCACATAGGCAAATTTGCCCAATCAGACTGTTGTATTTATTGTTCTACTCGCAGCTGATTGGTTGCTATGGGTAACTGCCCATAGGCAAATTTGCCCAGTGTTGATAAATGTGCCCCATTATTTTCATTGTAGCAGCCCAAACAAGCATGGGTGAAGGGGAGTGGGGGGCTGGGGTTAGCGCAGGAGGGGTTGAATTCCCCTTTAACTACTTTACACATTAGCACTGTTGGAAACAGAGCAAGTCTTTATTTTCTTTATGGCTACTGTGAGGAGAAAATCCACAATGCTGGTAGTCACCACTGTACTGACTGTGTTCTAAAACTTCACTGCAAAACATTTTGGGCAATAATCCAAGACTCAGGTTCCACTCACAGCTTATTTAATGTCTTGTATTTTTACCACTTCTTCTGTTTAGCAGTCGTGTGAACGCCTGAATTGAATTAAAAAGGATATATGAGTAAAATTAAAACAGTAATGTTTTTCTTTAACAGAATTGCTCAAGTAAATGATTATGCACTGTTCTTTTTAGCCAACATCTCTAGCCAAACATTTGGGCTTGCTATTTGAAGACCACATTAAGTTTATGGAGACCAGCAACACATTAAATGTGCCTCGGTTTGCTACCTTTTATATGATGGCATACATCTGTGCTAATTGATATGAGTCACTATACTGTATGCCCCACACCTGATAAATCAGGCAATTTATTTGCAGGAATACGAATGTAGCTCTTAACTTACTGAAGCTTGAGCTATATGTGTACTGTTAGAGGGGTAGTTCACAAAATATTAATATGATGACTGTGACATCCTGAGACCATTTTCAGTTTCGGGGTTTTTTTCTCCATTTTGGAATTTCAGCAGCTGCCCAGTTGCTAGGATCCAATTTACCCTAGTAACTTGGCAGTGGTTTGAATGAGACTGAAAGATGAACAGGAGAGGGCCTGGAAAAAAAAAAAAAAAAAAAAAAAAAAAAAAAAATATATATATATATATATATATATATATATATATATATATACACACACACACACAATATACACACACGTATAGGACCTGTTATGTAGAATGCTCAGGACCAGGGTTTTTTAGGATAATGGATCATTCTGTAATTTGGATCTTCATACATAGAAAATCCTGTCAAAATTAAATAAACCCAATAGGCTAGTTTGTCTCCAATAAGTGTTAATTATATCATAGTTGGGATCAAGTACAAGGTACTGTTTTATTATTAGAAAAAAAAAAACCTTTTTAAAAAATTTGGATATAATGGAGTCTATGGGAGCCTTTCTGTAATTCAGACCTTTCTGGATAAAGGGTTTCTGGATAAGGGATGTCATGCCTGTACAATTAATGAAAAGTGACAAAGCATCGTTTTTTGTTGTGGTTTCTGTGGTCAGTGACTTCCATTTGAAGATGCAAGATAGAGGCAGAAGGGGAAGTCAAACAATACTACCAGTATGGGATCCATTATCCGGAAACCTGTTATCCAGAAAGTTCTGAATTACGGAAAGGCTGTCTCCCATAGACTCCATTTTATTCAAATACTCCAGATTTTTAAAAATGATTTCCTGTTTCTCTGTAATAATAAAACAGTAACTTGTACTTTATCCCAACTAAGAAATAATGAATCCTTATTGGAAACAAAACCAGCCTATTGGCTTTATTTAATGTTTACATGATTTTCTAAAAGATTTAATGGATGAAGATCCAAATTACAGAAAGATCAGTTATCTGGAAAACCCAAGGTCCTGAGCATTCTGGATAATGGGTCCCATACCAAAAATAATAAAGATCAAGTGCGATGAGAATATTCTCATGATAAAAGTTCACTTAAGTAAATTACCCCCTAGCAGTAATTTTTCCACTTTTGAAGAGAGCAGTGGATTAAAAAATATTATTGTTCAACTGGGTAATTAAAAGACCAGTAACATCAACTTGTTTTAAAAAAAAAAAAAAATTCGTATACCAAGACATATTAAACTTTTAAATCTCAAAGCCTTTATTAAGAAATAACTTACGGAAAATCCGCTTGCACTCCTATTCAGAAACGGCGACAGGGCGACGATCCATCATGTGGTGCTTAATTTCTCCTCCCTGGCTTTCTCCTATAAGGAAGGCAGGGAGGAGAAACAGAGTTCCACACGATGAATCGTCCGATCACCTTTTCTAAAGACGAGTGCAGACGGAGTTTCCATAAGTTATTTTTTAACAAAGGCTTTGCGATTTAAAAGTTTAAATTGTCTTGGTGTTTTGTTTTTTTTTTTTTAAGTATACTAACTTTTTTTTAAAATTGATGTTACTGGTCCTTTAAGTGGGTGATATTAGCGTTAACATTGGATACCCACCTGGTCATTTTGTAAAGGCTAACCTGAAAGTGGAAACAGCTGGATGTTAGTAACTGATGTTTGTGGCACCATATAGACCCACTGACTGGATTGTTTAACAGTTGTTGTTTGGGCAGCGTAAAATGCCTTGTCCTAAGTAGCCACTAAGCCATAAGGTGTAGGTCACTCGACTGGGGACATGCAAACAACACACATTTAACCTGGTCTTGTACATGGAGAAATTCCAAAGGATGTACAGTATGGGTTCAAATGGGGAGAAGCAGCAGAGGAAACTTTTCTTTGATAACTGCATAGGTGTCTGGCTGTGTCATCTGAATAGTTTTTTCCTCTTTGATAATCCCATTTTTGGAACAATTTACTACAAACTATGATGTCATTGGTTTTTAGCCAGTTTGTTTCAGGTTTGCTGCTTGCACACTTGTGAAGTTCTATACTTTACCCTTTAGTCTGTGAATATATTAATTGTACACCAATGCAAGTATGTGAATGAATACATATGATTGTCTGCATGTGAAAGTTTATTTAAATGCTCATAGTGATAATTAATAAATCAGACATGTTAAACCGTAGACATTTTGGATTTTATTGAACGAGTCTGTGGCACGATCACCTAAATTAAATATTTTTGTCTTGTTGCGCAAACTGTTTTTTTTATTCAGAAAATTCAAGCACCATACATTGTTAGTTGTGTTTTTAGAAGGTATGGTGGCCCCTATTTTATGACAATGTTAGAAAGCACTAATAAATGCAAGGCAATTTTAATAACATATTAAAAGCATCTGTGGTTATGTGTACTATATGCAGCCTAGCCTAGGGTAACTTAAGTCTAAAATAGAATAATGTTAGAAGTTATGTATTTTGTATACTAAACAAACTTGAACTTACTGCACCAGAAGCCTAAAAAGACAAATAATTTGTGATTTCAAAGTTGGCGCAGGGGGTTGTGCTCTTGCTACTTTGTTATACATCTTTGCAATACCAAGACTACGCACATGCTCAGTGTGGTCTGGGCTTCAGTGGGGAGGTTGTTTAGGGATCATCCTAAATGATGAAAACAGTCAAATAATGAAGATTCTTATTCATCCAGGTCATTTATTTAAAGACTTTGGGGATCATTTATCAGCACTGGTTGCCATGGGTTACTGCACATAGGCAAATTTGCCCAATCAGACTGTTGCATTTATTGTTCTACTTGCAGCTGGCGTTAAAAAGCTAAACATTGATTGGTTGCTATGGGTGATAGCTGCTCATCTGAGCAGCTTCTTCAGTTGAACTGACTGGTGTAGGGGAGTTCTCGGCATATAGACTCTTCCAACAGGGCCGGACTGGGAGTAAAAAGCAGTCCTGGCAAAAAAAACACACATGCATATTTCATATGTATATATATTATATAGTTGATAATGTACCCCCCCCCCCCCCCCACTGTAATATGTCATCGAGGAGTTATGTGACCGTATGAAAGCATGAGGCCGCATAACCCTGAGGTGACCATTAATATCTTTCTAAGTTTAAGTAGGGGGTACATTATGCATTATAATCTGCAGTTTTATGTGCCTTAAAAGTTAAAGAATGGCTTTGCATTACATACTACTAAATGACACTTCAGTGGCGTAACTAGAGTTTGTGGGCCCCCCCCCCTGCATTTATATTAGTCAATGCCAATATTAAATATACATTTTTACTTTTTGAAGTAAGAACATACAGTATGTGGAATATATGGAAAGTAATTAAAGGAAAAACAAATTTAAACAAGGACTGAAGAATTTGATTATTCATATTAATCCAGTTCTGAAGAAGCATGACTGTGTATAATCATTATGGAATTAGCCTAACAATATGGTATGCTATACTTATATGGGGCCAGGTACTTAAACTATGTTTAATAAATTACAATTATAGAAGCTGTCTGCATATTCAAAGGACAGGACTGCCAGTGGCGTAACCATTAGCGGACCCAGGGGCACAGGGAGGTCAAGAAAGAACCCACATTTCCCTGGCATATTCCCTCCTGTGTGCAACCATGCTGTCAGATCCATTTGCTTGGTGTATGGGAGGGAGGAGAATCCCAGGAAAGTGAATTTACTCCATGAAACCACCCCGCAGGCACAAGGAAAAACTAAATGAATATTTAAAGGAGACATATTGTGTAAAAAAACCAGAACATACCTGTGTATTATACTCATATAGATATAGAAGAATTGTGCTTAACGGGGAAGTCAAGCCCTCCAGCACTAAAACCCCTCCCAGGGCTACTACCCTATACTTGTTAATTACCCCACAGTCCAGGTCCCCTCCATGCAAGATCACGGGCGCTACCTTGTCCTGCAAGGTCTTCTTCCTTGATCCTCCGGCTTTTGGCAGCGCATGCACAGTAGGACGCATTTTCAGATTGGTACTACTGCGCATGCACCCAAATTTCACAAAGTTTCCGAAAAAGTCAATCAGAAAAGTCAATCAGCAGCCAGCAGGACCTGATAGGGAACTGAAGCTTGTCTGTGGTTCCCCTCCTACTGTGCTTCTGGCAGGGACAGTTAGGACACACCCACCCCTCATTTGAAACACAGACAGGGACCAGAGAACATCTATAGGTAGCACCAATTAAACGCAACACCATTTATTACTCATAATTGCCAACACCATTAGGGTGTTTGAATTCACCCTATATCTCCTTTACCGCTCTGCCAGTGGTAATTTAGTAGCGCCAAAGCCCAAGACTGATATAAGACTAAATATCAGACCCATATTCTTAATGTTTGTTGAGTGGTGTTTGTTTTGTCCCAAGTATAGTTTTGTACAATCAATTTACCTTTCATTTCAATAGTACAGGATGTTTATTAAAGAAATAAAAGTAAAAATATTCAATTCTGGCTATATTTCAAAAAGATCCATAGTTACATTTTTTGCCATTCTAAGATAAGTCTCCTGTAATAAATCTTCTTCTGTGGGCAGAACACAATGTCTGAATGGAATTTCAACACTATTCATTGTGTCCAAAAGACACAGGTTTTACACCAAACCTTTATACAAGCATACCTCTCCACTGTCCCTTTTACAGAGGGACAGTCCCTCTTTTGACAGCTCAGCCTGCAGTCCCTCATTTGTACTGGAAAGTCCCTCTTTTCTCTGCACTGAACAGCCAGAAAAAGAAACAAGTTGAGGCTTTATTTCTATTTCTACTTTTTATCACTTCCTTTTATATTGATGACCTCTCCAATTCATCAAAGTTTCTAACTTAATTGGCTTTTGGCAAAGAGCCCAGAACAGCTAACAGGTGCAAATAAGATACTTTGTAACACTTTTGAGATAAGAAAATAAGTAATTGTAACAGGAGAAATATTTTCAAACTTTCATAATCTGCCAAATTTTGTAAAATGAACATGGTAATTAGGGAGTGGGAGCCACAAAAAATGAGCATGTTCAAAAAATTAGCCCCACTACTTGTGAAAAAAATTTTGTCCCTCTTTTTACTTCCAAAATGTTGGGAGGTATGGTACTAAGGAGAAATCTTTTCAAACTTTCATAACCTGCTAAATTTTGTAAAAGGAACATGGCAATTAGGGGGTGTGGCCAACACATTTTGCCCTGCTATGCTCACAAATGTATGGTATGTACAAATGCGATCACAAGATGGAAGAAATAGTTGCACCACAGTGTGTATACTGTATAGGGATGTGAAACAGACGAAGTCATATATAAAGCGCAATAGAAAAAGATATGTATTATTTAGCACTGCTACTATCAGCTGTAGTTCATCGCTGCTGTTTCACGCGCTGCCTGGTAGCAGTCTCCTAAG
>CM044437.1:71872190-71886642 GCA_024363595.1 Xenopus borealis
TGGTGGCTTATCAATCTTATGATCATAATTTTGTAACTAAAAAAACCCTGTCTTTGTATAAATGCTATGACGGGGGACCAATCTCAATCGCATTGATCAATCTCTTTTTCTGTGTAGTTAATTTGGCCAGATCAGTAGCACTTCCATTGTATTTTAGTACATTTATATTTAGCTATGGCGTGCTCCCACAACTTTTCTTTTTTACATGTTGTAACCTTGTATACGTGGGTGAAACCACCCAAAAAGTAAGGGATAGGTTTTCACATCATAGATCCACGGTTAATACTCGAAACAGTGTTTTGCCAGTCTCTAAGCATTGTATAGAAAAGGGACACACAGCGGAGATTTAGATTTGAGATTTAGGGTCATTCAGCAGGTACCTCAGCCTCGATGGGGAGGTGACAGGGTTCTTCTATTGAAAAAAAAACAGAGGTCCAGTGGATTCACAGGTTAAAAACCTTGAGCCCATTGGGCCTTAACAGCGATTCCGACCTCCATCTATTTAACTAGTTTTACCTCTTTGATGTCCACATTATTGGGTGATTTGTGTCTATGTATGTATTTATGCATTAATTAGCTTTACGCCTTTAAAGATATTTTTTATTTAGGCAATTAATCAATTAATGTATGTCTGTATTTTTTCCATTTACTGTGCATTGAAATAATGTCATACTAACTATGCCCATATCTAAAATGGTGGCCATTGTGGTGACCACACGGACATGGTCTCCTGCATATCAGAGCTGCGCATTCACATCACATGTTCGTGCCACGTGGATACGCACAAGGGTGATGTCATCCCGACCACATGGGACGCCACAGGGCTTAATTGAGTTTATAGGAATTGGAGTCTTAGCATTGTATGGAGATCAGTTTTAGAAAGGGAGCAGCAAGTGCCTAAAACGTTGCAAGCATAGACCTCCACATGGATGAGTATATTTAAAGCTTACTTTGGCTTCTTTTCTGCTTACAAAATAAATGCTATGTTTTAACTTTCATTTCATGCAGTGTGACCTTGTTGGACTATATATATTCTAAGTGGAGTGACCCACATTTTGAGACAACGCACCCAGCACAATTTATTCACTACTTAACCGAATGTGCTATACACTTGTTGGACTTTTGTTTTTTTTTAATGTTTATATGTTTTTATATGGTTTTCTAGTAGATTTAAGATCTCAAGATCTAAATTATGGAAGGGTATCCAGAAAACCCCAGGTTCCAAGCATTCTAGATAACCCATACTCTATATACCCATATTCTAGGTCCCATACCTGTACCATCCATCAGTAGATTGGACTGTTGTTTATATATGTATTTCAGGCTTTGGAAGGATCACTCTACTTTCCCAGCCTGTTGGAAGGAAGGGTTTACCCTCTCTGCAGGTCACTTCTTTAGGTAATATTGGGCAGCAGACGGCTTGGGAGCAGTCTTTTAGCTAAAGAGGGATGTTGCTGTTCTTGCTTACTAATACTTAAATTTTCTACTGATTTTGGTTGAATTTCATTGTCAAATTTGCCACATGTGCTGTGTGATTAGTCTCCTGTGATATATCTCCTTGGCTGAATGGATTTTGCCCAAAAGACGCTGGTTTTGGGTTGCCACCTGTCTGGTTTTCACCCAGACAGACCATTTTTTTGAACGGCTGTTCGGGTCAAAACTGGCTTCCCAGTTTTTCAAATTAGGAAAACCATGCAGAATTTCCTGAGATTGATGTGGCGATCACCACATTGTAGCCCCACAGAGCTCCGCTGCGCTCACTCTGCACTTAAAGGAAAACTATACCCCGAAAATGAATTTTTGAGCAAAAGACAGAACTCTGTCTGTTAATTGGCTTGTGTGACCTAACTTTATAGTTTGTTTGGTATGTTTGTGTGCAACGTTGGATCCTAGGATCCCAGGAGGCTGTCCTTATTTTTTAAAATGGCTATTTTCTATTTATGATTACCAATGGCACATGCTACTAAAAAAGTATATTATTATGAAAATGATTTATTTACATGAAGCAGGGTTTTACATATGAGTTGTTTTAGGCAATATCTGTTTATAGAGACCTACATTGTTCGGGGGGTATAGTTTTCCTTTAATGGTTGCTATTTCTAGAGGGAAATGAATTCAGGGGTAATACTGAGCAGGGTGGAGGCAGGAAAGGGGCCAACTAAGGGGGGTAGTGGGGAACATCACAGGGGGCTTAATTTTCCTTTAAAGGGTTGTTCAAATTTGAGTTAACTTTTAGTACAACGTAGATACCCATAGACAAATTGCAGCTGGTTTTCTATTTTTGTGTTATTTAGCTTTTTATTCCACAGCTTTCCAGTTTCAGGAATTATGTTGATAGGGTCCACATTACCCAAGCAACTATGCACTGATTTGAATAAGAGATTGGAATATGAATAGGAGAGGCCTGGATAGAAAGATGAGTAAAAAGTAGCAAAAATAATACATTTGTAGTCTTACAGAGCATGTGCGTTTAGATGAGGTCGGTGACCCTCATTTGAAAGCAGGAAAGAGTCAGAAGAAAAGGCAAATAATTATAACTATACAAAAAGGAAATAATGCAGGCCAATTGAAAAGTTGCTTCGCATTAGTCATTCTATAACATAATAAAAGCTAACTTTAAAGGAGACATACAGGATAAACACTAATTTTCTTGGCAATTATGAGTAATATATGGTGTTGCCTTTGCATGGTGATAAAAATTAATATCTTTAAAAATAGCTCCTTTATTGGAGCTCCCTATGGATGTTCTCTGGTTCCTGTCCCTTTTTCAAATGCCAGAAGCACAGTAGGAGGGGGCTAGCCAATTGCAGTCCTGCAGTCACAAAGAATCACAGACCGGCTTTAGTTCCCTATCAGGTCCTGCTAGTTGCCGATTGGTTTCTGTCCTAAAGTGCAGTGGGTTTAGGGTTCCGACCTTTTCCTGAAAAAAATACCGGCCTGCCGATATATTTATCTTTTTTTCCTATTAATAACATTGGGATCAGCCATCAAAAATACCGGCCAAGCCGGTAAAATACCGGCCATGTGGCAACCCTAATTAGGTGGGATTTTTCAAGGCCTACATTATTGGCTGTGGCCTGATTTTGCAGCAGAAAGTGATATATTAAGGGCAATACCAAATGATAGTTATTATGTAGCGGCTTGTATACATGGGATCTAATATGTGGGTGGCACCAGCAGATTATTTAAAGAGAACATCTGATTCCATAATTAAGAAATTTCCAAGGCTACCCTAATACAGTAACTTCAATTGCTAGACATATCATGGACCAACTGCAAGAAGGTTTTACTAGAGTTGCATTTCAAGGGAAGGGATCATGGAAAAGTGATGATAGGTGTTTAGGGTGGGGGGGTTAATTAATTGTAGACATCCATTCTATTTTCTTTAAAAAAAAAAAGATATTCCCTTGCACTTCTCAAAAATTGATAACATATTTTTGGAACCGATCACGTTCATTTCGCGTCCCTCCATCCTTCCTCGCCTGTGAGGAGGAAAAAGCAAGTCCTGTTATCCAGCGGCGCCAACCTTCTCCCTGTGTTACTATCAGCTGTAGTTCATCGCTGCTGTTTCACGCGCTGCCTGGTAGCAGTCTCCTAAGCACCAGCAGGTGGCGCCGCGGTGCCCAAATGGAGAGCGGCCTGTGGGAAGCGGAAGCGGTGGAGTAGAAAGCAGCAGCGCTTCCTGCAGTGAGTGCGTGTGCACGGCGGACTGACTCCCCTGGGGAGGGGGTAAGACAAGGACTGGCTTAGCGTGGAGATGCGCCACGAGAGCGGGGAGTTTCCGGTGGTGATTAGGTTACACAAAGGTGAGCGACGTCCGTGAGACCCGCCCCCTCTCGGTAACCGTGCCAAGGAGCTGTCTGGGGTGGTTGCGGGTCCCTGTGGCGGCTAGGGAGGCAGCGAGGTGGGTGGGAAGAATCATTTCCATCATGTGAATAAAGTGGAGCATTTATAGAACAACTGAACAGCTGCGGCTCCAGTGCAGCCTCGTTATATACACACACACGCGCCAATGTTTAGGAACCTGCAGTTCTGCAACAGAGGGAGGGAGCGCTCAGCGCTGATGCCTTGTGCTACCGTAGCGCTAGCGTGTCAAACAGCGCCCCCGCCCTTCCGTGGTGAGGTAATGCACTCTGCTTGGGACTACTGGGAACTGGAGCAAACTCTATGGTGGCTGTTCAAGGCTACAAGGGCTAACATTGTTTAAAACAGAAATGCAGACAAATCTTTCTATAGTGTTCTATTCATTGCTTCCAGTCTGCTGCTTCTGAAACTGCTTTCTGGTTGTCTGGGTCAGTGACCCTCTGCAAACAAGTGATACTGATTGTAAGGCTTCAGTTTGTATTGCTCTTCTAATCATGTATGGCCTGTATTTTCATTCGGGTCATTTCCTATGCACATTCTATTCTGGTTTCCCAACTGCATCTATACCATAATAGCAGTTACAATTTCAAGCCTGAACACCAGAACAAAAGAAAAGAAAAAAACACAAAAAGAATGACTTCTTGCCTTTAGAGCATTGCTGTTTAAACTTTTAGTATGATGTACACAATTTGCAGTTTTTTATTTGGTGTTTGTCGAGTTATTTTAGCTTTTTATTCAGCAGCTCTCCAGTTTGAAATTTCAGCAATTTTATCTGGTTGCTAGGGACCAAATTAACCTAGCAACAATGCATTGATGTGGATAAGAATCTGCAATATGAATAGGAGAGGGCCTGCATCGAAAGATGAGCAATAAAGTAACAATATATTTGTAGCCTTACAGAGCATTTGTTTAGATGGGGTCAGTGATCAACATTTGAAAGCTGGAAAGAGTTAGAAAAAAAAACAATTAAAAAGATGCTTAGAATTAGCCATTTTATAACATACTAAAAGGTATGGTAAAGATGAACCACCACTTTAAGTTGATTCTAACAAAACATTTATTCTGGTGTGATAACTCTTGGTTTATGAAAAATGTGCTTTCATTAGTCTGAACTGGCTAGTAGTTTCTGTACCTTTTGACACTGTAGATCACCCTCTCCTCCTCCAGTCCCTCCATTCGCTTGGCCTTTGTGACACGGCCCTATCCTGGTTGTCTTCTTACCTCACCAATCATTCCTTCAGTGTCTCCTACATTGGCGTAGCATCTTCTCCCCCTACCTCTTTCTGTTGGGGTTCCTCAAGGCTCTGTCCTGGGGTCCTTAGTATTCTTCCTGTATACTTCCTCCCTCTGCAAATTAGGCTAAAGGGCTACATTTAGTAGTGTGTGGTGAGGGTTGGCTGGTGAGATTGTTTAAAACCGAAATGCAGACATTATAGGGGTAGTTACGTTAACTTTTATAATGTTGTCAATGCACCTATTCTAAGTATCGTTTTAACTGTACTTCATTCTATAGTTTGTATAGTTTCCATTCATTGCTTCCAGTCTGCAACAGCTGAAACTGCTTTCTGGTTGTCTGGGTCAGTGACCCTCAGAAAATTGTAAGGCAAACTGAATTGCTTTTTGAGTTATTTTAGCTTTTTATTCATCAGGTGATTTCCTATGCACATTCAAATCTGGTTTCCCAACTACTTCTTGTTGTTAGGCTAAGTAAACCCTAACAACCATATATAGCGGTTACAATTTCAAGCCTGAATTTCAGAACAAACAAAAAATGAAACCATCCAAAAAACAAGAAATTATGACTGGGGTTATTGACCTTTAAATTGTCTTTTAGTGTGATGTAGAATTGTAGACTATTTGCAGTTGTTTTTAATTTTACCCTCTCTGCAGGTCGCTTGTTTAGGTAATATTGGGCAGCAGATGGCTTGGGAGCAGTCTTTTAACAAAAGATGTTGCTGTGCTTGCTTTCTAATGCTGACAAGTTCCTACTGATTCTGACTGAAATTTGTACTAAATGTGTATTTAAATGTGAACTTCCCCTATAAGATTGTTGGTCCAATTTATCCATGATTTGAGTTTGGAACTGATGTCTCATTTTAGACGTTTCCTATACATTGTTTCTAGTGTTAAACATGGCATTCAGTATGCTGTGGGTTGACACACTTGCAATGCTGGGTAGGTTACAGGTTTGGTAGGTTAAAGGGCACCTATCGTATAAAAAAGTTACCCCCCAACCAAATGTGCGGGCTGATGGAGCCCTCATTACGATTGGGGGTACTAGTAATTTTTTTTTTTAAATGCCCCCCGTCAGCACCAGCAAGCTCAGCACCACCATGACAGTAGGAGCGCATGCGTGTTTGTGAGCTTGTGACATATATAAAAAGATATAATGCAGTGTTGCCCTGCACTAGTAAAACTGCTGTGTTTTTTCTTCAGAAACACTACTATTTTTTATATAAATAAGCTGCTGTGTAGCAATGGGGGCAGCTGTTCAAAGGAGAAAAGGCTCAAGTTACACAGCAGATAGCAGATAAGCTCTGTAGAACGTAATGTTATCTGTTGTCCATTATTTATCCTGTGCCATATAGCCTTTTTTCAATTTCCACCATTGCTACACAGCAGCTTGTTTATATGAACTATAGTAGTGTTTCCGAAGCAAACAGATCAGTTTTACGAGTGCAGGGCAACACTACATGATATTTTCATTAATTTAAAGCAAATTAATTTTTTGGTGTTACTGTTCCGTTAATGTGCCTATGCGAGACGTCACAAGCTCACAAACGCGCATGCGCTCCTACTGGCATGGCGGCTTTCACCGGGAGCTCCCTCCAGGTGCAAGCTTGCCGGCTCTGACGGTGTGCTTTTTTTTTTTTTTTTTTTAAAGTACTAGTACCCCCAACAGGAATGCAGGCTCTATCAGCCCGCACATTTGGTTGGGGGTAACTTTATTTATACGATAGGTGCCCTTTAAAGAGATATGGACACCTGCAATTAAACTCTTTTTTTATATCTATTATAATATTGGCTTTGAAAGCTACTTCTAACTTTGCCATAAAGTATTTGCATGATGCTTTTGCATTACTTGTCTGTTTCCCCGTTTTCTTGTATGAGGGGGCTGCCATATTTGTGCAGCAGGAGTTTGTTAGCATTAGAAACTGCCAACCTGACTGTCCCATCTCAGCCTGTTAGTTACAAAGTCAGAGAGTCAGGCTTAGGTACTTCCACTAAAAATTATATACAAAAAACAAACCTCTCAGCAAAAAAATTATCAACATTTAATGTACATTCATATGTAATTTTTTTTGTCAGTATCACTTTAATTTGTGTGTAGTGATGAGTGAACATTTTTGCCAAGTTTCTCCACAAAAGTGACGCCCATAGAATCCAATGAAAAACATTTTTGCAAATAATTTGACACACCCTATTTCGCGACAAAATTTGACGTCCATAGACTTAACTGCATTTTAGTGAATTTTTGCCATTTCATGAATATTTGTTGAAGCACAACGGGTCAGATTCGCCCATCACTACTTGTGTGTTTAGGGGTGGTTGTCTTGCTGTGTGATCCGCTTTCTCTTAGACTTCAGTTCACAGACAGATATTTTGCAGAAATTGCTGGTACAATTCAGAATTTAGGTTTCATCGATGACAAGCCGTCCTTGTTTAGAGGCAGCAAAGAAGTCCCAAATAGTGATGGGTGAATCTGACCCATTTCACTATGCAGCAAAATCTCCAAAATGCATTAAAGTCTATGGGTGACAATTTTTGACGCACAACAGATTTTTTTCACTCCATGGGCATCCTTTTCACAGTGAAACTTGATGAAAAATATCACTCCTCACTAGTCCCAAATCATAAAGGCACCACCTTGTTTCACAGATAGTATAAAGTTCTTGTGCTGAAATACAGTGTTTGCCTTTCCCCAAACAAAATGTTTTTTATTCAAGCCAAAACTTATTATTTTGGTCTCATCAGAACATTCTGTCAAGGTTGCTCTGCCCGGATTTGTGTTTAACATTTAATATACAATATATAATTTCTATAGGACTTTGCTCTGCAATTAGGGCAAGGGGTGCCCACCCCATTGCTCCAATGACAAGGCCATTTGCCTGTGCTGTGCTACACAGAAGGGATAAGCAAAAATAGCAACTTTCACGTATCTGAGTATCCACTTCATGCCACTCCACACAGGCCCATGCTGATCCTTTAAATGGAGGGGTAAGCGCTTCTGCTATGTACAAACCAGACAATTTGCTATGTGTGTCCTTGTCCTTAGAAGAGATAATCTTCTGGCCCCCTGATGCACTGGCAGGGTTCAGGGGAATTCCATGAATGTCATGAAATGTTGTGCATTTTGCTGCCTACCCATCATGTTGCAAATAGTGTGGTTGGCAAAATGCTGAAATTAACCTCCTGTTCAGTAGTGTTTAATGGAAGCTTCCCTTAAATGTTGGCTTTGAATTGAGGTTATGTCAGAAGGTGATACCTGTGAATTTTTCTTTTACCTTCACAAGAGAATCAGCCTGAAGACTTCTCTCATGTTCAGTTTTTTACTGAAGCCAGAGCACTGGTAGCCACAGCCAAGGCTGTTTTTCAGGTCACCTGCTCTGGGAATTACCGTTGGGAAGCTTGGGCCCTCCTGAACTGTGCAAGCTGGGTGCCTCTGATTTGTCCACTTCTCCCATGCCACTTCTCCAATTTCACAACGGGCTTGGCAGTAGCAATGTTTGGCCAGGACACACACAGTTCCCAAACCAGGCCAAAACATGCACCAATGAGGTGCCCTTCTCCTATTCGAGAGGGAACATGTAGATCTGTGCAGGGAGGAGATTGTTTGAATATGGCTTCCTTCCTATATAGATGGTACCAGCATTATATGCAATGCATTAGTCTACCCATCGTTGCCACTCATTAATAACAGAGTAAAGTTGTTGCGTGCCAAGTACCATGTACTAAACTGTCAAGGTAAACTGTAATTATTAGTATTGTTGATTGTTGTTTATGGAAAGTAATAGTTTACATCACTATAGAGGATATATGTGGTAGTCTTCTGCAAATTGGTGTCAACCTTTTAGTAGTTTAAGTGCAGTAGAAAACAACCATACATCTCTTGTGGGAAGGCTGCTTGGTTGGTGTGGCAGCCTAATACTATGGTAATTGGGATATCCTAGCTGAAGTGGCATTTATTAGCATTTACTGGAGAAATGCACTTTACTGCATTTACAAGTTAAGATCTCTGCAGCCACAGTCGAAAAATACTTTAGGAAATTTCTTGCAATATTTCTTCTCTGGTCCTAGCATAGGGCTGGTGGCTGCCACTAGAGAAGCACCTGAATCTGCTTCACACACTCGTTTATACTTTTGGTAGGCACAAAACCTGCAGGCTTGGTGGATATGTATTGATGACTTGCTCCTCCATTGGGTCATGGATAGTGGGCATGGGTCACCCTCAGGCCCAGCCACTTCTAGTGTCTGTCTGGTACATGCTACTCTCTGGTAATGTCTGAGATGGATGGGTCAGGTGCTTGTTTTATAAATCATGGTATGCGGCGGGCTGGGTAAGGAGAGGGTGGCCTAGGGTTGGGTGGTATGAGGATTTATATCAACCCACTAAACCTGCAGTGTTCCATAGAGTAGCTTGTACCCAATCTGTAATACCTACTGGTTTCTAGAACAAATACAAACTTAGCTACTGTGATGCCTCTTAAGGCTGGGGACAGACAGGGAGATTCGGGGAGATTCTGTCGCCTGGCGTTTTTAGCAGGCGACAATCTCCCTGAATTTCCTTCTCCCTGTCTGCCACTAATATAACTGACAAAGCGCCAGCGCCTGTGCACACATAGCGCGGCGATTTCCGGAATTGCCCGAGTTTCCTCACAAAGTATCTTCGGGCGATTCCGGAAATCGCCGCGCTATGTGTGCACAGGCGCTGGCGCTTTGTCAGTTATGCTAGCGGCAGACAGGGAGAAGGAAATTCGGGGAGATTGTCGCCTGCTATTAAACGCCAGGCGACAGAATCTCCCCGAATCTCCGTCTGTCCCCAGCCTAAAGTACCGGTTCACTTTTAAATTAACTTAGTCTGTTTGTTATAGAATGGCTAATTATCAACTGACCTTCATTTTGTTCTTTTAGTAATTATTTGCCCTCTTCTGCCTCTTTCCAGCTTTCAAATGGGGGTTGCTGACACCATCTAAAAACAAATCCTCAGTATGGCTACATATTTTTGTTATTGCAAGTTTTTATCACTCCTCTTTCTATTTGGGATGTCTCCTATTCATAATCTAGTGTCTTATTCAAATGCATAGTTGTTAGGTTCATTTGGACCCTAGCAACCAGATTGCCAAGATTGCAAACTGGAGAGCTGCCGAAATAAAAAGCCAAATCACTCAAAAACTACAAATAAAAATATCGAAAACTGCAGATTGTCCCAGAACATCACTCTACATTATACTAAAATTTAATTGAAATGTGATCAATACTTCTGGCTTCTCACACGTACATAGGAGGAATGAGGATCAGTTTGTTACATGCCATGCCCTATGTGACTGCATCTCAGGAATTGCAGCTCAGCTACCAGCTGCTTCAGAACACATACTTTATACTGTGCACTTGCTTACTGCAGATCATGTGTAGAGTGACCCGACATTTGACTTGCCATGCCGATCAGTCCATCGGACAGGTTAGAAGATTTCTGTCGGCTGCCGATAATATCTCTGCATGTATTGCTGATCTAATACTTTTCAGTGGGAGACTGTCACCAGCTTTGTCGGACAGTGGTACGATTGCTGTCAGGGCAGAGCATTGTCTGTTCTTTTACTACTTTATTTAAACTGAATGGTTAGTGGCAGGTCAGGAGATGAGGACGTACAGTTGTTCGATATTGCAGGTAGAACTTTGCGTCTATGGCCAGTTTAAGGTTTTCCTTGTCCTTTAATGTTCTGTCATTTGAGCCAGAAACCACCATCTTTATATATACATACTTTGCACATAGAGCCGCACTCCTTACATGCATAATATGTTTATGCACAAATAAACTAATCTCTAAAAATATATACAGTAATTTTGAGCCAGCACCCATTTCTGATAAATCAGGATCCAAGTGCGGCTGTTTACATATACATACAAATATGAAATTACACTTTGAGTCCAAAGAAAGTGAACTTTATTGATTCAAACAAACTGTATAAGGACTTAAGACGTCAAGAGGGTGCTAAAATTCACAGAAGGGGGAGGGTATTTAAACAGTCACATTTTCTGAGCACAACATCCTTGAGAAAGGTCCCCAGGTGGGACCAAAACGTTGGACAAATACTGTGTTATAAGCAATAAAAGAAACCCTATAATCATTGTTCCAAGAATGTGCTGATCCTTCTACCGTTGTTACAAAAGAGTTTTATTGATCCATCACTCGTGCATCTAAGGTCCTAAGCATTCTGGATAACAAGTCCCATATATGTATATATAGACATTAAGACAATTTTGTGTCTTAAGCTACTAAAAATGTCTTCCCCTTTAAGCAAAACAGGAATTTTTTGTCCATATATTATTGCAATATATTTAAGCTGGCCAACTAAGTCATCCCTGGTATGAGTCCTACACTCAACTTGCATCCGATTCATTAAGTATTCTATTGCTTCATTATACATTTTACACAGGGACTAATTACCTGCAACATGCTTTCAAGGTTAGAACTCCCAAATGTTTGCCTTCTTAGTGGCCACTTTTGGGAAGGGTGAGGGCTATAACATGGAGCTGACCATGGCTCCTGTATACCTTCACTTTTTTTGCTATAGATTTCTGTTTTGTCTGTCGGCAAACTAATTTTGCTACTTCTTCTTTTGTCAGGATACTGCATCTGGTGAGAGTGACAATACCTTAGATTTGGTACAAGTAATCTCTGTTCTATAACTGTTTTAAAATGGCAAAATATAGTATTTTGATGTATATGTATTTCAAACCTTCTCTAAGATTTTAGTTCTAGTAATACACTGTGCAGGATGTTCCATATTCTGCTATACCAAGCGTAAGTACATTTGCTAAAGACATTTTAGAAAAATGTGAAAGTTTTTCAAGTAGAGTATAATATATCTGATATCTGATCCTTATATAAACTTGGACAGCTAGCTTGGCTTCTATCCCTGCATTCCAGGACTTATGGTTATTCAAAGGCTACAAAATGGAATATACAGTCAGTTAAGTAACTGATAACCAGAATCCTGAGCATTTGAAAGAATAATGTGTAGTGCCAACATATTCCTCTGATGGTCTCTGTTATAGAGGCACAAGTTGGCACACTATTGTGTTTAACCAGAAGCCAATTCACCTATTTGTTCATTCTATTTTACCTTTACCACTAAATGATATATTGCACATTTCTAGTAGAGATACACCTGAAATTAAACTTTTTTTTTAACATCTATTATAATATTGGCTTTGAAAGCTACTTCTAACTTTGCCATAAAGAATTTGCATGATGCTTTTACATTACCTGTCTGATCCCCCATGTTCCTGTATGAGGGGGCTGCCATATTTGTGCAGCAGGAGTCCGTTAGCATTAGAAACTGTAACAAACAGGTTGAGATGGGACAGTCAGGTTGGCAAAGTCAGAGAGTGAGGCTTGGGAACTTCAACTAACAATTGTATACAAAAACAAACCTCTCCGCAAAAAATGATCAACATGACCTATAGGTAACATGCATATGTTAAAATTCATTTTTTAGTGTCAGTATCACTTTAAATACAAGTAACTTTCAATGGCACACTTGACCAATTATCTGTTTGATTGAATTCAAACATTAAACTGTTTGTCATCTGATATTTTTACTTAATTTTTCAATGTTATTCTTTGCATTTAAATTCATGTTTAATGTGATTTCCTTTATTAGAAGAAATATAAAGGTCATTATAGTCCCTTTTTCAAAGTTTTACTAGCCAGTAATCTATTTTACTTTTTTTTATGTTTAATAGGTTTCCCAATGAGTGGATCATGCCCGTCATACATTTGGGTTGATCCATAGCATGGCTGCTTCTCGATCGACTCGCGTCACAAGATCAACGGTGGGGTTTAACGGTCTGGATGAAAACTTCTGTGGACGCACCTTGCGAAACCGAAGCATTGCTCATGCTGAAGAGGTTGTTCCTCAGTCATTATTAAGATCCAAGTCACCAAAGAAGAAGCCCGAAACTGCTCAAAAGGGAATTTGCCCAAAAAGTGGAGAGTTCAAACCAACAGGACCTCGCGAGTCTTGGGTTAGCCCAAGGAAAAGAGGTCTGTCTGTTTCTGAGAAGGACATCACTGAGAGAGACAGTGTGGACAACAGTGAAATAAGGACACCTGGAACTTTATCTCCTGTGCTGAAGAAAATAAAACATTTGCGCTCTGACGAACCCACTAGCCCCGAAGAAAAAGGTTCCACTACAGAAAGCAAGGACTGTAGTTCTGATGATGAAACGGATTCTACCAATACTAAACGAGCTCTTCGATGTATTTTATTGGATGATAGTGACAAAAGGGAAATCAAAAAAGAATCTGAACCAGAAGAACATCTTAAAAAGACAGTAAACATTGAGACTGTTAGCCATAAAACGCTTAATGGCGTTGATGAAAAAAACAATGCTGCTTTCAAATGTAATGACTGCCTTTCTGATGGCAGCACTAAACAAAATGCTGTTGCTTTACCTCCTCACAAGGAAAAAATTGTTTCTGAAAATGGGAGTTCATTGAATCCATGTTCAGTATTGTCTAACAACAGAAAGGACACACTTTTAGAACGCAATGTGCCTTATACAAACTCAGAGGAGCAGGCTGAAAAACAGAAACATAACATAGTTGCTAATTGCCTGCCAAATGATAATATAAATCAGACCAATAAACCAACATCTTTCTGTTCAGAAACGCTGTCTTCTGCGAGGGACTCTGATGAGATATCTGGTGCAGAGGATAGTGCCTTAGAAGTTAATACTGAAAATACAGACACTGTCATAAATGCTGCTCATGACAACTGTATATCAGGTGATCCTGAATCGGACCTATCTTTTACAGAGCTTGACCATGTTGATACTAATGTGGTAACATTTTCTGACACCCAAGAACACAGGTATACGTTAAGGACTTCCCCGCGAAAGCCTTTGTCTGTCAAAGATAGCCCATATAAAAGTGAATTTCCTTGTGGAGAGAATGGACCTATTGATGAGGATAAAATATGTACCAGTAATAATAGTAAGACGAACAATACTGTTAATGGCTCCTTCGTTAACACTGATATTGCTCACAGTGACAGAAAGCAGGACTTTGGTGCTGCCTGCTGTTCAGCAGATAAACAGACAGTTCCAAACTCTGAAACAGTACCAGCTTCCCAACATATAGCACCCTGTAAAGAGAGGGGAGGACCTCAAACCACTACGACAAACCAAGACGACGAGGAAGATCCCGACGTGTATTACTTCGAGTCGGATCATGTGGCACTGAAACACAACACGGAGTATGTGTAAATATGTTAACAGCAACTTCTGCTACTGATTGTATTACATTAGCATTATCTTCCTATATGTATCAAAAAAAAAATGTGTATGTATGTATGTATGTATG
>CM044437.1:71889925-71960590 GCA_024363595.1 Xenopus borealis
GGGTACTTTACTTCACATACTGACCAAATCCTCATAAGTTAACTCTTTCAGGTTTTCATAAATGGAAAGCAACATTGAATTTGTAGCCTCACAGATCACTAGTTTTTTTTTTTTCCTTTTTGCTGCTGTTTTAACCCATATTTGAATGCTGGAAAGAAGCTGAAGAGGAAGGCAAATCATGTAAACACAAAATGAATGATGACCAGTTGAAAAGTTACCACTATGAATAGGCTGTTCTTTAAAATACAGGTATGGGATCCGTTATCCTGAAACCCGTTATCCAGAAAGCTCCTTATTACGGAAAGGCTGTTTCTCATAGACTTCATTTTATCCAAATAATTGAAATGTTTAATGTTATTCTCTGTAATAACAAAGCAGTAGCTTGTGCTTGATCCCAGCTAAAATATAATTAATCCTTATTAGAAACAAAATCAGACAATAGGGGTTATTTCATGTTTACTTGATTTTCTAGTAAACTTAAGGTATGAAGATCCAAAATGGAAAGTTACGTTCTCTGTAAAACCCCAGGTCCTGAGCATTTTGGATAACCGATCCCATACCTGTACTAAAAATTAACTTAAATGTGAACTCCTTTTAAGTAAACAAGATGAACAGAAAAACTGAAACCACACAGTATTTCCATAGCTATAAATGTGCTTCATGGAGTATTATTTTTTGTTTTCATTAAAATGTATGAATAGTCAATACATGACTTGGAGGAATATTAATAACTGCTAGAAATTCATTAGAACTATAGCAGAGTAATAGATATAGTTGGTAACCTTGATATGAGCTACATGAGAGGTTCTGAGAAAAGATTAGCCTTTTTGGTACTCAAGCTTCTTTTTAAAGGGCAAGGAAAGTGTAAAATAGAATAAGGCTAGAAATGCTGTATTTTGTATACTAAACATAAACATGAACTTACTGCACCACAAGCCTAATCAAACAAATGATTTATGCTTTCAAAGTTGGCCACAGGGGGCTGTCATCTTGTAACTTTGTTATACATCTTTGCAAGACTAGACTACATACACATGCTCAGTGTGGTCTGGGCTTCTTAGGGATTGTCATAAATGATCAAACATGAGCTGCTTGAGTTCTGCATGGCTGGTAAATAAGGCAGGGGCCCCCCTGCTGTTAAGTATGATTGTTTCCCTGCCAGAAGTTAGGGACCGTCTGACAATTCCTATCCACAGCACTAAATGAAGGGAGAATTTCACTGCATACAGTCAGGTTTCTTATAAAAACGGTACACATTTTTTAATTAAAGTATATTGGAGATAGATTTCTTTTTCATTAAAGAAAGTAAAATGGGATTTTAATTCTTTGCCTTTCCTTGCCCTTTAAGTGCAAAGTTTCTGTTATATTTAATTTTCAGGCTTGTACATTTAGAATTGCCTGTCATTTTTGGTTTGCATATTAATGTGCTTAATTGATGAGTTTGTGTGCAACATATAGATGTAAAAAGAGTTGGGGAGCAACGCAAGCATGAAAAATTATCCTGGGTGGTGCAAAAAAGTGCAGTGATTGGCAAATTGGTAGTCTCAATGTGGATTGGCAGCCTATAGGAGGCTGTTTGGCAATATATTTGGTGTTTGAAACCAAAGCTTGCCTCCAAGCCCAGAATGAAAAAATAAGCACCTGCTTTGGGGCCACTGGGAGCTGCATCCAAGGGTTTGGCAAGCAACATGTTGTTCACTAGCCACTGGTTGGGGTGTGCGGTTTCTTGACAGGGATCTGCAAACTGAGCAGTCATAAGAGGTGTTTACAGCGCTAATTGTTGTTATGGAGGTTATGCAACTCTGTAGCTGCTTAGCTTGCAGCCTAAATAAAGCTGTGTTGCCAGAATTCGGTTTAGGTGCACAATTGTTTCCAAGTAATGCTGCAAATGCGCTGGCCTGCATAGAAAAGGGCACTAAGATTACAATGATTAGAGCTCCCTCTAAGATCTACAAGGTGCAGAAATCAACAACTTTTTATCTCTTAACATTTTTTTTATTTATTTTAGTAGATATACTTTGTCACTTACCTTTTGTTTATACGTTGAATCTAATCTAAAAAAAAAAATACTCTACCAGGTGGTGATCCATAAGATTTTGATTTCACTGAATGCCAAATCAAATCTGAACTCTTAAAAGTCAAATACCATTAAGGGTTAAGCTTAAGCCAGTCCCACTAAAGTCTACTCAGTCCTGGAAAAAGTGATGGAATTTGCCGAAGTCCCAAACCATATTGTGTGTGCATCCTTAGTAATGGCAGCATTTGTAGGGTGTGTATTTCTACAGCACTCCCTGTATAAGACCCTTCCTGGATATTAAAATGGAATGTGGTTTTTGGGAAAAAATACATAACTATCTATTTTGTGTTTCAAAGAAAAAACTATTTTTTTTTAGCTTGTAAACTCACTAAAAACACACATTTAGGGGGTTGTTTATTTTTACACAAAAAATTCTAGTTTTTTTTTAAGGGTATTTTTCCATCAAAACTCAGACAAAATTTTTAGAGATTCATGATACCCCAAACCTGGAAATAGCTTGAATTTGAAAATACTCTAGCTAATACGTGTCTAGGTCATGTAGAAGTCCCTTGAACCATATGACAATGTTATAGCTTTCATGGTTTGGGGGTTTTTTTTAGTGGGTTTCGATCAAATTTGCAATTAATTCAATCTTTTTTTTTTTTTTACGGAATACGCAATCAATTCAAGTATTCGTGTTTTTCACCCCAAATTCACAGATTCAGGTTTTTCCCATACAAGTTTTTTCATAAATCAAAAAACATTTGAGTTGTGGGTTTATGCAAGCTACAAAAAAAACCTTTTGATAAATAACCGTTAAGGTATTCGTGTTTTTCTACAGTTTTATTCTTTTGAGTAAGCAAACTTTCAAGTTTGTTTTTAAAGGAGTGGTTCACCATCAAGTTAACTTTTAGTATATTGTAGAAGGGCCAATTCTAAGAAACTTTTCAATTGGTCTTCATAATTTTTCATAGTTTTTTAATTTCTATTTTCTTCTGTTTCTTTGCACTTTTCAAATGGGGGTCACTGACACCATCTAAAAACAAATGCTCTGTAAGGCTACACATGTATTGTTATTGCTACTTTTTATTACTTCTCATTCTATTCAGTCCCTCTCCTATTCATATTCTAGTCTCTTATTTAAATCAATGCAGGGTTGCTAGGGTAATTTGTACCCTAGAAACCAAATTGCTGACACTGCAAAATATAGAGCTGCTGAATAAAAAGCTAAATATCTATAAAACCACAAGCAATAATAAATTAAAACCAATTGCAAATTGTCTCAGAATATCACTCTCTACATTATACTAAAAGTTAACTCAAAGGTGAACAACCCCTTTAATTGCGAGTTTATTGAAAGAAAAAAGCCTCTTAAATGACACAAATCGGATGTTTGATATAGGCCACCCCAAGTTTTTTTTATCTGTTCTGCTTCCCCTAGAGCAAGGATGTTTCCTCATGTCCATTTCTATAACCTTTTTTTTGTTCATCTTCATAGACATTTTTAAAACTTGCACTTTTATAAACCTGCTCCTCTACAGTTTTTTACCATTTCTCCTTCTTTCCTCCCCCATTAATTTTTTTTGTTTTCTTTACGGTCTCCTATCCTCTTTAAAAATATAGTTTTCCCTCATAGTTTATATTTTTTCCATTGTATTTACTCCTTTTCTCTCCTCTTTCCACTTTCTCTTTTGGTCAGTCCCACAAAAAGGAAGCAAGCCTAACTAGGCATTGATTACATTTGACAGCAAATATAATTACTTAGAATTAAGTCAGAATTAAAATAATTAAAATACAAGTCACAAAGCAAGTATGGTTTCTGCAGGGATTGATGGGAATAGGGTGAAGTTCCCGGCACAATTGTGTACTGTGGGCTAAAACTAGTGTACTTGGGTTGCAAGTTGTTCAGCTAACTCTGTTTCTAATATAAGTATGCAACAAAATGTGCTGTGCAAATGGTTTGTGTTCATGAGATAAGTTATCAAAATCATTATACTTTAATACCTATGTACATTTGTCAAGTTTTTTTTCCAGCTGCGGCCATCTCGCAAAGTAGCTTAGGCACCTAAAGTAATTGATTGCTGGATATTGTAATATTTTCTGAAAAAAAGGTTGTCTCCTAAACCTTGCCTTACTTCACTTTTTCAAAATAGGTCTTGGATTTCTGGTTAGAAATGTTTTACAACAATGGACCTATTAAATTTACATTTAATTGAGCAAAGCTATCCTTTGTTCCTTCAGTTATCAAAGGCTATTGCAGACTATCTCTGTGCTAGAGGCTCAGCGCACTCAAGCTGTTCAAGACATGGAAAGGTTAGGCCAATACCAAAAGCAAGCACTGGGTAATCCCATTGGATTTGTGGAAAAGCTTCAGAAGAAGGTATATTTAAAAAAATAAAAAGTTTTAATTGTTTTTTTTTTTTTTTTTAACTTGTCATGGTTTTACACAGAGGTGCAAGGTTTATTTTTGTAAATGCTTAGATGTGCAGGTACAGTATGTGATCTCTTTGGAAAACCAGAAGCCAGAAAGCTCTAAATCATCGGAAGACCATCTCCCATAAGCTCAGTTTTAGACAATTTCTTTCAAGTATATCCCTTTTCTCTGCAATAATAAAATAGTGCCTTCTATTTGATCATAGCTAATCCTAAAACTGTATTGGTAGCAAAACGATCCTATTGGGTTTATCTCATTGGGGGAATCAACTCTAATGTTATAATGCACTGTTCTCACTGAAACTGAACTCCCAGCAATATTGCTGATGTCCCTTTTTGATATGGTAGTTGATTTCTGAGCACTGTGTATTAATATAAAATACAAAGGTAAATACCATGTAGTTATGCATAAACAACACCATATTATTGTGGCTAAATATCCAAAAATATCTCCCATGTTTCTTTACCCAGAGGAGCAAGTGAATTTGTAACTAGTTTGTTATAAGTGACACTACAATCAACTTGTTTTAAAAGTTAACTTATTTCTGAAATACACAGTACATCTTATTGGATTTATTGTATTAAAGGGGCACTATATTTTGATAACGTTTCTTTATGCTATTAAAAGATTGTTTTGTTTGTTTACAGTGTTTTAATAAAATCATCTCTCCAATTGTGGGTTAAGTATTCACTCCCTCTGTGGAAGTTGTGAATTTATTCACAGTTGGTGAGAAATTGGCCTCCCAATTGACAACAGCTATTTTTTTTTTTTTGGATAATAAAACCCACATGTAAGGAATTATAGTTTAGGTTGTGATTTTGAAGGACAGCTGTAAAAGCAAAGCATAAGCAACGATCATCTGAGAAAAAAAACATTTATGCAAGCCATATTTCAGTTATATTTTAGTAAACAATTTGTTAGAAATTTTAATAGTGGTTTATTACAAAGCAAACCATAATCAGTAAAACAATGAGGAAATGTTTGTTAAATAGGACACTTTTGGAAATAGTAATGCTCCATTTCCGAGCTTTCTGGATAACCATTTTCTGAAAAATAGATCCGATGCCTGTAAAATGGCTGAACAGTGAATACAGCTGTGGAGTTTTCTCTTTCTGAGGGGCCTATTTATAAGGTTGCAGAAATAGCATGTGTGCATGCATTCTATATTCTATTATGCCATGTAAATTTTTCATATTTATAAGGTGGAGAAAAAGTGCATAATTTATGAACAGTGGTTCTTATGGGAAAAGTCTCAAGGACAGAAAATTAGGGCATATGTCTCTGATACATCTATGCTGTGGCAGTAACCTCCACCTTCTATATGTTAGCACTTTATTATTATTATTATTATTTTTTTTATTTTTTTTTTTTTAAACCTAGGGAAAAACACCAAAGCACCATATCCTAGCATTTTCACCTGGGAAGATCTTGTAATGCAAATTTGCACTTATTATTATGAGTACATATTTATAACGCACCAACATATTCTGCTCTAGAGGTTACAATCTAAAAAGATGGGGTATGTGAGAAGCAAGGTGTTGGATTTTCAAGATCACAAATCTGCAAGGGGAGAGCTGTGGTTTTGAGCATTGCATTCAGTAGCATACAGTGTACATTTAAGAGCTTTTTAAATGCAGAGATATTAAGAAATATTAAGTAAAAGTAAAATGGAACATGAGTAAATTTCAGATACGGGTGCAGCAGAGTGTGAGTATATTAAGTGGTTATGAGATGGGTATTGAGGCGTAGATGTGGGTATCAAAGGATTTGGTTAGTATGTGGATTTAGTTGTGAATTGCTTTTATCAGGGTCATTAGTTTGAATTCTATTATGAAAGGTAGCAGATTCCTTGCAGAGACAGCTAGAATGGCATGGCAGGAGGAGTAACTGCTCAGGTAAATGAGCCTGGTAGCAGCATTTTATGGACAGGAGAGAGGCGAGAGTTACAGTAGTCAATGTGATAAGAATGTTTGTGGCATTTGGGTGATAAATGATTGTATTATTGAAATATTCCTTAGTTGAAAGTGACATGATTTAGTTATTGATGACAGAGCAAAATCAAGGATAAACTCACAGCACTGAGCCAGAGGAGATGGGCTAGTAATGGAGTTTTTAACAGTAGGATCAGGAGAGTTAGGTTTGAGTATTATCAGCATAGAGGTGCTATCAGAAAAATTATTAAATTAGTTTGCCAAATAGACATAGAAAATAAGGGGCCTAGTATTTTACAACTTTGTAGATATGTTGTTGTGTGCTGAATGAAGTATTCACATTTTTCCTAATTTTGTTTACTAAAAGTTTGAATTGAAACCTAAACCTAAATCTCAAATTCTGCCTATGGTATTGTTGTCAAACATAGATTGCCAATTAATTTTCATACAGTGTGTTTAAGGGCCAGATAATATAAAATGTATTTGAAGGGCCACGTCCAGCACAGAGGCATCCATTTGGCCTCCCACTTCTACATGAACTTGGCAGCTGTTGGATGCCATATTTTTTCATTCAAGTTTTTTGCACTTATTAAATCTTGAAACTTTCGGAAAATCTAAGAGAGTGTGAGTTTTAGTGCAAAGATTTTAACATTGATAAATGTGCCTCTGTTTACCTACTTAATTTTTCAGATTTTTTTTTTTAGGTGGATATTGGAATACCATGTCCTCAGAGGATTGTGCAGTTGCCAGAAGTTTCATGGGAACAATATACGACAGGGCTTGGAAACTTTGAAAGCGAACTAAGAAAAAGAAAGAGTAATTCTCGAAGAGTAAAACTAAGCTTTGATAAAAGTGGGTACAGAAACTTGGTTTGGTTCCTTATACGTATGCACTCTCTCTTTTAACCTGACATAATGATTTTACCATTTTAGTTGGAATATCGGCTACTGCTCAAAGGAATACAGAGAACTGTAAAGATCGAGAAACTGCCTCATACTCTGTTTTACCCCAGAGTGATAACCAACAAGGCTCTACAAGTGGTCGCTCACAGGTGACACATAGTGTACATTGTATAGATGAAAATAAATGTTCTGCATAATTGTATTTATAATTTTTAGACAAACTTTTTCTTTACTAATCATTGTGGTTTGTGTGTGTGTGTGTGTGGTTTTTTTGTTTTTGCCATTTCATTTCTCTTCATTTTGTTTTTCCATTGTGTTTAATGCAGATAGGAGATAGACTATGTACGGAGACCAAGCCTGGGACCTTTAATCAGTTGTGGAGTGTAGAAGAACAGGTAATGGGGAATAAATTGTGTTCTGTCTTTAGTTATTGATTGGATGCTAAATTTCTACCAGTTTGTCCATTATCCTCTAGTTCCTCCATCCCAGTTTTTGTAATCTATAGTAAAAAGTGTTCTCTTCAAGGTACTTGAACACTTGTCAATATCCTTGCAGTGAGCAGTTTGATTACTAACCTTTGCATATCCGCTTTAACTATTTTTTTATGTGTTTTGTAAAGAAACACAGATGCTGCTTAGTGGTGAAATATCTAATACAATGTGCTGAGAAACATGAACTCAGCTGCTTTACTCCTAAGATAATGTGTGTTATGACCTGAATAAACAAAAACTTCCATAGATATTCATAACGCTTTTATTTTAAGAGACCAATTAAATCTTAAATTTGTGTAACATTTCCTGACATTTTTTATGCCTTTCTATTGTTTTATCATGGCAGCTATAGTTACATAGTTAAATTGGGTTAAAAAAAAGTTCAATCCCTCCAAATTAAAACCTATTTTCCACACTTTTACATAAACCATATATGCCCATAGCTATACTACTGTAGAGTTTAGTATCACAGAAAAAAGCATCAACAGAATCAGCCATCACAACATCACCCGGCAGTGCATTCCACAACCTCACTGTCCTCACTGTGAAGAACCACCTACGCTGCTTCAAATGAAAGTCCTTTTCTTCTAGTCTGAAGGGGTGGCCTCTGGTGCGGTGATCCTCTTTATGGGTAAAAAGGTCCCCTGATATTTGTCTATAATGTCCTCTAATGTACTTGTAAAGTGTAATCATGTCCCCTCGCAAGTGCTTTTTTTCCAGAGAAAACAACCCCAACCTGGTTAATGTGGTCCTCTCTGGATGGGTCTGTCTAGGTCATGTCATGTAACATTTTTTTCCTGCCAGTAAGTTGATCAGACCAATGGAATTTGGCCCCTCCATATAATTGCCATATCTGGCATAGATCTGCTGACAAAAGGAGCAAGTCTTTATGTATATAGCCATCTTTTTTTCTTTTGGATTAGGCTTTGACTACCAAATAAATGTGCATGGGTCCAGTCTTTAGTGTACTTTCATACTTATCATAAGTTGTATTTGTTTCATATGTACAATCTTTTTCAACAAGATTGCATAATTTTTCATGAATACCATGGTTCTTGAAAGTTTGTACAGTCTTTTGAATTTTTATTATTTCTTTATTAAAGGGCACCAATCATAACTAAAATCATTTACTAAGTAAATACACTATGTAAACGTTCAAGAAATCCGATTTTTAAAACTGTTGTTTTATTGTTTGTATAATGTAAATCATCCACTCACTATACCTTCTGCATTATCTCCACTATCTCCAATGCAGTTCTAGTTGAGGCAGGCATCTTGAATTCCACTGATTCCTCCTACCTATATCTTCACAGCCAACTGCAGCTCTGAAATCTCGGACATGCTCAGTTGAAATTTCTCAGTTGCCTAATAAACCTTCTAAGCTATTTTCAAATCTGCCAAACATCTGTTGGCTGCTGTTCAGTAGTGCTGCCACCTTCTGGAAGTTAGTATGTCCCCTGCCTTTGCATAATGACATCACAAGCAGGGGATAAGATAGGGAAATCTTGTGATACTTCTAGTGGAGTAGTTGACTAAAGCTAGGCATTCTGGGTAGAATACTTAGGGCAGTGCAACAATCTGAGCATGCTCATGAACTCATTTGCATGTTATAGTCACCGTATGGACTTCCTCAGTGAAAGAAGTAAGGGATTTTTTTTAAACTATATATGTAGTTTGATTAAACATGTTTAGGTTGTACTGATCAGATTGTTAATATGTGTTTGATTTTGGCTGTCATTGGTGCCCTTTAAGATGGCCTGAACAATGCCTGTTTTAATGCAAGTTCTACAACTAGGTCATAAGAATCCAGTTAATCAAATCTTACATATACATTATTATTTTTTTCATTGAAGAAAATTGACATCAAATGACAAATATGTGTGGCTAAATTGTGTGAACATTTGCTTTCACCAACGGTCTGTCCGCTTTGGGCACAAATAACTGCAACCAGCCTTGCAAGTCAGCTTGAAGGAATTTTAGCACATTCCTCTTTAAAGAACGTTGAGCTGTTCCTCAAAAGAAATGCTCGCTTTTAGGTCCTACTACAATATTTGACCCTGCAAGTGGGTGGCCAATTCAGAGCCAGATACACTCAGTTCTTGCAGTAGGCCAGCTTTATTTGATTCAACTTTTCTCAACTCATGCAAAACAATAGTTTAATTTGGAAAAAGTTATTTCAGCTTGAACTTTAATTATTTGGAGGGGGGCATTATGGTAGTAGTGGGAGTTAAAAAATCATTAAAGCTTTTTTTTTTAATGCATTTTTAGAAAAAACTGGAGAGATTACTTCTGAAGTACCCTCCAGAGGAAGTAGAGGCTAAGCGATGGCAGAAAATTGCTGATGAATTGGGAAATAGGACTTCAAAACAGGTAACGTGTATGTAACCTTATGCTTGAGTAGCAGTTAGTGTGTACTTCAGTTACCCTACAAAACATAATTTTATGCAACATTAGATTTATTTGCATAGTATTTGATAAGGCCTTATTGGCATTGTGCTGCATAACAGCATGTTTCCCATACCCTATTCATCAATTTTCTATGCAAAACACGAGGACACATTTTTCCTAAGTCTAGTAACTCATACTAAATAAACATGATAGGAGCAGTGATTTTTGGGTTATGTGACCAGGGTAAAATTTACTATTCCTGTGCAGCTCATTAAGAATCTGTATTAGATATTTCTTTTTTTTCTAAGCGGATAGTTTTTTTTAGCTCCTTTTTTTTTAGTTGAATACAGATAACATGTATGAATTATCTGTGCCATACATTTGTTGAATAAAGAGGACATTTTTAATTTTTTAGGTGGCTAGTCGAGTGCAGAAATACTTTATAAAATTGACAAAAGCTGGCTTACCAGTGCCTGGAAGGACACCTAATTTATACATGTATGCTAAAAAGGTAAGGTATAAACGGACTATTTTTTTCAAGTACTAATATTCCTTAGAAACTTGTTTATTAAAGTTTATAATATGATTGATTTCTTAGAACAACTTGTTCAACAATGTGTGCAGCAAGCAGTCACTTGGCTTGTAGGGCCATATTGTACAACCTGAGATCAAGGGACGTGGGATGGAGGTGCAGTGCCTGTGAATTATAAATTAAACTTCTAAATTGAGGGATAAGGTCGCCCAATCAGCACTAATGAAAAATGGTTAAAGTGCGATAGGGCCAATTGTCTTAAATCATAATGACAAAGGAGTCAAAATATTCCCTGGCATTACAAATATATATAGGCCCAAACAGCCATACACCAGCCTGCATAATAGCGAGTTTCTTTGTCATCTTACAGCAACTCCTCTGACATTTGCCAGAATCCACAGATTGCCAGTCTGGTCCTGGACCTAAATTAAAACAAAAGTGCATTTTATGCCATATTATCTCTCTGAAAACTTGGGAAAAACAGTTTATTTTTTTGGTTTTCTAGTAGAAAGGTAATGTGAAAAAAAGATGAAAAATTAAGAAATAACATAACTTGTGTAGACATTCACTTATTAAATTATTTATATTTAGTCTTCAGGCAAACGACAGCACGCCCTTAACAAATATCTCTTCAGACCATCCACCTTCATGACGTCCCATGAACCCCCTGTGTACATGGATGAAGAAGATGACCATTTCAATAGCAGAGACCTAGATGCAGCTGGCGATGAAGAAATATCGGTAATATTCTATAACAAGGGTTCCTTAGTTCTTTTTTTAAAGCACTGGATGGGATGACCTCTAACTTTTATGTTGATAAACCACATCTAGTTTATTTTTAGGAAAGCTTAATTTCATATTTTAAAAACATGTTGTTAAATAATTTGAGAGCTTGAATACCATTTTCTTTGTTTACTTCCCACACATAACTTTGTTATTAATAAGTGATGCCATTAGACGCCCTATTGATTTTCTCGGATTTTTTGATTGCAGCCATTTTTTTAACTAGAAGTGATCAATAAGTGTGAAATTGTGGCAGTCTTTGTCCAAGAAAAACCGCCATTGTGCATGAATATTTTAATTCATGATATAGGGATTTATACCAGAAAATGGTATAAATGGCCTCAAGCGCATACAAACAGTCCTGTAAGTCACATTAGCTGCTGAACAATTCTTTATGGATTAAAAACAAAACAATACATTGACCCCCCCCCCCCCCAATTTTTCCTTTTTCTGTGTAATAATAAAACAGTAGTTTGTACTTGATCCCAACTAAGATATAATTAATCCTTATTGGGAGTTAAACCAGCCTATTGGGTGTATTTCATGTTTACATGATTTTCTAGTAGACTTAAGGTATGAAGATCCAAATTAAAGAAAGATCCTTAATCCAGAAACCCCCAGGTCCCAAGCACCTTGATACCCCCATCTGCACAGCTGAAGTCTCTGCAGCACACAGCCCCACACTCCTCCTTCCTCTCACAAACTTGTAACAGTTTCTCTTCAATACCTGACTTTCTGATCATGTTCCCCAGCACAGGAAGCAGTGGCAGATTGACAGCTGACACAGCCAATAGGAGTTAATTTAGCGGCCAGTACTATGTGCAATGTCATATAAGGAAGTCAACTAGTCACTGTAGTGTTTTTGGGGGTCAGTGACCTCCTCCTAGCGGGTCCATGTGGAATTGAAGGATTAGTACAGGGAAACTTCTGAGTATCTCCTCTCTTCAACTGTACTTTTTATCTTAACTATTTCTATGGCAACGTTTGTTCTATTAATGTGAACTGTTAGATTTGTCAATTTGTTACAGAAGTGAACAACCCTTTTAACACTAGTAGTGCATGGAATGGAAAGGATCAGACAATCATTTTCAGCAGGAATTACATTTAAAAGGGTTGTTCACCTTTAAACTAACTTTTATATATTCTGAGACAAGTTGCAATCTGTTTTCATTTTCTAATATTTGTAATTTTTGAGTTATTTAGCTTTTATTCAGCAGCTCTCCAGTTTGTGCTTTCAGCTATCTGGTTGCTAGGGTCCAAAGAACCCAAGCAACCATGCATTCATTTGAATAAGAGACTGGAATATAAATAGGAGAGGCCTGAATAAAAAGACGATTAATATAAAGTAACTACATTTGTAGCCTTACAGAGCATTTGTTTTTAGATGGGGTTAGTGACCCCCGTTTGAAAGCTGGAAAGAGTCCGAATAAAAGGGCAAATAATTAAGACCAATTAAGAGTTGGCTTAGAATTGGTTGTTCTATAACGTACCAAAAGTTAATTCAAAGGCGAACCACCCCTTTAAAGAGACCTATTTACATTCTTCATTAAAAGTTGCTTAGAATGACAACTTCTTTCATACAAACTACCGTCTACACATAATCTGTTCTTGAGCAGGATGGTTTGGTTATGGCTTGGAGGGATAGACTACTTCAGCCAGTCAATAATTTGCATTATTTATGGTATTGCCAGTTGAATGTGTGAGTTTTCCTGTGTTATTGCACACACGTGCTTCTACTATTTTAGTATAGTTTCTTCACTAGTTTTCATTTAATTTTCCCCACTGTCCTTTACTGTGCCTTGAAATTTCATTTTATATAAAAAGAACCGTTCCTCTAGAATCTGTACGATAACCACTCAATCTCAAACACCATGTTTTAAAGATGATTTTATTTATTATAAAACGAAGTGCTACTTTGCTTTTATTTTGTTCAACGTGATCTGCAATATTATTGTCGGCACAACTGAAATAATGTAAAACCTACCTCTCTCCTTCTCTCTCCTTTATACTGTTAATTTCCTGTTCAACACTGTTCTAAATGCTTTAGTTAGCATGTTATTGAATGAGTGGCTTGTTTAGTACATTCTTCTTATTTTTTAGGATGATGAAGATATCCATGTTGATTGCCATGGCCTAGCAGAATACAAAGAGCTCCTTGAGTTAAAGAAATTGAAAAAACAAAAACTACATCAGATGCAGGCTCAGAGTGGCTTTGTGCAACACATTGGCTTCAAAGTAAGTTGCTGACATAAAGGTAACGCAAGCGTAATGATGTGATTTAAAGAAAAGAAATTGATAAAGGAGAACCTTGTCAATGATATAGTGTCAAAATTCTTACTGTCACTACACCTGAAGGGCAAGTCGGCCCCAAAATATAAATTTGCCTAATTAAAGAAAACAATTCAAAGAAATTTTCCAATATACATTTATCAAACAAATTTCAGTGCTCTGTTGTTTGTAACAATGGTTGCTTTTGAAAGAAGCATTTGCTTTTCTCCTGGTTGTCACTTTTTTAACAATGTTGCAAAAGTCTTGGTTCCCGAGGAAAGGCAGGTCTGTTAAAGGAGTTGTTCACCTTTTTCTGTTCTGTTTTTTCAAATTGTTCCCCAGAAATAGAATTTTTTCAATTACTTTCCATTATTTATCTTTTACTGTTTTTCCAAAATCTGGTGTTTGAGTCTGGCAGCTCAGTAATTCAGGTGCAGACTCTAAACTGATACAATTTAGCAACATTTAATTGATACATTTCACAGCAACATCTCTGGAGTATTAGCAACTATTGTATCAATTCTAACAGCTGCCTGTAATGAAATTCATGGATTCTGCTCAGCAGGGACAAAGATAAGAAACGTATCAACTATATGTCATTTAGAACAGTTTACAAGGTTGGTGACCCCCCGAGCTAAAGAAGGAGGTGAAAAATTACACTTTGCACTTAAAAATAAAACAGTTACATATAGAAAATAGAAAGTAATTGGAAAAAATATTTTTTTCTGATGAACTAAATAAATAACTGATAACAAACTGAACTGAAAAAAGTGTTGGATGTGACCAACCGCTTTAATCAGCTGCCTTTCTTAAGGTGGCAATACACAGGCCGATAAAAGCTGCAGACAGACTGAGTTGGCAGCTTATTGGCCCG
Source organism: Xenopus borealis (assembly GCA_024363595.1). NCBI lineage: Eukaryota > Metazoa > Chordata > Amphibia > Anura > Pipidae > Xenopus > Xenopus borealis. The sequence continues at coordinate 71,904,546 of CM044437.1, forward strand.
TGTATGGGGCCCTCTGACAGGCTTCTTCGATAGATATCTGGCCGAAAGTCGGCGAGATGTTGATTGGACTAAAAATCCCGCTGGATCATGGCCATGTCTGTTCGTTAATGCGGTCCCACACTGCTTTTAATGGCAATACATATACAGGTATGGGATCCTTTATCTGGAAACCTTTTATCCAGAAATGCCGTCTCCCATAGACTCCATTTTATCCAAATAATCCAAATTTTTAAAAATGATTGTAAGCTTGCGCAGTATGAAAAGCGGCCTCGGAAGTGTGACCACTTTTCAGTGTGTGTGTGTGACGTCGCACGCGCGTACTGTGCATGCGCTTCCTATGAGATGGTGGCTCGCATCGGGAGCTCCCTCCCGGTGCGAGTAAGCCAGTGCCTGCTGGGGACATTTTTTTGTACGAGAACCCCAAACCGGAATGCGGGCTCTATTAGCCTGCACCTTCGGTTTGGGGAAAATTTTTGGGGCCATAGGTGCCCTTTAACATCCTGTGATTCTCAGTCCAGGGATGACTAGGACTGAGACGTCACATTTATCAAAGTTTCTTATTAAAGAGATTCTGTTGGTAGGAAACAGAACCTCCTTCCCATGACCAATGAATTCCCCCGTTTCCCTAGGACTGCCCTGAACAGATGATTTTGCAAAGTTTCCACCCCTTAAACACATGGAATATTGCTCCTTTCATTAATGCACCAGTAACCAGGCTGTCAAAAACTACCATGGCAGCACCAGTAGTTACAGACTCGGTGACATTCCAGGACCCCAGACTAGCGACTAGAGGATTTCCATTTTTATGGCCACTGGATGATATTTTTCTTGATGGGTACCCTGTTAAGTCCATGGTCGTGAATCAGGACTAGCTCAAATAATATCAACCTTGAGCCCAGGGAATGATTTACTTAAAAATTACGTAAAAAGTGTATATAGTATTTAACACAGTTAAACATGGCCGTTCGTTTTCCAAAATCGGCCGAAAGTTTCCTCGTGAGGCAACTGTGGGCTGCTTTGGAAAACGAAGTGCAGAGTGTGAATTGCCGCAGGCTATTTTCAGTTTAGCGGGCAGAGGTCAGGGAGAAGGCAGTTCGCAGTTCGGTGAGATTGTTGCTCCGAAGAAGAGGCAATTAGTCGCTAGGGCAACTAATCTCCCCGAATCTGCTTGTATGGACTGACCCTTAAAAGGTTTCCAATTTACATCCATTAAAACATTCCATCCATTTTGCACTTTCAAAATTGACCAGCTGGTGTCACCAGAATAACGCGGTAGCATTTGCAACTTCATAGAAAGATATATTGATGATATTAAATCCTAAAAAGTCAATTTATTCCTCCAATGTTGATAGTGATAAAGATCTATAACTTGCAATATTAACACAAATCCTTTTAATACATTTTCATGACTAATACAATTTCTGCAGTTGATTCATAAAAACGAGAAATACCTTTATACCTTAAGAACACAAAATATTTTCTTTGACAGAGGTAGTAAACTAAATACTCTAAGTCAAGTCCTCAACACTTCCTGCATGTCTCATGGAGTTGTGTAACTAAGATGCAGCCTTAGTGCCCTGACTGGGTTGAGTGATAGTTACTTATATTGTGAGTTGTAATTGAAATAAAATTCAATAGACTCACATTTTTATGTGTATGCAGGTTTGCTTGGGTGCGCTAGACACTTAAATGATTACTGCTATAAAGATCTACATTGCTAAAATAATTCTGTGTGTATTACAGTGTGATAACTGCGGAACTGAACCCATTCAGGGTATTCGGTGGCACTGTCAGGACTGCCCACCTCAAATGTCAGTGGATTTCTGCGATTCATGCTCTGATTGGTAAGTTGTATTGCCTTGGTCTGGACATGACCTATTTTCATAAGCTGCACGTGTGACTCAAATCAAACTCTGCCTTCACTTTAAACACCTTACCGGCAAGGAAGTATGATGGTAGTAGCTTTGTGCGAAGGGTCTGTATTTAATTACCAGGGACTGGTAATCATGTAAAAGCAAGAGAATCTCTTGCTTAAAAAGTTGAAGCTTAGGTGAAAGCATCTTTCAGTAGGACAGTGATCCCAAATACAAGACCAAAGTAATATTCAAGAGACTCGAGAACAACAAGGTCAATGTTCTACAATCTCAGGTCATTTTGCATGGTCATGTGCATTCAGAAAAAGCCAGCACTTCATGATGGAATTGCTTTCAGGCTCCTACTCGATGTAACTGAAGGAGTTACAGTGGGACATGGATTTTTACTATTGAGTGCTGTTCTTATATTTACCAGGGAGCTGATCTCTGATTACCTTCCCACTGTTCTATTGTTTGGCTGCTGGAGGGGGATGATATAATTTCAATTTGCAAGTCACATGACTGTCGCCCTAGAAAACTGGCAATATGTCTAGCCCCATGTTTTTCAAAATTAAATCTTAAAACATCCCTATGTTCTTTTGAAGTCTCCTGGAGCAGAACGATGAAGCCATAGGCTTCCAAGCCCATAGTAGTAAGGAAAGCGGGTATGCTCTCCATTTTGTTGTTTTAAGAAATGATGGCACATTTTTCAGTAATTAAAAATCTACTGTAAATGAGACCAGTTTAATGGTTTTATTAAATGTGAACACCTTCTTTTGTTTGGTATTTTGCAGTTTATGTGAAACAAAGACCCACAAAGAGGACCACCACTTGGAGCCTATTTATAAAGCAGAGACATTCCTAGACAGAGACTACTGCATGCCCCACAACACCAATTACAATTATCTTGATCCAAACTACTTTCCAGCCAACAGATGACGTGACTTGGACAAACCAAATAGATTGGGCTTGGCACCTTGTCCAGGAACATGGGTTGGCAGAATTGTCCGTTCAGTTTTCAGTGTGTGAAGTTACACCACTTTCTTAGAAATACTGCTCACAGCATGAGACCTTCTCAGAAGGAGCCATCATTTTGCAGCCCTGCATTGTGCCTGTTCCAGGTCCCTGCACAGCAGCCGAACATTCCATGTGCGCAGGAGGATGATTTCACTTGGAGCTTTATCTTTTCACCATGTTATTTCAGATGGTCAGTATCAGGGAACACACGAGAAAAAGAAATTGGAGTACGCCGTTACAGATAACGCTCTTTCCAAAGGCTACAGTAAAGAAATAATCAAAAAAAAATGTGAACTATTTATATTAAAACCAGTTTACTAGCTTGCAGTTTTGCTGTGAAAATATTATTTTGCACAGAAACTGACATTTTGAGGAGGTTTTAACCAATCACAGTGTTTTGCTTGGAGGATTTACTGTTTAAAAACCAGTTACCCACTTTTGGACTAATGCAGGTCTTTGCTTGAAATATGAGCTGCTTTTAATCACAGACACAGATTATTTACCTACAACGAAGCACTACAGCGTGGGGGCCTGTTGCTGCTTCTCTAACCAGCTCTTGGTGTGCGTGTGTGTGAATGTCAAGATTTTCACTCAAATATATTTTTTAAATGTAATGTTCAGATGATCATGTGATGTGTACAAAATATGGTGAAAAAGTGCCAGTTGTAGTAACTGTGTGAAGTCTAACACTTAACCTTCCTTAGTCGTCCTTTTCTGAAATCAAATACACAGCCTTCTGCCTCTGAATTCCTGGGATTGTCACCGCAGCTCATCCGAGAAAAACTGCCCAATAGGAGTCGCATATATGTCTTGTAGTTTTCCTCTTTTGTAGTCTGCACAAAATCCATGAAAGATTGTATTTTTATTAATATTTAAGCAAGTGATCACACAGAATCTAAGCAATGAACTAGATGGGTTCACGTGCTGTCTTTTATACTGCTGGGGTTTTTTGTTTTTTTTGGTGTCCATTCTTCAAGTCCACAAAATTCTGGGGGCTTGCAGTTTTGTTGGAAGACCTCTGGCAATCGTGCAGGTCTAATAGCCGATAACTACTAAGCCCTCTAAAAGAATCAAGGTTTAACATTTTGTGGTTTTTTTTTTTCTCCCCCCCCCCCCCTTTTTTTTTTTTAACCTCCTCCTTTTTTGTGTACAAAGTATGTTCATTATAATCAATTGTCAGGAGAACTGTGAGAAATAAACTGTATGAGTACCATCTGTTGATACATCAAAGCTTTCTTGGTGTCTCTTTCCATTTTGAATATGACATGTTGGGTACAAATTAAATTCAACTTAGTTTCCGTCTGCCACAAAACAGCCAGTGGGATTCTCAGTAATATGCAATAAATGACCATTCATACCAAACACTGAATTTTTATTTATATATATATATATAAGCAATATATAAATTACATAATATGCACTTTTTCAGGTTTTCTTTTGTGTTTTAACAAATACATGTTCAGCTTATGTTGCATCAGTCATGCAGGCTTACATTGGGTTACAGTATCTTTGATGTCTATTAAAGAAACCCGTTACTGAAATAAACGGCAAAATAGCAACGCGGTGGAATTTAGGTTGACGGTGCTCTGTTCACAGCTATTTGCAATCAGCTTTCTAAGAGGAGTGTGGCAATAACCCACATTAGGCAGCAATGGAGCAGTAAACATAAACACCTTGCCACTTTGTATTTTTCATGCATCATCGGGTAGAATGAATTGATCTTTATATGTGTGATTGGGCAGCATTGCTCTCAAATGCTGTTCTTTCATGGCTGTGTAATCGGGGTCACAACAGTTAGAAGGTAGTTTTGGCAAGCCTGGCAAACTGAACGTAGACGACAGAAGCCAAATGCATCATATTTGAAAGTGACGGACAAGTTTAAATCCGGTTTCGCTGAAATATTTAGAATACATCCCTGTAAGGTAAAAATATTTGTTTAGAATTCTTGTCTGAAATAGCCTGATGCTGTCCACAACAGTTGGGCTGGTCTTCTCCGGCACTGGCATGTGGGCCAATACAGCAAGAGCACTTATCGGTTTTAATGGCCTTAAAGGAAATCTATACTCCGAGAACAATGTAGGTCTCTATAAAAAGATATTGCATAAAACAACTCCTATGTAAAACCCTGCTTCATGTAAATAAACCATTTTTTCATAATATACACTTTTTTAGTAGCATGTGCCATTGGGTAATCATAAATAGAAAGTAGCCATTTTAAAAAAATAAGGACAGCATCCTGGGATCCTAGGATCCAATGGTGCACACAAACATAAAGTTAGGTCACATGAGCCAATTAACAGACAGAGTTGTGTCTTTTGCTTCCACACTTCTTCCTGTTACAGTTAGAGTTGAAATATTTCTGGTCAGGTGATCTCTGAGGCAGCACACAGACCATCATGAAATGGTGGTTCAAGGCAAGAGATGTAGAAGGACAATATTTACTTAAATATATATACCAGTTTGGTAAGATTATTTAATATGTCACTTAATTTGATATAAACTATCTGTTGCTCAAGTATTCATTTTGGGGGTATAGGTTTCCTTTAACATTTGCAAGAGATGATTGGGACTTTTTATGATACCGAGCCTAATGTACTAGCTCTTGTAAAATGTTAGTCTATGGAGTCATTAATAAGTTTAATGGCCACAAAGTGCCTGATGTCTCATCATATAGAAGATGGACATATTTTTCAACCCTCTCCAAGTATGTTCCATCCCTTCCAAGGAGTTTCATTGTTCATATCTTTATACAAGCCATTGATTGAATTTCATGGGGATTTCTAATATCCATATTATGGGGCAGATATTTCAAGGGTCGAACTGAAAACTTTAATTCAAATTTTATTTATCGTCAAAACTGTCAAATTTGACTAGGGAGTTTTTTTTTTTTTTAAACACGGATTTGATTTTCAAGATTTATCATACTCTGGCCTTTTAAAGAAGGATTCAACCTTTTAATTATATATGGGGGGGACCACAAAACAACAATGTAAAATAAGGGAAAACTGAAATCAGGGGGATGTAAAATTGAGGTTCCACTGTATGTGTGTGTTCAGAGCTATAATCTTTTAGCCTTTATATAACCCAGCATTTTGCAGAGAGAATATACATTGTTCCAGAGAGCTTACAATCTAAATCTCCTTCTGTATGTTTTTGGATCTAGGCGAGAACTATGAAATTGTGGCTTAAATCATACATGGGACCCCATAACCTCAATCCGATATCTGTATTCCTGTGTCAATAAAAAGTTAAATGATGAGAATTTAACAATGAGATCATTGATAGTCTGAGATCAGACTGAATACATGTCCAAGTGGCCTTTTGAAAACAACGTTTTTCTTGTATGAATATTCATATTTGAGAACTTTTCCTAAATACAAAGTATTGTAAGAGAGGAATTATGATGATCAACTTTGATCTTTCAAAGGTCAAAAAAATAAATTTAGTGTGTATGAGGTTGTCTGGAAACAATGGTGTTCTTCCAGTAAGAGAGGCAAAGTCATATGAATATTCTACAGCAGGCAATCATCAGAGTACAAGATACGTCAACATGGTACGCAGCATGGATTTCTTAGCATGCACATTTATTGATGTGTAATTTAATTGAAGTGACAACGTAAATGATGTATATCCTTTTTCTTAGGACAAAGCAATCTGCACATCTTCCAGTCGTATCCCCTCTTGTCCTTCTGAATGTCCAGTTGCCAAAACATCAAGGCTATTCTTTTAAAATCCATGTTTTCCAAATGCTTGTCATTATAAAGCTCTAAAATAAAAGTTGGGCTATTTTCATTGAATGTTCTACCTCCTCCCTTCCTTTATAATCAGAGCTCCCTATTTTCCTTTGAAAAAACAACCCCCCCTCTTTCTATAAGGCTAGGGCCAAAATCAGCCTGCTGAAATATGTAAGGAAATGTCAGCCCCTACCACAGGCAGTAGCCTCCCTCTTCTGTTTGCATTCGGGACCATTGTGTCGACCCTAGTGTGAACATACTCGGCGTATTTCAGCATGAAATGGAAAGTCTTGTGTTTGCTGAAAAACTGTGAGTTCACAATGGATCTGAATACATAAGAGAAGACGTAGGCAGTTGCCTGTGGTAGGGGCTGACATTGCCCTGTGTATTTCAACAGGCTAATTTAGGCCCATATAGTCCTTAAAGGAGAACTAAACACCCTTGCCAATAAAAACCCCTCCATAGCCCCTGCTCCCCCCCACCCCACACAGGTGTTAACACAAGTAAATGCCCCTAAGCCAGTAATTACTCCTCGTTGCAGAGTGAGCGGAACTCATGGGTGCCATCTTCAGTGCTTAAGTCATCTTCAGCAAGTAAGCTCCGTATCGTCATGTCCGGTTGAAGCAGTTTTCCAGTTCATTACAACTGTGCACGCACTAAAAGTGAAGAAAATTACCGGGAGTCGAAGACCTGAAGATTACCGAAGCACCAGAATATGGCACCTGTGAGCTCTGCTGCGCTGACTATGGAGGGTAGGGGGTTTTATTAGCAAGGCGGGTTGGTTTTCCTTTATGCAGCCTTTGAGCAGCTCATTATCTGGGGCTTCTCAGTCCACTAATAATTCGTTTTATTACCTTATCTGAGGTTCTGCGGGACAGGAAGTACTAAAGTGAAACTGGCTTCATATTCTTGTTTTTTACCAGAAATAATGGAAACCATAGATATTTCTTAATACAATAAGCAACGGGCAAACCCTATTCATTTAGCTAATGTTGAATAATGATGTGTGTATGTCCCTTTAAGGGTTCATAGACACAGGCTTATTTTTTACTTTTTGCATGTCTGATATGTGTTTGAGATGCAGACTTGAGTGCACCTAAATGCAAGAGCCAACCAATTTCAGTTTATTTCTTCCTGGTTTTACCCACCAGCATCTAAGTCTACGCTTCAACACAGTTGGGTTATATTGCAATTTTTCAAATGCAACTTGCTGCATTTCTATGCTTGTAACACATATTACAATAAGGAGATACAAATCAATCTTGCATAGACACACTTAGCAGCATCAAAGTGTATTATATATGTGAATTTGACGTGCTCAGCATACATTTCTAGAAGCACAAATACATCCTTGCGTAGAAGCCCTTAAACTAAGCACTGCCTTGTCCTAAATATGTAGCTAAACTGTAATAAACAACCTCTTGAGTTTAGTCTAGTGGTGTCCAATCTGCAGGCCCGAGGGCTGCATGCGGCCCAGGATGGATATGAATGCGGCCCAGATGGAAACCCTTGGTTCCCGAGGAAACTTCATGTTGCAAAGGATATAGGAGTAGCACCCATTGCCCAGTTATTAGTAATAATCATATAGTGTCTGGGGGTAATCTTTGACTCCTTTCTCTCCTTCTCTGATCATATTAACACCACTTTCAAAACCTGTCACTTTTTCTTACGCAATATTGCCAAAATCCGTCCTCTGCTTTCACCCGCTACGGCCAAGATGCTCATGCATGCTCTCATCCTATCCCGACTAGATTACTGTAACCTTCTACTAACTGGCTTCCCTTACTCCCATCTCTCCCCGCTACAGTCTGTATTAAACTCTGCTGCCAGAATTATCCTCCTCTCATCCAAAAGAGTACAGGCCCCTCTGCTGCTGAAATCCTTATCATGGCTTCCTATAAAACAAATAACTTATAAACTCCTCCTTATAACCTTCAAAGCCCTACATTCCTCTGCACCCAACTACATCTCATCTCTTGTTTCTCTATAGGTTCCTGACCAAAATCTCCTCTAAGAGCAACTGCTTGGTTGTACCCCCACTACTACTGCTGTTTCCCGTATCAAACCCTCTTGCCGCTCCTTATTATATGAAGTTGCATTCAGAGAAGGGAGTGGATTTTGGCAAATGGCAGGCCAGATTTGATTCCCATATTAGTGCCTTGGACCAGTCGATCTCTCACGGGGGTTCATTTACAACTCTAGGAAAATGAGCTCAGCTGTAGTTACCAATAGCAATCAGAGATTTGCTTTTATTATTCATCGTGCTGTAATTGGTTGCTAAGGGTAACTGTCCTTGGGCTAATGCACCCCCTGTTACTAAATGAGCCCCACTGTGCTTCTTCCTCCATACAAAGCTTTATATAGTAACTTCTCTCTGTGCTTTAAACCTACTGTGTGGTATAACATAGTCACACAGTAAGTAAGTTTGAAAAAAGACACACGCCCATCAAGTTCAACCTTTTAACTATTTTAACCTGCCTAGCTGCTAGTTGGTATTATCTTACGATTAAGCGGTGTAGATCTCTATTTTCGGAGGTGATTGGTTATTCCGTTGTAAAAATGATTTGCTAAATGCGAAACACCATGCAACAGTCAGGAGAGCAGATCTTAGTGTTTGATTCACAAATATATAACCAGAATGCATATACACTATGTACACATTTCTCATGGAAGCCATTTCTTCTTTTTTTTTTTTTTCTTCCCCCCTCAGAAAACAGAATCCACCGCTGAGCAAATGTGAAGAAAAACATCTTCTGGAGATCTTTCTGCATTAATCTAGGAATAAAAAAGAAAAGGCATCATTATCTTCTGTTTCATTTCACTCTTTTAACCTGATGTACCTGGGACTGTCTAGAGGAAGAGAGTCTGCTTTCCTCACCATGAGAAATCAGAATAATGCATTTCTTTCTATCAGACTTATTTCTGAGGGGGGGGTCTCCTGCACATTGCTGGCTTGGATTCATATTCGCACACAAATGCTACGTTTTATAAAGCTGTCTCTCGGCATCATTTCAAGTCTGCCCATGACCTTTTGGGCTAGGCATATACCAGAAAGGCAATCATGGCTGGCTTCTTTTTAATTATGCAATTGAACCATTTTAGAGTGCCCTAATTTGGATGTGCTGATTCTGAGTTCTAGCCAAATATTGATCACACGTACACAAAACAAAAGGTCAATTTAAAACGAGCCACGGAACAATGCAATGTCACGGGTTACTGCAAAGTGAAAACCCTCACAATACTGACATAAAGTGACCCAGCTGGTGAGTTCATTACGGAGCATCAAGGGTCTAAAAAAATGTTATTATTCCCTGTGCTCCACAACACCATAGATATCATATGACCACAGGGTCTGGAATGTGACCTTCAACCACTGTCCCTTAGCATTTAGATATACAGGTATGTATATTTATATACATTTTTTATTCAGAAACCCATTATCCAGAAAGATACAAAACTATGGGAAAGCCATCCTCCATAGACTACACTACATTCTATCCAGCTTTTTTTATAAACGTTTTCCTGTAATAATAAGAAAGTACCTGGTACTTGAGCCTAATTAAGATATAATTAATTCTTATTGGAGGCAAAACAATCCTATTGGGTTTAATTATTATTTAGATGATTTTTATCAGGCTTAGGCTTAAAGACGCACAAGGATATTAGTCACCCTGATCTCATCTAGAGCGTCAACTTATCCCCCCGAATGCTTTCTAATCGGCAGTACTATAAATTGCTGGTGGGAACATACGAGTCACTTCAGCTTTCCGAAGTTTCCTCGCAAGGCATTTCATTTGCAAAATAATATTCCATTCATTCATCATGGGATCCAGGCTAGAATGTTGCATTGGGTAGGTACCTAGGGAATACCTGAAAAGCATGGCATAAAACCCCTCATTTTCTAAATATGCCGTCAGTTTATGAAAAGCATAGAGAGGGATTTGGGTCTCTCTGATTGGATCAAATTCAACCTACCATGGTCACCTCCCCAGCGACATTGAACCACATGAGTGGAAAGAATACACTGAGAAGCCCATTAATCAAAGCTCCAATTTTTTTACTCTAATAAATTCGAATATACTCGAAATTCCATTGGGAGGGTATTTAAGAAAAAAAAATCAAATATCTAAAACTCGAACAAATATTACTGACCCGAAAGCTCGAATCAAATTCGACTAAAATCGAATTGAGTTTTATTCTTTAAAAAAAAAAAAATAATAACTTGAATTTCAGGAAGGCTAATAACATCTTCAAATTGGTCGCTGGACTTCTTCCATTGACTTAGACATGAACTCAAAGGTTTAAGGTGGCGAATAGTCGAATTCAAATTATTCCCAGGGTATAGGTTTGATAATTCTCAAAATTCAAATTGAATTCAATTTTGAATTTGAGCGTTTTGATCAAAAACAAATTGAAAATTTGAATATCCTATTCAATATATGCAAGTGCTATTTAAAGCCATTAAGGGAACATGCAATAAGATCAGCTGGCACAGCATTCTACACTCTTGCTGCCGTCATGTTGAAGAACCATTCCATTGCATCAGATGAAAATACTCTTGCCCCAGTTTAAAGGTGTAGTGTCTTGTCCATTTCTATGCAAAAAAAGCCCCAACCCGCCCAATATTTATCTGTAATGAGCAGTTATGTATTTGTAAAGAAGTATCATGTCCCTTACAAAAGCTTCTTAAAAGGGGGATGCTCTAAGGTTATTTTCCATAATGGATTTGCCTAGTGCAGTCCCATTAAAGTGGACCTGTCACCCCAAAAATATATTCAAAATCATATTTTATCCCATTAGTCAAGCAAAATGAACATTCATTACACTATATAAATTATTGTATTCTTGTTTCCTTCAGTCTGGGAATTCATAATTCTAGCAAGCAGGCAGGAGCCATTTTGTGGACACTGTTATTAAGGCAAGCCTTGCATCATCTCAGAATCTTGTTTGTGCATCAGAATGGGGGACCCAATGTCTATCCCCATGTCCTGGCTACACAATTAAATGGTTAAGAGAACTGGGGGGAATGTGTGGGGAGCAGTGACATCTAGGAAGTGCTGAATGGAAAGTGAAAGTAATTATCTGCCCCGCCTCTATGCCTAAGGCATAGAGGAGTGGCAGACAATATTTGATTGACAGCTGAGATTTTTAAATGAGTTTAAAACAGCTATGAATGCTTTAATAAAAATTTTAAATTGGATTTCATGTTTAATTTGAAAAGGACTTTTATTATACAGATTTTTGTGTCTGGGTGACGGGTCCACTTTAAGGATATAAGTGACTTGAATATTTTTACCTCCCAGGTGCATGACTTTACATTTATCAACATTGAATCTCATCTGCCACTTAGCAGCCCAGATTGCCAGTTTGTAATGATCCTGCTGCAAGGATGCCACATCCTGGATGGAATTGATGTTTAAAAACAGCTTTCCTTGAAACTCAGTCACTGCCAATATTTGTTCGATTTCTATCTGCCTCAGAATATGTTGTACTTCCTCCTTTATCACTCGGCCCACCCATAACACAACCGTGTGTTTTTAAACTATCTAAATGTGGCAGCTATTAGATGCCTAATCTGATGTAGACTCTTGGGAATGAAAGTGTGCTTCTACTACAGTTCAGCCGCATTCAGGCCACAGGAATGTGTCAGCAAGTGAAGCTCTGGGCTCAAGGCAATGCTGTAAACTTTCAATGAATTATACTGCAGCCTTTCCATCTACCAATATCGTTCACTGGTCAGCAATAGAGATTTCCATCTCAGCAATGACTGCAGTGTTGAATCTGACTGCCACATTCAGCTGTTTCTGCATAAACCCCCTGTTTTGACTGTAGCACCGTAGAGGCCAAAGCTATTTTCAGTGAATTTCAGAAAGTGTTGAGTCATTCATATGGCCCAGGTCTTTAGATAAACAGGGCATGTGTATAAAAAATGCAGTGGGCAGGGCTGTATTGATTGGTAATAAATCTGATGTTGTCTAAACCTGCAACACAGCCTACACCTTTCTAATTACTGCTAAAGGGACTATTGATTCTCAGTAATACGAGCTAAAATGCAATCTAGTTTATGTCAGTAAGTGTAGTACAAATTTCCCTCATTTAGCAAAACACAGACAGGATAAATCCGTGCTGTTATAGGGCATGGCATTCAGCAAGCATGGCTTCCATATCGCTCTTTGCCTGGAAAATTGCCTTTTCTGGCCACAGTGAAGACTGTTTTATATTATTAAATCCAATTTCCATTTCACTGTCATGACATTTAAAGACAAACAGAAGTTATAAATGATAATGGAGATAAATACCAAAATCAAAGTTCTCATGGTCTGCTTGCTTTTGCACTAAAGGGAAAACATCTTACATTTAGATTTCCACAGGTCCTGCAAATGTTTATATGTGATTATATAACAGCTGACATTTGTACATATCAGCTGGCTATTTATGCTGGACTGAACATGTCATTGATGGAATATAGAAAAAAAAAATCTATTATTAGCAATTTTAGCTTTGCTTTACTGTGATTTACATTCTATAGACAGGGATAATGATCCATTACTGATTTGTTCTTGAAAACAATTTTGGACTGCGCTTCAGACATTTCAGTCTAACAGACAGCAACTATTCAAATTAAGGCAAAGAAATGCATTATTTGAATTCCTTGAATCTATGATTTGTTCAAAACTTCTACAAAAGATTCAGCGATTACAGAAACACATTTGAACCCTTATCTGTATATCTATATGTGAACACAATACGTACAGTTCATTAAAGCCATTTGATGAATGATACACATTGGGGCAGATTTACAAAATTCTGTGAAGAGATCGAAGTTTGATTGAATATGCAAATTTGGCCACTTCGATCATCGAATACCGAAAATTCGAATGATCGAATAGATCGAATGATTTGATGTTCGATCATTCGACCATTCGATGATCGAAGGACTTTAACTTTAAAATTTCTTCAAATGCCTACTTCATCAGATTGAACCTACCGAATACCAATAGAAGTCTATGGGAATCCCCCATAGGCTTCTTTTACAAACACCTGCTCAAATACCATACACCTCGATCGTTCGAATCGTACAAATTTTTCAAGTCCTCGAAGGCATAAGTTCGATTTTTTCGTGAAATCGAATGATCGGTATTCGATCGTACGATTTCATCGAGAAATCGAATATCGAGGAAAAAGATAGCCTAGAACTATTCGATAAGCATTTGATAGTCGAATGCTTATCGAATTTCGAAGAGATTCGAGGGATTTTAGGTGAATATTAGTACACTTGCCCCATTATGTTTGGCTAAATAATAAGGGCAATAATTAAAGATTCAGGTTAAGTTTGGCTACATAATAAATATTTAAATTATGCAAAAGGGTTGTGATTTTTCCGCATCCTTCATTCAGTGCATTCCTACCAAGAGCAGAAGAGTTCCTTCCTGTAGCACAATGTTTACCTTATATAAAAGTGATTTTCTTTCATAATACGTTATTATGGGATCTATAGCTTGGTAGTATGCATCCAGCCTCCTTCTTATGGTTTCTTTGTTAACGTCATTCTGTTGGCTGGCCTTACTTCTGTTCAGGAGACGACTGGTCATAGTTTCGGCACAACAATCCAGGTAAATCACAATGTTTGGCTTGCTGATCTATTATAAAATAAACTTACATGCAGTTACTTGTTAGAGACATATCATACACTGTATATAATCATATGTGAGATGTAGACATATTAGAGTGTGTTCATTCTAGAAGCATTATTATTCTGTCCCGCATGCTCTGTACTCTGTACTTAGTGCCTGATAAAAAATCTGGTGCTCAGTAAAGAAAGAAGCTCCAGGATTGTTTCTTTTATTTCCACTTTCCACGGTGCATTTGGCTTTGCAAATGAGGCCTAAGTTCTTTGCTATAATGTTATTCTAATACACTTTGTAGTATCTTGTGCACGGTTTGTACCGTTAGCACCAACTTAATAACACTAATTGACTTTGTATAAAGATAATAACATTTGTTATGGAATTATTGTTTGCATGTTCTGGATCTGAGAATAACCCATGTACTTGGGCCAACCTTTGAATTTTCTTTCCTTATTGTTCACCTCCCAACATTTTTTTTTTCGGTTCAGTTGTTTTCAAATAGATCACTAGAAAGAAAGGCTTTTTTTTTAATTACTTGTTATTTATTTGTGATACTTTTTCTAATATTGAAGTTTAATTTTTTCACCTCCTTATGTCTTTCTGACGCAGCTCTGGGAGGGGGGGGGGTCACCAACTCTGTAAACGATTATGCATAGTAAAAAACTGTAAAAAATAAAACACTGAAAGCAACTGAAAAAAAGTCTTTATTTCTGGTGAACAATCTAAAGCCAAAATAACTAAAAAGTGTTTGGAAGGAATACAAGGGGGTTGCTCTAAAGATCCACATTTTCCCCCGGTTCACAACCAATATGCAGGCAGCATTTTTTTAATCTGATGCAGATACTCTGCAAAATTTGTGGTTTCAAGAAGAACTAAACCCTATCCTATTTTCTAAATAATTTCTTCTAAATAACTATAGCTGGAAATGTAGTGGGCGTGTGGTTACCAATGATATAGGTTATTAATCAGCTTGAGATATAAAGAGAAACTAATACAAATGGACTGCATTCATTACTGCTGTCATACAACAATATTGTAACAGTGTTGTTCCTGCATACACAATTCTTACTCTTGCTAAACTACAGCACAAATGGAGAAAGCATACCCACCTTGCACTCAAATTCTTCTGCCTGTTTGGTTTCACGTGGAAATCCATCAAGAAGAAATCCTTTTGCGTTCCCAAGGCAAGAGGCCATGGTTTCTTTAAGGAGTTCAAGGATAATATCCTGTTGCAACAGAGAAATCAAATTGCCCTTAATATGCTTCTTTTTTATGGTTGTGTTCTACAATCTTAGATATACCGGCAGAATAATGAAAAGTAAAAGAGTTCAGTAGTAGTTGTATAAAGGGCCTGCATTGTATTCTGCACATGTAAGGGGTCTAGTATCTAGAAAGTTCTAAAATGTATTCAATGTTTTACCACCAATATGGATTCAAGCAACTTAGTTCCCATCATGTACAAAGTGCTGATTTATTATTACAGAGAAAAAGCAATCATTATAAAAAGAAAATTGTGTTATTTGTGTAGGGACCCATAGATTCTATACATCATCTATGGAGTTAATCTCCTGCCTTTAGTATTTTTTCTGTTATTGGGTGTAACTACCTGTAACAGTTCTGATTCAACACCAGTAATTATTGGACAAAGGGTGCAATGGCCACTCCCTGCCACTAAAGCTTTATAATGTGTGCAGGGAGGGGCCTCTGCCTCTTTGGCTCCTGGTGTCTGTGCATCTAGGTGTTCCCATTGAGCCTGGGATCACCAAGGCCCCAGTAAAGCCATATGCCCTGAAGGATCTGTACTTCAGAGACTGAGTCAGGAACCAGGTAATCCTGCGAATAGGTTAGCTATCATTAGGGCAGATCTTTAATAGACTCTCAAGGAGAGTGAGATAGCCAGTGTTATATAGTATGAACAGCTCTGGTTCCATCAAGGAGTAATAACAGGAAGTGATCTTCCTACAAAGCTTCCCCGTATGCCTTTAGTGCGGGGTTTTCAAGTGGTTAGGGATTAGGCCTTTGCAGCAGTTACCAGTTCCTACGTTGATCCCCACACTGGCAGGAGGAAAGGCTTTCAGAGGAATTGATGTACCCGTGACTATTCTGCCTTATGGGAATACAGTGTGCATGTTTTGCTATATCTGCTCTGCTATCTCTCCTCCTCTGTGATATGCTACACCTGCACCAACTTGTGTGTGAGTAAACCTGTGGATCATTGCCTTGTGCATATATGAATAAACCTTTGTTACTGTTTTCACCAAGAACCTCCTGGCGTCCAACATCTATTTTATATACAGTAGCCTGTGTATTTGTGTATTTTATACCTCTTAAAGGGATAGCTTCCACTTAGCGAAGGCCCTGCCCTTCTCTTTAGTGTCGCAATGTAACCCATGCTCATCCACTAGCTGGACACTTAAACTAATCTGTTCTGCATTGCCCAGAAAAGCATTACATTTGCTTATGCTCAAACATATTGCAAACCTGGTTTCTCAAGGATTACTGGCAAAATCAATATATTTGCCCTACTGTGTAATTGTCTGCAATAAACATATACAGTAGGTATATATATATACACACACACACACAGTGCTACTAATATGGATTGCAATATTTCGTCATTATGTAAACCAATATAATATTTGACTCAATAAATAAAAAGGGGCCACATTAGTAATGGAAAAATTACAGGAGAGAAGCTCCATTTCTTTGGTTTTATATCTCTGATGTTCAAATGAGTGAGTCTAAAATAAGGGGCTTAATAAAGCTGTAAGAGGTAGGGGTCCAAGGTAAACAATATCAACACAATGCGAGGATTAGTGAAACTACAAGTGTAATTAAGGATATAGAGAATGAGTAACTTAGGCTCCAAAAGAAAAAACTGGCCTACCACATTCTTATTAAACCAACAATAAAAAAGAACGATGATGACACATTTAGGGTTGCCATCTGGCTGGTGTTTTACTGGCCTGGCAGGTAAAAGTGATGCTTGATGCCAATGTTATTAACAGGGTAAAAAAGTAAAAAATACAGGCATACTGTTTTGTTTTTTTACAAAAAAGTGATGACACATTGGTGCTGTGTGAATAATTTTCAATATTATAACACCCCCAGATGGCCTGCAATAGAGATCAGTACACACAAACAATTAATATTAATATATACAAGGTTATCTAAAATAAAAAAAAAATAATGTCTGTCTTTACTTAATCTTCACTTATTGTCCTCTACACTTAATGTTTTGTGTTTCCTTATATTGTAGTGCTCACTTACCCCATGGTTAACATTTCTGGAATATATCTGTAATTGGTGTATGACCTTGTGAATAAAGGAATGTGCTGGCCATCTAAAACATGAGGTCACACAGCATTATTGTTTGGCTGACAGGACTGCAGCTTGTCTTTGTCATCAAACTATATTGTGGACAAAAGAATAAAAAGTAACGTTTTGTCTGACATCAACCATCTTAAATAATATGTGTGGCCTGTGATGCTGGGTTTTCATTGCCGTTTACTTTTTTTTTTTTGCTTTAGTCCTTTTGAAATCTGATGAAGTTTAATATTTGTCTTAAAATTATAACCTTTGTCTGGAACAGTTTTGTCCTTTTCTTTTGATGACAAGGACACACTGTGTCTCGGTTGCAGAAAAACCTTTGTATCTTTACACGAGGAATGAAAAACGCATTGGGAACTGTGACTGACATTCAGAACAAAACCTTTGTTGAAGGAACAATATAAAATTTCCATGACTTTCCATGAAAAGTATTTCACTAATGTACTTAATGTCTACTTGTCTCCTGTGGCTGATAACTTTCCTTAGTACGACTGAGAAAACTCTATTGACTGCAGTAATAATTTATGCAAAATGTAGATATCACAAAGTGAAGCCTTGCAAGTTTTTTGCTTGCTAAAACTAGAGCATGCAGTAGTGTTCTGGCAAGACATCCAGTCTTTATAACTTACATTTTTTCCTAGCTATAGTATAAACATCTGTTTGCCAACTTTCATTTTCATAATAAACTGTTCCTTTAAGAACTGAATCTAAAGGGTGATTATCATCTACAATACTTTGAACAGTAAATTGTACACAAATGCTTTAAAAGTACTGTATGTATATATATATATATATATATATATATATATATATATATATATATATATACAGTAAATAACATTAATGCAGTTATTAACAAATCATTGGATAGGCTAAAACCTACATTTGTAAATGTAAAAACGCAGCATGAAATGCAGGACCTGGGGATAAAGCAACCCAGACAGACATGAGTGTTGCAAAACAAACTAGACACTTATGGTTAACAAGCAAAATTTTTTTGAATCCCAATCACTCCTTGTGAGCTTTAGGAAGAGTATGATGCATAGTAACATAGTAAGTTAGGTTGAAAAAAGACGCACGTTCATCAAGTTCAACCTTTTTTTTTTACCTACCTAACAACTAGTTGATCCAGAGGAAGGCAAAAAACCCCATCTGATGCCTCTCCAGTTTGCCACAGAGGGGGACAAAAACCTTCCTGACTCCAATATGGCAATCGGACTAGTCCCTGGATCAACCTGTAATATGAGCTATCTTCCATAACCCTGTATTCCCTCACTTGCTAAAAAGCCATCCAATCCCTTCTTAAAACTATCTAATGTATCAGCCCGTACAACTGATTCAGGGAGATAATTCCATTCTTCAAAGCTCTCACTGTAAAAAACCCCTTCCGAATATTTAAGTGGAACCTCTTTTCTTCTAATCGGAATGGGTGACCTCGTGTCATCTGGAAAGACCTACTGGTAAAATTAGAGAGATTATTATATGATACCTTATCACTTCCCCCCTTAAGCGCCTCTTCTCCAGCATGAACATCCCCAATTTGGCCAGTCTTTCCTCATAGCTAAAGTTTTCCATACCTTTTACCAGCTTAGTTGCCCTTCTCTGTACCTTCTCTAATATAATAATGTTCTGTTTGAATGATGGAGACCAAAACTGTACGGCATATTCTAGATGTGGCCTTACAAGTGCTCTATAAAGTGGAAGAATGACCCCCTCCTCCCGTGACTCTATGCCCCTTTTAATACAGCTCAAGACCTTATTTGCCCTTGATACTGCTGACTGGCACTGCTTGCTACAGACAAGTTTATCATCTACAAGGACTCCAAGGTCCTTCTCCATAATGGATTTGCCTAGTGCAGTCCCATTCAGGGTATAAGTGATATATTTTGCTGCTTTATATACTTTTTATATGAAACAAATAGAGTAGTAGAGTAGTATGTTCGTTATTTTCATCACTTTTGAATACTCTTATCATCGCAATTGAAATAGATGAGGCCATTTCATCCTTTTCCTTTTATAAAACCCCTAGGTTAGATGGCCTTTCAATTAGACTTCTATTTAATAACAAAAGCACCTTGTTCCTTTATTGCTCACAATGTAAAATTATACATGGGACGGATCTACTGTGATCAATGAGCAAGTCATTCTGAAACCAGATAAAGACCCTCTATGTGTTTCATATATGCCATTATTGTTTAACTCCTCTGATCAAACAGAGTTTATATCAGTCATACCTAACCACACAAGTTACAACTCATAAATATACGCATATTATATACCAATATGTCAACTCCATGTGATAATTCATGACCACAGAATTCTAGTCACCTTAAAATATGAAAATGCAATTCATAGAAACCATGTCTAACCTGGAGATAGGGCCACATTTCAGCACGTAAACTTATCTTAAAACACAAAATATTTCTCCTCCATTCTTGCTCTATAACCTTTGCTTTATGTGTTGCTCTGGAACATCTCAAATCCCTCTTCAAGAGTGTGGAGGGGGTCAGGACTATTAAAGAAATCATATTCAGAGAACACTGTGTTGTCCCTAGATGTTGTTCAGGCCCTCATGAATAATTGGTCAAAGTCACAGATATTCTGAGCTGGACCTCCAATTACTCCATTAAATTTTGAACTTGTCATTTTTTGGCAGAAATCCTTTATCTTTAAGTTGGGTAGAAAGGTACCACAGACAGTATCAATGATAGTTCACTTACCATTGGCACCTGATCTCCATGCTCCATGAGGTCTTTGATTAGTTTGCTTCTCTCTGTAAAAGTTCCTATGTCATTCTGCAGAAGGTCACTGACTGCCAGTGATGATAAGCCATATTTCTGTGATAGCTTTTCACACTGGGTTCCTTTGCCAGATCCTGGACCTCCTTTAATGCACAGAAGAAAATACACAGATTAATTACATATTGAATTGCTGTGTTAAAATGTATTGCAGTCAAATTACAAAAATGTACCAAATTCATTAGGAAAATATGCTTTAAATAGCAGTTTCATTTCTGTCAACGCAAATGCCAGAGCACTAAGTGTCACACAAACACTGCCAATCCAAAAGCACTTGAGTATGGGCTTTGACTGCACTCTGCGCCTAGTGCTATACTGGAAATCCAGTGCAGTTAGGGTTGCCACCTTTTCTTAAAAAAAATACCGGCCTTCCTATATATTTAGCTTTTTTCCCTATTAATAACATTGGGATCAGCCATCAAAAATATCGGTCAGGCCGGTAAAAAAACAGCCAGGTGGCAACCCTAAGTGCAGTGTCAGTAGGTGCAGGATAGCCCTGTACTTACCACTTGTCATAAAGCAGGTGTTACAAACAGGACATTATTACAGTCTTTGTCCGGCAGTGGCACCTAACTTGCACACCTGAATGGCGGTGGGGGGGGAGGATGACTTTATACCACCCTGCCCTGCTCTGTGAATACGACACTGCTGGATGCAGGCAACAATGTATTCATGGAGGTGACAAAAATCAGAAAGCATATACCTGCTGCAATTTGCGGTGTGCTGGCCAGTATGCAAAGTACAAAACACATGGCATATTGTGCGTATTATTTGCACTTTGCACCCTGACCATATATTTTTAATTGCATCAGCAGGGTCAGACTGGGGATTCCATGGTCCACCGGAACAGCAACTTTGAGCATTCTCCTTGCAAGCTCAAGGGTCCCCCTGACCCCCCTCCTTGTGTGGGCCATGTACCCCTTACCACTTTTTTTTTATTAACTGCAGCTGTGATTGTAGGAGAGGACAGTCCAGGCAGATGAGCAGGCCTGGGTAAGCCATTCCCACAAAGGCTGAGGGGCCAAGGTTTTTTTTTCCCATTGTCCCACTGCTCCAGTTCAACCATGTGCTAGTTGGTTTGCCAAGACCCAGCTTACATCAATGTCAGGCCTTTTAGATATTGAAGATATATCTATACTGTATATGTCTTTATATATCAGCCTCTAAATATGTGCTGAAAGCTATTATAGACAGGTTTGGACTCAGTCTCAAAGCAGTGTAGAAGGAGCACTGTACTTTATAGATATTGCTCTTTATATACCATAGCAACACCCACTGCACCCAATATTTTCCACAGGTTGCAATTCCGTCATAGGTTACCCCTGTGAAATACAATGACAAAGAGGTGCTGAAAGCCATATTTATATTAGAGGAACATCATGTAAAATGAACATCCAAGTAGAAAAGGAAACTGGCAAAAATGACACTGAATAAGGCAAAGCTCTGCAATTCTTAGCATTTATACTGCATCAAGTATGTGTGCAATCATATTAAGGATTAAGTCCCACTTCTTATGCCGATGTAGGTCAGGCATGTTGTTTATATGTATATAGGGTTAATTACTTGGTTTAAAGAGGACCTGTCACCTTGAGACATGTGTAAAATATTTCTTTTCCATCCTTAGTTAAACCCTTTAGTCAGCTGTTTTTGTCTATATCTGAAATGGATTAGAAAATATCCTTCATGTAAAAAGTGCTTCATAGGCGCTGCCATGTTTAAACACCCCTTTGTTTTCCGTGTGTGGGCTGTGCCAAACTGCCAAATCTCATTCATGCTTAGTCAGAGTATACTCTATGATAGACAAGCTCTGTGTAACTCATGTCACACCATGACTTGATATTCTATGGGAATTATCTGAAACACCTTCTATTGTTCTATTCAGATTGTGTGGGCTACTCCAGCCACTAACAATTGCACAAACTGGTGATATCGTGAGAGGAGTCTGCAGTACTGATTCTACCCATGATGCTTTGCTCTCCTGACTTTCTGGAAAGTCAGGGCTTCAGTTAGTGTCTCATGCACATTTTGAAAAGTAGTTATAAATTGAGAATTAGTGAGATTTGAGCATAATAAATAGGGATATGTGGGTGGTTTGTTTTAAAAGTTTTATTTCCTTCCTAGTGTTAACTCAATCATGACAGGTTTCCTTTAAGGCTAATAACATAGCATTAAGAGCAACAGAATTTGACTGTTTAGCACGGCATTTAATAATGGGTTACACCGTATCTTCAGTATAGAATTATATGACTCATTCACAATTAAACAGTCATATATAATTGCATAAACAGAAACCAACCCTGCAAACAATTTTTGGTTGAATATACTGAAACAATAGCTACTAAGGTTTCATTTTATTCTTCACTAAAATGAAATCAGGCTGAATTGTTTTTTAAAAAAAGGTTCATGGGAGAATGTTTACTTGTGTTCTGAATATACCTTTGTGTCTTATTAGAATTTAACAGTACACCTGGAAATCTTTTACATCTACATTTTTCACATCTAAAACTGAAGTAATGTATAGCCCCAACGTTTTGCTTTTCTTTAAATAACGGCAGTTGTCTTCAAAATTAAGGGCCACGTACTGTTATTTAATTATAAGTGCTCCCTCATTGGGGAAAATTCACTAACCTCCATAGAATCGCTAACGATGCCTTGGCCGCACTTCACTACAAGGTTTGTACAAAGTATGCATAAGCTGATGTACAAACCTTGTAACTAAAAGTGTCTCTTTTTTCCAAGTATAGGTAGGTTTCCTCTAATCCAATTGTTCCTTAAGGTTGTATAATGAGGGTTCTGGGATAATTTGTTTAAATTTAATATATGATATAAGCCACACACCCATGCACCAGACTGACTTTTAATTGCAACACATGGATGAGCTGCATTTTTTGTTTTAGTATATTATATGGGGGATAGTGGCTTTCCCTTTAATGCTTGCTCTACCAACCCCCGCATCTCTAAACACAGTCCAATAGATCACTTAAAAGCTCATAATGCTGAATGTTTATTTGGAAGAGGTCATGCCAAATAAAGAGAGAAGCAGGTATGGTCTTTCTCCACCCAAAGAAAATACCCTTATATCTTTTCTCATTTAGATAGGACTGATGCATAGACACTGCCTTGGCGGGGCGCATCAGCTTATGCATACTTTGTACAAACCTTGTAACTAAAAGTGTCTCTTTTTTTCCAAGTATAGGTAGGTTTCCTCTAATCTAATTGTTCCTTAAGGTTGTATAATGAGGGTGCTGGGATAATTTGTTTAAATTCAATATATATATATATATATATATAATTATATATATATATATATATATATATATATATATATATATATATATATATATATATATATATATATATATATATATATATATATACAAATACAAAAGGTCCTCTGCACTCAACCCATTAACAATATATTTAAGACATTACATTTTGTGCATACAGCTACTGAAAAATGCCTACCCTTCAAACAACGGGATTGTAAAAATCAGTGGTGAGCACAACTTTTCTTTCTTGTATATGTATATATATATATACATACAGGTATGGGATTCGTTATCCAGAAAGGCAGTCTCCCATAGATTCCATTATAATCAAATAATGATTTCCTTTTTCTCTATAATAATAAAACAGTAGCTTGCACTTGATCCAAATTAAGATATATTTAATTCTTATTGAAAGCAAAATCAGCCTATTGGGTTTATTTAATATTTATATGATTTTCTAGTAGGATAAGGTGTGAAGATCCAAATTATGGAAAGACTGTTATCAGGAAAACCCCAGGTCCCAAGCATTCTGGATGATAGGTCCCATACCTGTATATATATATATATATATAGTAACATTTTATAAATCACGAATACACTGCTTGTAGCCCACATATCCTAAATGTTGTAGCCCACATACAGAACAGTCATACGCACATATTGTCTTCTCTGTAATTGCATTCTCCTACACAAAAAGATCTAAGTTTCTAGTTAAAAAAAAAAAAACACTTTGCTTTTAAAGTTAAAGTAAAAAGAAGCCTAAGGCATGGATGTCTTCTTTGCCCTCAGTACCTGTATTTTTCTTTTTAGACTTGTCAAAGATTTACGCAATACGCTGCTATTTGCTTTCAATTCAAGGGAAACAAACAACAGTAATATAAACTA
This sequence comes from Xenopus borealis, assembly GCA_024363595.1. Lineage (NCBI taxonomy): Eukaryota > Metazoa > Chordata > Amphibia > Anura > Pipidae > Xenopus > Xenopus borealis. The sequence goes on from CM044437.1 coordinate 71,929,060, forward strand.
AATGGTATATATAGCCTCCGGCTGGTCTGTCTAAGACAGGGAGCCATATTATGTTGCCGAATGCAGGCAGTGCTGTAGTTTTGCCATGCAGGTTTCCATGTTTCAAAATGGAGCCCAGAGACCTGAAACAATGTTTCAATGTTCAATTGTACTTGTTTAGTGCACCTGCACTCCGTTAAATACCCAATCGTAATTCTTGTTGCAAAAAGTGTCTGTAACCTAGCAGTGCAGAATCAGAAGATGTTACAGGGCATAGCCTGCAGAACAGGATGATGAACAACATTTTCAATAGCACCCTGTACATGTTGTACTACGAGATACTTCTTGGTATAGCAGCTTTTTAAAACTCAAACCTTTTGTGAATTGTAAAGTGGCACTTTCCCTGCAATGGTAATAAAGGTTGCACGGTATAACTAACAAACAGGTCATGTTTGCAGCTCCGTTTCTGACATTTTCAGTATAAATGATACCATTACCAACCTAATTTTAGGATTATAGTAGAAAACTTACTGCCTCTAGCTTTCCAGCTCTGTGGCTTTTTTTTTTTTAAGTCAAAATCAATGGCAAGTTATTATAAGGAGAGACATTCACTTTATATTTGATTGCAGCACCAGAAAGAAATGTAAACACCATGAGAACAGACAAATATATTTTGCTACGAAATGTAACACAGCAATCTTTAAATCTATTTATAAAAATCCTAGAAAATCATTAAAATATATATGAATATGAAATACAGTTAGCTGATCAAAGCATAGGTAAAACTTAAAAATTAAAAGTGGCAGCCCAATACTAAAGTTTAGAGAACCGATACATCTCCCTGAAACACTTCCCATCTATCCAACTGTAATATACATTTATACACGGCTGTCAAATAATTACTAAAGGCCACATACAGAAACGGCCTGTGCTCTGCTGAGATCCTACTTGGGTTTTCTGTGGCAGTAGCAACATTTTTTACTGTATCCCAGTGTCTGGTAGATAGCTGGGTTAGATATTAAGGAAAGCACCTCATTTAATTTGTAGTATATTTTAAATCTATAGCACATGTATACATACATTGATACTTTACAGTGCTACAGAATATGTTGGTGCTTTATAAATATTTATAAATTATAATGATAATGCATACTTCTTAATGATAGAATGCTAGTGGACAGAATACTGTTTAAACACATCTAATACAGTTAGAGTCGAGATTTGGGGTTGGCCCACCATTCATGATGGCTGCTAAAAATAATGTAAACATTACAGCAGTATTTTGTTGCCATTAATGTGGATTCTATCTATCCATCTATCTATCTATCTATCTATCTATCTATCTATCTATCTATCTATCTATCTATCTATCTATCTATCTATTATTTATCTATCTACAGTGTCTGTCTGTCTGTCTGTCTGTCTGTCTGTCTATCTATCTATCTTACCAAATAGGCTGGATTTGCTTTCAATACGGATTAATAATATTGTAGTAGGGATCAAATACAAGGTATTCATTTATCATTACAGAGAAAAAAACCATTAATAAAAATCAAGATTATTATGAGAGACTGCCTTTCTATAATTGTGAGTTTTCTGGATAATGAATCTCATACCTATTGTACGTGGACAATATTTCACTTGGCAAAACACCGAAATACCCTCTTACCACCTCTAGGAGTTTTAATGTCACATGAAAGCATTAACACTGGCAGTTGTATTTGGCTCAATCTTAATAAATGTCCTTGAGTTTACAAGTCTAATCTCTGGGGAAGGTTTTATTTAGACTGTCTGCCTTCTTGTGAATTCAGTCTGATATAAGATAGGAATGATATTCCCCACTGTATCTTGTTTAAACAATTGTTCATAGTTATGAATAATTAGTAGCCTTGAGGTATGGGGTGCCATGTTATGAAAAAACCTCTGGCTAATATAACCCATAGCTGTAATAAAGTATATTGTTTAGGCACACACAAATTTAATGGCCTTTGTAGAAGCATGTTGGCCTGTTGTGGTCATGTCACATGGAGAGATTAGTTAAATCTTCACTACCGCAGGTGACAAATCTCCAGAAAAAAAACTAGAATACACTGAATAACAGTACAATTGCTGCAAGTAAAACTTAAGTGATCTGACTTAACTATGGGAAATTGCCTCTTTGCATTTTCCCATGATTAATCCAGCTTGCTACAAATAATATGTTTTGCTTGCAGAGATTGTAAAGTTGTTAAATGGAAAGTTTTTTTGCAGGAGATTTGTCGTCTGTGCTAGGGAAGATTTACCCATGGCTGACAGATATCCCTGTGTGCCATAACCCTTATACTTCTTTCCTATATAAAAAATAGTGTTTTCACTTACCTACTACAAATATTACTTTTGCCTTCTTCAGCTCTTCTGTAATGAGAAAAATATACAAGCTCAATTATAAGACTGTTCATATGTTTTTGGAACATTTGTTTTTTAGCATCTATGGTGTTTCTAGTCTTGCAAGTATGTTTAAAGGAGAAGGAAAGCTGCCAAAGTAGTTTATTGGCAATAGATTAATCACTATTAGCCAGGTCCGGGCCAAGGGGTAGGCAGAGTAGGCACATGCCTAGGGAGCAAAGCTGGGGGGATGCCAGGCACGTGCCTCCTTTGTCGCCTACCCCCAGTCCAGTCCCCTCTTTTTGCCAACCCTCTATGAATTTCACTTAGGTCTGCGCCCCTGCGAACACACGTTCCCGCATGCGCAAGAGCACCAATTGGTGCATGCGCAGGAGCGCCAATTCATGCATGCGCCAGTGCTCTAAGCTGGCGCCACATCTGCCTGGCTTGCCTAGGGTGCCTTTATGGCACGTTCCGGCACTGGTGCAAGCTATAAGACTACATTTATTCTGTAGAATGTTTTACCATACCTGAGTAAACAGCTCTAGAATCTCTCTCTATTTGTTTAGGATATCAGTGGCCATTTTAGCTTGGTGTGACATCACTTCCTGCCTGAGTGTCTCCCAGCTCACTCATAGCTCTTGGCTCATAGAAGGGAAGGGGGAAAAGGTAGGGGAGAGGAAGAGAGGAGTAAACTGAGCATGCTCACAAATGTGGTGTTTCTTTTGACAAAGGACTCAGAGCATCATTACTTTGAGGGATTACTGGTGTATTTATATAGACCTTTCTGATAAAGCTTACTTAATTTAGTCTTTCCTTCTCTTTTAAAGGATATTGTTTCCTTCTCTTTTAAAGGATATTTTTTCTTCCCAATTGGTGGGCTTGAAGGCTTGACAGGGTTGGGGCAGTCTGAATGATTACATATGTCTTTAGAACTGTCAGGAATGTTATTAATAAATTGCTAGCTAGTGCTAGTTACAGGACATGTATTGGTGTGCTTCCATATATATAAGCAGTGCACATTTCTACTGGCATGTAAGAGTCACTAAAAAGCAATTACAAAGAACAATATTTTAGTCAGGAGATTATTCTTCTTATAATAAAAGTTACACATTCTAGCTGTCAAAACGATCCCACTGATATATTAGCAATGGAATTCAGGCAAATGGAACATAAATCACTTCACTGACAGCACCTATCATTTTCCTAAAACATACCTCTTAGCCGGCAGTCATCACCAAAGGGTTGCACAAGCTCGGGCCTCTGAGAAGCGGCAAAGAGAAAACACAGAAAGATTACGTGTCAAGCTTCATAAAGTGCCTACTATTGAAGGGATGAATGATATGATCACTGCAAAGCATAACAACACCTTAAATTAAAACTAAGTATGTTTTGTTTTTACATTTTTTAAAAGACCCATTTCCTGAACTAGATGTTTCAGATAGTTATGAATCTGGACCAGGAAATGGAACCACAACCCTCTGTGAATGACCAGGTTGCCCATGGCTGATCTAGGTGCATCACATTCATAATTAACAAAACCAATTGACAATATGCTTATCTGTTAAACCATGCTACTTAACCTAAAGTTGAACTGACCCTTTAAAATTCTGATCCTGGGGCTAATTGCTGTCATTTTGGGCCCTCCATAAAACTGCATATTCTTTTTTAGACTGACCTTTTGTTGTGACCAACAGTCCCAGATTCGGTGGTCCTAGCGCCAGCCCACATACCTGCACTCCCCAGTACTTCTCTGAAAGCAGCTGGGCGGCATGCCGCCCCAAATATTCTGCCGCCCTAGGCCTGGGCCCGGTGACCCGCTTGTTCTTGACCTCCACTACTTGCTCCCAACCCTGACTTCGGCACCCGTTCTTGCTTCTGAATTCTTGCCGGGACCCTGATCTGTTAACTACTATTTGCTTTATCCATTGGTGCTGTGACTTGGTCCATACTCACTGCTTACTTTACACTACACTGGCTCTGATACATGCTCATTTGAGACCCTGTTAGTGTTAAGGTGGTCATACATGTGCAAATAAAGATTCTTTTTTCCCCTCCAAATGGAGTTGGCAGCTTATTGACCCATGTATGGGGCAGATTTGAAAATACCATTGGTAGGGGCTGCATTGGTGTGTTTATTGTGGGTGCTTCACAATACTCAATTTAAGGTAAACTTGCCGCTTTCGTTATTATTTCTCTCTCATTTTGTATGTGGGGGGGCAGTGGCTCTGGTTGTATTTAGAATTCCTGCCATATAACAAGTTAAGATTTCTGCTGTTTATCATAACAGAAATAACCAGAAAAGGTACACGATCCCTTTTCTGGAAACCCATTATCTAGAAAGCTCTGAATTATGACATGACCATTGTCCATAGAGCCAATTTAAAGCAAATAATTCAATTTTTTTTATTATTTCATATTTCTCTGTAATAATAAATCAGTAGCTTGTACTTGATCCAAACTAGATATAATTAATCCTTATTGGAAGCAAACCCAGCTTATTGGGGTTAATTTAATGGTTAAAGGATTCTTTAATAGACTTAAGATTTAGTAATTTGGAGACGTAAGGTTTGGAGATCCAAATTACAGGGAGATCCCCTATGCAGAAAACACCAGGCCCTGAGCATTCTGGATAACAAGTCACATACTTGTACCATCATAAAATGTGCTGCTCCATGCAACAATAAAATTATTTTATTATTTCTCAATTTTAAGGAGGTCAACCTATAACAGGGTAAACGCCATGTCCCCCTCCCCCGTAAGCCTCCCCCCAGCCTACTTTCCCCCACCGTGCAAATGCCCCTAAGTTGGTACTTACCACCACAGGGCAGGTCCTGAGCGTGGAGTTTGCAGGCGCCATCTTCTCCCCAGCCGTCTTCTTCCAGGATCCATCGGCGTTTGGCGGCACATGCGCAGTAGGAGCATTTGCTGGCTCAGCTCTACTGCGCATGCTCCGAAAGTCACAAAGTTTGAATTGGAAATTTTTTTACTTTCGGCCCATGTGCAGTAGAGCTAAACTGGCAAACACTCCTACTGCGCATGCGCTGACAAGAGACGAAGAATCCAGGAAGAAAACGGCTGGTTAGAAGATGGCACCTGCAAACTCCACGCTCAGGACCTGCACTGAGGGGGGTAAGTAGCAAGTAGGGGGGGAAGAAGGCCAGGGGAGTGGGGCTTACAGGGGGGAGGGGGGCATGGCGTTTACCCCATTATAGGTTGACTTCTCCTTTAAGGAATCATAATTATTATAGAGAAAAAAAACTTTGCTTAAAAAAGACTATGGTGGATGGTCTTCCAATAATCCAGAGATTTCTGGATAAATGATTCTATACCTGTATTTTTAGACAATATACTGCTGTCTGATTATTTGCTTAATGTGTTTTTACAGTTGTATTATTATCAGTTTATGTGCACAATGCACAGGAGAATGAACCAAAGTTGGTGGTTCAGCAGAAGCTGAGCTGAGAGAGGGATAGTTAACCTAAACATGATTATTTAAGAAAGGTACAGATTTTTTAATTGATTGCATTTAGAAAGTTTCTTATTCCAGTTTGATGAAGCTTATTTTACATTTTTATTTTCGTGACAGTTCCCCTTTAAATATAAAGTCCCCAACGTCACTGAGAAAATCATAGTTTTATTGAGAACGTTATTAATTACAAACGTCATATGATGTACACAAGAGACTAACCCTAATCACATTCTCAGAGAGTAATGAGCATATTATTAGTATTCTGTTTTCAAAAAGCATAGCTGGCTTTTAAGCTGGATTTGTGCAGACTTTGGAGACTCGTTTAACAATTCTCAGAATCAGATGGTGAATGCCAATGAAGAATACACTGTATATATATATTTCATCACTCACAAGATATAAATGGCCTTGAATAAATGTCTGATAATCGTAGCACATTTCAAAGCAAATTAGCAATTTCATTTTTAATGTTTTCTGAAAATACACTGCAGAAACAGCTGCACCAACTCCTCACATGATTATTTGTCATTAAATCAGAAGGATATTGCCTTAACCTGCATGTTATGGGGCTGCAGTGCTGTACAGGGTATAAAAGTACAATATATAAATCACATAAATATATATCAGAATCATAGTAGAACAAAGAGCTTTTTTTAAGTGCTATGTGGTAAGAGACATGGGAAGGAGGTCCCTGCCCTGTAGAGCTTACAGTCTAAGTGGATGGGAGACTAACATACAGGCACAAATGGAGATGAAAAAGTGCACAAGGTAAGGCATAGTCAGTAGGCATAGGACTAGGCTAATATTCTAGTGCTCCAAAAGGTAGGCTCTTAGTTTTTTTCTTGAATAGATTGAGAGAGGATTCCTTACAGAGGAATTCAGGGATTGAATGCCAGAGGTAAGGAGCAGCAAGATAGAAGGGTTTGAGACAAGAGGTGGCAGTGGATGTGGATGGTGTGTAGAAAAGGTGGCTCTGAGAAGAGCGGAGAAGACGACCAGGAATGTATAGCGAGACAATCGAAGCAGTCATTACAGGCTACATTTGTACAATGTGCAGTTGTGCAGCTTTCAGATTCTTTTTTTATACCAAACATGGCACCTCTCCTACTTCTCCATAATACTCTTCCTGAGTGCCAGTTCCTGCACTGTCATACACAGAATCCATTTCACCTTCTTAATGACCAAAAGACCTCAGATGAAACCTTTACTCTGAATATAACCTCCTTCTCTCCTCCTGAATAACTTCACACTCCTAGCTTATGTCACAAAAGGGGTTTTCACTTCTGCTGTAAAAAACACCAATGCACACAACAACAATGTAACAATATAAGGCTGACCAGTGCAATAAGGGATGCACTAAATCCACAATTCAGTTTGAGATTAGGCCTTTTTCAACAGGATTTGGAGTCTGCCAAATCCTTGTGTCTGGCTGAATTGAATCCTAATTTGCATATTTAAATTAGGGGTGGGGAGGGAAATCATGTGACTTTTCATCACAAAACAAGGAAGTGAAAAAAATGTTCACACTTTTTCCTTTCCTGTCCCTAATTTGCATATGCAAATTAGGATCCGGATTTGGTTCGGTTTTTGGCCATATCTTTCACAAAGTGGACTTGGTTCATCCCTAAGTGCAATTAGCATCAGAATTTAATAGTCAGCCTTGTAGCATCAGCTTAATAATTAGCAACGATCCCTAAGCTTAGCTTCTCAACAGCTGCTCAGAGCCCACTGAGCATGTGGGTGTCGCAGACACTTTCCAAGATGGTGACTCCCTGTGACAAGTTTGAAGTCCTGGATCATTGCTGCTATTGAGAGGCTGAAACATTAGGCTGTTTTCAGTAAAGAAAACTTGGCATTTTGAGCCATATTCAGTTTTAGGGGTTAGTTCTCTTTTCAGTGCCCTCTGTCAATAGATCCAGCACACCTGCACATAAAGAATTTGGTGCAGACCTCATTCGCACACTGAACACCAGAACTAAAGTCAGGCAGTCTGCAAAAATATTTGGCACAACTGTGTCTGATTTGTGGCCATTTTAACGAATCACACACACAGTTGCACCAGACACAGCCATGGGAAATAAACATGTTCATTGTATTCAAAATGGAACTTTTAACGCTGCACCATGGCAATTGAATGTGCCTTAGTTTTTTTTCTGGACATTTTGACAGTAACCACACAACCAACTGAAACCTTATTAATTATTGGGCCAATAATGGAGCTGTGACTTGTCAGGCTATTGCCATCTACTTCTTTTTCAGGTTTTTCTATCCATCCAATATTTTATCCATAGAGTAGAATGCCTCTCTCCATTCTCTTCTTCTATCATATAGAAACTCACTGTGGGCCAGTGCAGCCCCTTGTTTTACAAACTTCACTAAAGAATATTTAGAATGCAGATTATATATTTTACAATATCTCACTGTACCCTACACAACCTTTACATGCCAATTTTTTTCTGGATGTCCCTCAAAATATTTTTTGACATAAACATCCACTAATTTTCTGTATAATGACATGGTTGCTCAAGTAAGCTGTTCAAGCAATTTATCTTCCTTAAGAAAAATGTAGAATGATTTGGCAAAGCTGTGTGTTGCCTTTTCTCATTCAGGGCAGTGTCGGACTGGCCCACCAGAATACTAGGAAAACTCCCGGTGGGTCCAAGGTGTCAGTGGGCCCTCATGCTGACCTATTTCATGGCCATTCCCTATTTCTATGAGAGCAAAGAGGCTAAATAGATGGAATAATTGATTATAGTATGTAAAGAAAACAAGCTAGGAGAATAGAGTTTGATTGAGGAGATGAAGAATATTAGTACTGAGAGTGGGCCCCTGGTCTAAGGTTTTTGGGTGGGCCCCTAGTGTCCCAGTCCGACACTGATTCAGGGACACCACATGATGCATTCAAACATGATAACCAAACTCCCGTTCACATTTGAGTATGATTGACTTCCTGAAAACTAGATTTATCAAGCTTTCGCTGGAAAAAACTCAACCTTTTTTGGTTTATCAAGTGAAAACCCTGAATTTTTCAAATTATTCAGCGCAGATCACAATGTCAAGAAACAACTTCAGGGACATCTGCCATTGACTTTACATGACCTACATAGGTTTGAGATGGAGTATTTTTGGATTTTTAGCAGCTTTGGGGGATGATAAATCCCGAAAAAAATTTAGTTTCTTCAAACATTTTCCAAAAACTTTGTTTGATCAAAAGTATGACAAAAAAATAAAGGTTTAAAAAAATGGGCCCCTTAGAGATATCTTTACCATCAGCTACAGCTAGCCTTTAGGAAAACATACAAACCACCCACAAAAAGTAAAGTAAAGTAAAGTAAATTTTGGATAAAATATTATGTATTTACCTGATCTTCAAAATTTGGCTCCAAGTCATCAGCTCCACTGTCTATAATAAGACTAAGGTCAAGCTCACTTGGCTCTACAATATAAAAATATTTTTTTTTAGTGTAATGCATCTTGAAACCAAAATACCAACATTAAATGCCCCTTGCTATAACTGTACTGGCCTGCAGTTTGCAGGAAACATAAAACACATAACAGTCATATAGAATCAGTAATGACTTCTATCCATATCCATATTGTGATAAAAATGCAGTTATAACAGGCACATTACACTAGAATAAAATACATCTGAGACTAATAATAATATTTATGTTCCAAGTATGCAAGAAAAAATAAGTTACACATAATAAAATAAAATTGTTTCCTAAAAGTTTTCAGACATATCAGATATAAATAAAAGGACAATTGGTGATTTGCAGATCATTTAAACCACAAATTTAATTCAAAAAAACATATCAGATGTTAAAAGTGGGACATTTTATTGTTTTCTGAAAAATATATGCTTGTTTTGCATTTGATGCCAGCAATGCAATAAAAAAAAAAAACGGTTGAACAGGGGGCAAGAAATGACTGGAAACATTATTTCCGGGTAGAAGATCTCACCAACTGGCAAACGGTCCGTAATATGATTGGGTATAAAAAGAGTAGATTACAGAGAGGCTGGAGCTCTCAGAAGTAACGATAGGAAGGAGGAGCCCTACACTGTGAAACATTGCATGAGGACAAATATTGGAAATATTTAAAGGAGAAGTAAACCACCCTTTTCCCCACCCCAATTCGCCACCTTCCACTGGCACCCTCCCTGCTTCATTCCCACATTGTGTTCTACTGGTATAAGTTTCCCGTACAGCAACACTGATGTATATATGCAGAGTAACGCAGTGAAGCTCAAGGGCCTCATGTGTGGCAGCTTCTGTATCTTCCTTCGTTTCTGTTAATTACAGAAACGAAGGAAGAATATCTGGAAGATACTGAAGCTACCAAACATGGTTCCCTTAGGTCCGCTGTGCTATTCTGCATATATAGGTAAGTGTTGCTGTACGAGACACTTATACTAGTAGAACACAGTGCGGGGAGAAAGCAGAGAGGGGGCCGTGGAGGGTGGTGAATGGGGGAATTTAGCTGTTGTGGGGGTTTACTTCTCCTTTATAAATAACGTTGTTTTCAGAAAAAAAATTAATTTCTCATTTTCCACATCTTATTTTTCCATTAAAATGGGGTTTAAATGATTTGGAAATCATTCCATTCTGTTGTATTTATACTTTGCACAGTGCCCCAGCGTTTTGGAAATTAGGTTGTAACGACACAGCAGTAGACACAACTAAACTGTTTCTGCATTATTTTTGTGGCTTTCTGTCAGGACCCTTAATCTTCCATTTTCCCAAATATGTTTTGCCGTGTTCGCTTTGGAGGTTCATTTTTTTTAGCAAGTGTTCAACTCATGAAATTGCAATAAAATATACAGACAAGAAATTATTTTCTTGCAATCATCTCTTTTTTTTCTTTTGCCCAGTTAACACTACTGTGCTACAATTGTTAGCCTTAATGTGTCATTTGTTGGACAAAAATGACAAATTACTGACAAAAGAATCATTAACGCCACTGCTTAATGCAGTAATGAATCAATTTAATGAACAGGTTCCAATTCACGTGCAAGATCTGCCCTCGCTTTGCTCCTTACATACACGAATACGGGTATATATGAATGACATTTCCTGTCAATTACAGGAAATATTCCATTGTTTTTAGCTTGCTATATGGTTAATCAGAGATTGGGCAGAAAAGCTTTTTTTCAATAACGCTACATTGGAAACAAAGAATGAACCAGTCAGAGTGGTATTAGTATTTGTTGATAAAGGCAGCTAATGTAGCAGCCACACAATAACAAATTATGTGTACAAACTCATATGAGCAGAAAATAACCGTGCTGCCCAGCTGCTTTGCACTCTGCCCAAAGACCTGATTTGCTGTGTGGAACACATTTAAGATCAGTCAGGAAATGACATGGCAAAATTAAATCAATTTGCCTGCCAATTTTATCAGAGATCCAGAGCAGCTGCATAGTTCTCTTTCTATGCTACCTTCCAGATGTTTGTGACTCCTCTGTTCTTACTCATTTACTTTTTAATGTATTTTGTGACTTTCGCAGAAAATGGTGTTGCCTATTAGGCAGGCTGTTTACACGGCTGGAGAATTGTTTTCCAAACTGGAATATTATGTCACAAAGATTATCCTAAAAGAACCAAGTCAGTGTGCATCATGAATCTATTATATTACTATATACTACAATGCCATGCACATGTGATTTGTTCATCATGATAATTTTCTTCCTATGTGTTGTGTTTGGTAGCCGAGGATGAGGAGAGTATAACAGTGCTTTATTAGCAGGTTCATGCAGCCATTACATAACAGCAGTACGTCTTACTTTCACTTTCAAGCTGTACAGAAAGTCCTGTGTATGCACAGTGCCACCTGCACCACATATTCCCCCTATAGTAGGAAAGCATTTGGACAAATACATAAACAGTAACAATTAAACTGTATGTATCTTAAAGCAATATATATATTCTTCACATGACATAGTCCTTGGTCCATTCAGGTAGTTTCCTGATTCTCTCAGTATGCCTTATAGGTTCACTTTCCTCTGCCCTATTGCAGTTGGCATCGGGAGTAGGCAAATGTCCTTCATCAAATAGAACATCTCCAAAGTCATATCTAGCAGGAGCAAGACGACTTGCATTCCATATGCGTCCATCAGACGAGTATGAGTCCATCATATGTGTATGGTCCTTGCTGGCATCTCACTTCAAGTGGTGTAGTAAATATAGATTGTCCTTGTTTCAGTATTCCTGGTTTCTTAATTCTGACTAAAGATCCAGGCTGAAAGTGCACTTCTCTTGCACCACGTTTTCTGTCATTATAAGCCTTGCATTTGGCTTGGTGATGTTTCACAATGTCAGCAGTAGATGATTTTGTAGGAATAGTTTTTGGTGGAAGTTTGACGTCTGCAACATGTAACTTAGTGCGCATCTGTCTGCCATGTAATAATTCAGCTGGAGATGATTGGGTTGTTGCATGGCATGTTGCTCTGTAGTTATGCAGGAACTCTGTTGTAAATACTTTCCAAGATTTCCCAGTAAGATTTGCTGTCTGTAGTGCTTCTTTCAGACTTCTGTTGAATTGTTCTATTTCTCCATTTGCTTGTGGGTAATACACTGAAGATTTCCTATGCACAATATTCCTCTCTCTCAGAAAGGATTCAAACTCATATGAGACAAACTGTGGTTCGTTGTCTGATATTAACTCCTTTGGATTTCCTTCTATGCTGAAGACTGTAGACAGAAATGTTATTACTGTAGCTGATGTTACATGAGAAACAAATGCAATTTCTGGCCATTTACTGTAATAGTCTATCAAGGTTATAGCAAATCTGCAGTCTATAGGAGCGTCTGCATAAGGACCTACAATATCAATAGCAAGTTTTTCCCATGCTGTATCAGGAAATGGTACTGGCTGAAGTGGTGGTCTATGTGTGATAGCTGTTTTGTGGTGATTCTGACAAGTAACACAAGAATGAATGGCAGTTACCACATCAGCATCCATTGCTGGCCACCAGTACAGTTCTCGCAGTCTTTGTTTTGTTCGTACAATTCCTTGATGACTCTCATGTGCAAGTTGTATGAGCTTTTCTCGCAAGGTCTCTGGTACCAATATACGGCGAGCTCCACGGACAACATAGTCATCTACTAAGGACAGTTTGTGTCTAATCCTGTAGTAAGGTTGAAGATCAGGACTGAGTTTCTTCTCAGCATTTGGCCATTTGTTTTGTAAGATATCCCGTAATTTTACTTGAATTAGACATGTGAGGCAAGCTTGCTTAAAATCAGCAGCTGTAACTGTAGATGATAATATATCAGTCAGTGCTACAATTTCCATGTCCTCATCCAGCGTATCAGAAGCTGCAGGTAAAGGTAAACGTAACATTTTTCAAACCTGGTTTGTATTGCATTTTGGGGTTGAAATTCAGGAGCCTTGCTGACCATCTAGCTATACGCATTCCAGCTCTTCCTAGTCCCTTTGTTGTAAGTAGTGTAGTTAAAGGGCTATGATCAGTGCATAAGGTAAATTCTCTACCCCATAGGTAGGTTCTCCATTTTTCTGTTGCCCAAACACATGCTAGAGCTTCTTTTTCAACAGTTGAATACTTACACTCTGTCTCTGTAAGTGTTCTGGATGCAAATGCAACAGTTTTCTCTGAATGATCAGCATGGATCTGCGTGAGAACTGCACCATGCCATAGTCTGAAGCATCTGTAGTAAGCATTGTGGGTAGTGCAGGATCAAATAAAGCTAGCACTGGACTGTACAATTAACTATTTCACTATGTCAAAGCTATGTTGAGCAGTCTCTGACCAAACCAGACTTGAAGTTCCACGTAGTAGTGCTCGAAGTGGCTCCACAACTGAAGCATAGTTGGGAATAAACTTAGAATACCATGAAGTAAGACCTAAGAAAGCTCGTAAGGAGTAGGAGCTTCTGTAACTGCGTTGACATGGTCAGGCAGTAATCCATCTTGTGAAATTATGTGACCCAGAAATGACAGCTGAGTTTGTCTAAAGTGGCATTTGGAAAGGTTCAGTTTGAGTCCTGCAGAATCAATGCATTTCAGAACCCTTTCCAGGTACCTGTCATGGAGATCCATAGTTGGAGCGTAAACAATTATATCATCCAAGTAGCATTGTACACCAGGTATGTCATGGAGTATAGAAGACATCAGTCTTTGAAAACAACTCGGTGCTGAAGCCAGTCCATAAGGTACACGCTTGAACCGAAACAAACCATCATGGGTGATAAATGCAGTGAGGTCTCGGCTTTCTTCATGCAGTAATACTTGATAATAAGCACTCTGAAGATCCAGGGTTGAAAAGAATGCTCCTCGGAGTTCTGAAAATATTTCCTCTATGTGTGGCAAGGGATGATTATCAATAACAACTGCTTTGTTAGGTTCACGGAGATCAACATACAATCGAATACCTCCTGTTTTCTTCTTTGTTACAACAATTGGTGAAACCCATTCAGAGGATTCTGATTTTTCAATCACATCTTGCTCTACCAGTTTCTTTAGTTCCTGTGAGTCTCCCTTATAGAGATGGGCAAGTGCCTCAATTTCTGGCGTACTGGTTTTACATCTGGTATCAACTTTACTTTGTGTAAAAATTTATTCACAATGTAAAAGTCATATTTTGCAGTATTTGATTTAAACTGTACAGTCACTGGCAAGCAACCAAGCACAGGGATTGGATCCTTTAAGTAACTGACCAGTCTCAGGGCAGGTGAAACAAGTTTATCTTTTGCAAAGTATTTCAAGAAAATATCCTTTGGTAGTATAGAAACAGCTGAACCTGTATCAAGCATCAGGTTAATGGAGTGTCCCTTGTGAGCAGAAGCAGTACTGACATTGCATATAAACTTGTCTGGAATAAATGTACCAGCTTTATCCACACTTAATACTGTAACATTTGTAGTAGTGAGTTCATGAACATCTTTAACGGAACTACGGCAGACCCCAGAAAAGTGACCTGGTTATAAACCTGTATAGCTTTGGCAGGACATTTAAAATAGTTTGCAAGGTGTTGTGTTGAACCACAGCGAAAGCAGTATTTTTTATTTGTATTTGCTGCATGGATTTTCAGTGAATCCCTTTCCTTAGCACTGTATTTTGCCTGTGACTGCGCATTATTAGGCCACAGATTTGAATTCACAATCTGTACATTCATAGCAGTTCCCTGACTGAGACTTTTAGCCTCTGCCACAGCTGTTTCAATTTGGCTAGCAACTGTAATGGCCTTTGCAAGGGTTAAATCTTGCTCTAGGAGCAGTCTCTCTCTAATATGTGGTGAGTTTGTTTTTTCCACTATTTGATCTCTTAGTATTTCATCTGTTAGATTCCCAAACTCACAGGTAACAACCAGCTCTCTCAAAGCTGCTACAAAATGTTCTGTGGATTCGCCATTACGTTGTCCACGTTGGCGGAATTTATATCTTTCAGCAACCACATTTACTCTTGGCACAAAAAAGTTCTTTATAGCAGTAAGAGCAGTTTCATAAGTCTCATCAGGTAATGGTAATGTATAGAATATACGCTGTCCCTCTGCTCCCAGGCAGTGAACAAGTAAAGAACGCTTTCTAACTGCAGAAATCTCCCCTTGGTCAGCAGCAATAATGTAATTATCAAACATATGGATCCAAGCAGTAAAAGGTATGGTAGGCTCACCAGGGTTTGGTAGAAAAGGTGCAGGCTGCTGCAGAGGTAGAAAAGACATCCTTGTCGCCATTTGTTGTGTTTGGTAGCCGAGGATGAGGAGAGTATAACAAATTAATTGTAGGGGTATGCTATAGACCCCCTAATGTAAGCATGGAGGAAGCTAAGCTCCTGATGCAAATAGAAAAAGCTGCTAGTTGGGTAAAGTAATGAAAAAGGGGGATTTTAATTACCCAGATATTGACTGGATCAACAGTACTGCCAGGATAGTTAATGGGAACAAGTTTATTAACTTGTTGCAAGACAATTTATGGCACATGTTGAGAAGCCAACCAGAAAAAAAATCTATACTGGATTTAGTATAGTACAAAACATATAGCAAATACATAAGTAATTGAACCCCTGGGCAATAATGAACATAATGTGAACTCATTTAGAAGCACATTTATCAAGGGTCGAATTTCAAATTCATGTTTTTTAAAACTCCCATAAACTCGAAATTCGACTGGTCGAAATTATTACTAAAATCAAATTTTTTAAACTCGGACAAATTTAAAAGACCCAAAAACTCAAAACCCGAAATCAAATTTTAATCAAATTCAAATTTGGAGAAAAAACTTGAATGTCATGAAGGCTGCAAACATCTCCAAATTGATCCTTGCACCTCTCCGACTAAAGAGTAATTTGGCAGGTTTTTAGGTGGCAAATTCTAATTCTTAAAGGGCCAGAGTATGATAAATCTCAAAAATCAAATCTAAATCTTTTAAAAAAAAATATGGAATAACTCCGTAGTCGAATTTGACAGGTTTGACCATAAAAAAATTAAAACAAATAGAATTTCCTTTATAAATCTCCCCCTTAATGTCTGTTGCAAAAAACAAATATTCACTGAGGCAATAAAAACCCTGAATTTCAGAAAAGCCTTAAGTGCTGCCCTTCAGAGCATTGAGGAAGCAGACCTGCTTTACAGACCTTCCTCTATAGAGAAAATCTCAGCTATAGTAGCAGTTAGGCAGGCTTTATATAGACATAAAAGTTTGAACTTGTGTCCATGTCACACAGTTGCAATTTTTTTTTGATTACTATCTCATCCAATTGATTAATTTCTCATTATAGCCAACACCTAGGTTGTTATTTACTACACCTCAAATCAACAGGAGACATACATAACTCAATTTGAACTTTTCTTATTTGGGGTTTTTGGGCAAAAAAACCCCTGAACTTTTCAGGAAAAAAGCCTGAAAAAGTAGAGCGATTTGGGTTTTCACTCAATTTTATCAAGGTTTATTTCATAATCCAATAAAACTAGGTCTTTTTTTTTTTTTATTAATAAATAAGCTATAATCAAGCATGGGAGTTTGGTCAAGCTTTTTTTATTGGAACAATGAGATAAATTAGGAATGTATCAAATAACCTATGGGTTGAATCAGTAGTCAACACCCCTCATGGCGTTGTTGCATGAGTTTTTATCAATGGTCCTTTAAGTAAAACTGATATTTTTTTGGGTGCCTACTTGCTCATTGCCTTTCTGCATGAGGCCACGGGGGAAAGTGCCCAGCTTCATCTGTAACTTCATAAACACTAGTAAATACTAAATACACAAGTAATCTGACCATAACAAAGGCTTACTATTACCACTGGAAATTATTAGCAGCCATGCACTGGTCTTCTTCAGTGAAGTGTAGTATTAAAGAAAACTGCAGACTTAAAGGAGATGAATTCTATGGAATAAACATTTTTTTTACTTTGGCCCTACACTTTTATAATTATCCACAAGGCATGGCTGCCAGAAATTTCCAGTGTTTGTTCTGCTCTCTAAACTGATGGTTTAAGCACATATATAAGCCATAATGATGAATCCAATGTAATTGAATGTCAAAATAGGGATTATATACAGTATGTCTGTACTTTTCCTATGGAATACAAAGTAGTAGTTTCTCTGGAAGTTAATGGTTAATGATGGTTCATGTGTGAACTTGTTGTGGGATATCACAACGCTGGAGACGTTGCCCCTGGCAACAAGGTATAAATCCTGCAATATCCAAGCACCACAACCTAAATCCCTCAGCTATTTTGCCTTTGAATATTTGTGGCACTTGCATTAACATTCTTTGGAAGAAATGTAATAAAAGTTGCAAAGCAAAATACAATCTGCACAAATAATAATAACAGTTTGCATTTTTCAGTGCAATATTCTTCATTAGACGAATTTTAATTGCACACTTATTGAAGATGGCGTAATGTAATAAGGAAGCAACTTTTTCAGTAAGAAGTTTTACTACATACACTGCGCACTGGAGCAAAGTAAAAAATTCACAATCTTGTAAGTGGTTGAAATTCAATTTGTGCAGAGGGAAATTTGTTTGCACAAAAGTATATATTTTCATATTGTGGATATTTTTCCCATTAACAACTTTTATTACATTTTCCTGCAAAGCTGGGGGCTTTGTAATATAGCGATCAATGTGAACAACCAGAATATAACCTTCATTCTAAATATAGGAGATTTTAAAACACAATTGACCTTTAGTATTACATGCATGGGACCTGTTAACCAGAATGCTCAGGATCTGGGGTTTTTCAAATAAGGGATCTTTCCTTAAATTGGAACTAATGCCTAAAGTCTGTTAAAAATTATTTGAACATTAAATAAAACCAATAGGATTGTTTCCCCGCTAATAAAGATTAATTATACAGGTATGAGACCTGTTACCTAGAATGCTCGGGACCTGGGGTCCTACGGATCTTTCCGTAATTTGAGTTTTCAAACCTTAAATCTAAATAAGCCCAATAGGCTGGTTGTGCTTCCAATAAGGATTCATTATATCTTAGTTGGGATCAAGTACAAGCCACTGTTTTATTATTACAGAGAAAAAGGAATTAAAAAAAAAAAATTGGATTATTTGGATAAAACTGAGTCTATGAGAGATGGCCTTTCTGTAATATGGAGCTTTCTGGATAATGTGTTTCTTGATAACGGATCCAATATCTGTACTACACACACTTGTACATAAAACTGATGATATTTGTCAGGATACATATATATTCTCCTTCTCTTCCGTTAGGTACAATATAACTTTATCAAGGCAAAAAAAAAAAAAAAAAAGCTGCAGCCTGCAGATACATTAGTGTATTACCTGAATAGCAATTCTAAAGAACAATCTACATAAAAGTCCATTCAATAGTGTTTAAACTGGAACATTTCATTAACCTGACATACAAAATACATAATATTGCTTGCTTGTGTTTATTGGATTTGTGAAGACAACTGTATTCACATTTTTAGGTTTCAGTTTCTTAAACAAGAAATGGTACACCGAAGTGATATAATTTGGGTTTCTTTTCTAATTATGGTATCTGCTCCACAAACCTAGAGATCAAAAGATCGATGTACTCCGAGTGCTCATTCTATGCATGGATTTAAATTGGTTTGTGTGTTTGTGTAATCTTCTGCATAATTGTCCTTGGCTGCTCCATTCTCCCACAGAGAACAACAAGCCTACATTGTACCTGTCTTCCATTATTTCACGTGCCAGTGATAAACATTCATGATGCTTCACCTTGGTAGACAATGCAGATTTTCAGCACTTAGTCATAAAGCTTAGCAGCCCATGTAATAATTCTAGGAGCAGTACTTGTTCTTATGATACAGGCTTAACCCTATAATATACTCTGTGTTTTCAGCATCCTTGCAATTTATAGACACACTAAAAGGGACTGTATTAAAAAAATTCCAAGTGATGTTTAAAATAACTTTTTTGAGGATGTTCAGTGCTGCTTATAATTATTCACTGGCTATTACATGGCTAAAACAAGGTTAGCATTAACACCTGCTCTGGAGTTTCGTTAAATGTTTTGGCGCAAAATATGCTTTGTGATTGCAAAAAGTTTATTACATATAGTGTGAATGTTCGCAGAAGTCATTTGGTCACAAACATGGCATTTGCAATGCCGTTTTCAAACATTTTTGAACTAAACATATTACATTCCACCATTAAAGCTTCAACGAAGGCAAAGCTAAACATTTTTGTTTTTGGCTGACCTAATGATGGTCTATAAACAAGGCAAACTCAATCAGTGCCTTTGTGTTTATATAATAATGTTAGCCACACCACCATATTCTTCCTGTCCAGGGATATTTTCTGTGGTCCTGGGATGTGTATATGCACATTAGAAAGTTGGATTTTCCTAGATATGTTCCAATTTCACTCCCGCACATACACACAACCCAGACCAGCAGCAAGTAATCCTTGGGACAAGTAGATGACAACACTCAGTAGCAATGGCCGAGGTAAGCAACTAGAACCACTGGGGAGTGCTCCCCCACCAATGATTACCTTTGTTTTCTGGACACTGAATTCTATTGTTTCTACATGAATTGATTTAAACAATTGGGGTTTATAAAAATGTCTTAATTTTACAAGGAATGGCTACTGTTCCAATGAAAATATGTCACAGCAAATTGCATGCAATGAAGCATTGTCAACAAACTGCTCACAAAGTACCCATTAGTAGAACAACACCAGAACTCTTGTGGTGGCATGAAGCAATAATATTTTCAGGAAAACTGAGGTTAAGATTGGAAAATTTGCATAGTCAGAAACAAGCTGAAGGTTAAGGGCAGGTGGCAAAGAAGGATATAGGAAAACAAGCTTCTGTAAGGACAGGTAGCCAGCAAGAATAACCAAGTAACAGATGCAGAATTAGGCAGCTGGTAATCAAGATGAGAGGAACAGGAGAAGTCCAAGAACCAGGAATTTGCTCCCAAACAAAATAGCTCCCAAAAGAGAAAATACCTCCATTCTGATGCAAACAATGGAAGTCTAGGAGTATAGAGCATTTTTGTGGCAAATGCTAAATTATTTAAGAAATGTATGCTGAAACTGACCCTAAAGATCTGTGAAGGCCGCATGACACTAACATTTCTTTCATCCTGAAGATACATTCTGCATCTGTCACAAGTGCTTGCCTTCATGCTCCACAAATATCATGTTATAAACTTGGACATACTTTGCCATTCTGAGTTGAAGTTCTGATAATGGAAAGCAAGAATGAATCTGAATCTGCCATGCATTTTGCAAAGAACAGAAAGCAGTATCTGGCCCATGCTATTGCCTTCACGGTTGCTCTTGACTACATTCAGCAATGAAATAATATGCCAATAGTCTCCTTCTGCCTAGTCTCCAGGCCCCAGAATGTCTTGCAAACTTCTATGATTCTTCTTCTTTAAGAGGCCTGTTAAACACTGAATATTCAGAGCATTGAGGGAATTGGTATCATGGCTGGAGGATCTGATTACTGTAATCTTGTTCTAATGGTGCATGCAGTCAGGACCAGATCTGAACAGGAAAGTGATAGTTCGATATTGCTATAAATAAGATATAACATTTTCAAATAACTTTACCAAATCATTGAAGTTCATTACTAAATCCATACTGGAAAGTTGCTTAGAATGAAATTTGATTTTATTAGGTCAAATGTTATTCTTTAAATCTCCTTTTAAAACATAAAACTGATTTAAAGATATACATCGATAATTGAACATAAAAAGGCTGCCTAGCGATTCTCACAATAATAATACGTATTGATGAAAAGGTTTGGTTATATTCACAGTGCTATACCTCAGAAAAAAGGTGGACTGACAAAGAATTGTTTATATACTCAAAAAACAGCACTTTCAAAGAAAGAACGGCATATGAGAAATAACAGATGCTTTTTACACAAGGCTTCCAGAGCTCCTCACCTGCCGCAGGCTTCTTTGCAGGAAACAGTTTATTGTCAACGGCAGTGCTGATATCACAGAACACTTCCTCCTCTTCTCTGTCGGCATCAAACTGGAGAAGGAATGGAACAGACTCTGTCATTGATATGTCAAATCTATTCCCCTGATACTTCATTTGACATGAGATTTTACATACATTAACGTGGAACAATTACTAAGTCAGGCTTATTCGTTCTTCATTTTTTATTGTTTTCCAATTAACAACTGGGGTTAACATTTGTGGGATGATCTTACTATGACAATGGACAATGGGTAAATATAAGTATTCTAAACTCAGTTGAGTCTGAATGAAAAACGTGTAATGAAAATGGCTTCTAAATTATTGTAAAGTATCTAAAAAGTATTGTTCATGAAGTGTGAAAGCTTGCATATTCTTTTTCTGGGGATCTGTAAACAAAGAAAATCATTTTCTTAAGTTTTCATTTTTTATTTGTGGTTTTTAAGTTATTTAGTTTTTATTTCACAGCTTATCACATTGCTATTTAAGCAATCAGGTTGCCAGGGTCTAAATTACCCTAGCAAACATGCATTGATTTGAGTAAGAGTATGAATAGGACAGGGCCTGAATAGACAGATGAGTAATACAATGTAGCAGTAAATATAAATTTGTAGTGATGGGCGAATCTCCCGAGATTCGCTTCGCCGAAAAATTTGAATTGGGGCAAAATTCGCGAAGCGAGGCGCGTCGTTTTTGGCGCGTGTCGCGTCAAATACGACGCGCGACACGTTTTTCCGGCGAATCTTCGCCAAGCGAAATTTCGCTAGCGATTCGCAAATTTATTAAATTCGCCCATCACTATAAATTTGTAGTCTACAGAGTATTTGGTTTTTAGATGGGGTAAGCTACACCCCCACATATGAAAGCTGAGTCAAAAGAAGGCACATAATTGAAAATGTTTTCTATAAAAAAGGAAAAATGAAAAGTTGCTTAGAATTAGCCATTCTATAACGTACTAAAAGTTAACTTAAAAGTGAATTAACCCTTTAATTAAAGGCTTAACTAAAATGTAACAATATAGGTGATCTACTATCTAGAATGCTTGGGACCTGAGGTTTTCTGGATATGGGTTCTTTCCATAAATGAAGGTAAAATAAAAAAGACAGTTCTGTAAAGAGTAAAACAAATCCATAATTTTATAAGTAGGAAAAAAAAGAAAAAAGGAAAGTAGCACTAACAATACATTCGTAGTCTTACAGAGCATTTGTTTTTAGATGGAGTCAGTGACTCCCTTTTGAAAGCTGGAAAGAGTCAGGAGAAAAAATATAATTTAAAAAACTATTAAAAAAGGACCAATTGAAAAGTTGCTTAGAATTCACCATTCTATAACATACTAAAAGTTAACTTAAACGTGAACCACTCCTTTAAAGCATGTAATATCATATTTTACCTTAGTTCTACACACAAAAGAAGGATACATCTCTATACTGTATATTAAATGGTTGCTGTGAACATTTAATTACCTCCTTTTACATAATGTCACTTAATTTGTGTTTATAGAGTACAGGGAGACACATGCATATTGGTTTATGGAATCCCCCTAATCAAGACCATAAATGTGAAATATGCCCTATAAAATATGCAATGTATGCTGTGACATATCGTTTCCAGCGCTTACAAAGGCAAGTTCAATAAGTATGAATATTCAGGTGAAATTAGAGCCCTCTCCTTTACCTTTGCTGCATGTATAACCAGCACAGCTGTAAATGTATATGATCATTGCAGAAGAAGGATAATACACAGTCACTTAAACACATTTTACAGTTCAGTCTTTATTTTCTCTTTGATAAGAGAATAGACAGATTAATGGAAGTAAGAGAAAACAGGGAAAGCAACTCAAAGTAAATGGTTTGGGATAGAGCATGTGTAGTTACATAATAACTAGTGAGAACATATATGCATTGGAATGAGGAGTGGAGCAAATATACAGAAAAAATAGGGGAGAGGAGGGGACAACCAGAAAAGAGATTGATGATGGCTGGAGAAGTGGCATAGTAAAAGCAGAAAGCAGAAAAAAGAGAAAATAAAAATATTAAAGAAAAGTATATACTGTAGATAAGTAAGAGAAAGTTGGAATTACAGGGGAGGGGAAAAGATTAATTGTGAAATGAATTACCCCACTTTTAGGTCTCCTGGTTTGCCAGTAGCACTCAAGTCCAACAGCACATTAGTATTAGAAGGATTTAAATACAGTTATATGAAAACGTTTGGGAACCTCTCTTAATTCTTTGGAGTTTTCAAAGTAGCTCACACAGATAATGGTGTTATCTGAGCTTTCAAAGTAGCAACTTCCTTTTAATATATAACATGCCTTATGGAAACAGTAGTATTTCAGCAGTGACATAAAGTTTATTGGATCATCAGAAATATGCAATCCATCAGATAAAAGTTAGACAGGTGCATACATTTGGCCACCCCAACAGAGATATTACATCAATACTTAGTTGAGCCTCCTTTTGCAAATGTAACAGCCTCTAGGTTTCTGGATGGCTGTATTTTTGACTATTGATCCATACAAATTCTCTCCAGTTCAGTTAAATTTGATGCCTGCTTCAAATCATCCCAAAAGTTTTCTGATGATATTCAAATTGGGGGACTGTGACGGCCATTCCAGAATATTGTACTTCACACTCTGCATAAATGCTTTTCAGATTTCAAAGTGTGTTTAGGGTCTTGTTGTCTTGTTGGAATATTCAACCCCTGCGTAACTTCAACTTTGTGACTGATGCTTGAACATTATCCTGAAGAATTTATTGATACTTGGTTGAATTCATACCAACCTCAACTTTAACAAGGGCCCCAATCCCTGAACTAGCCACACTGCCCCACAGTATGATGGGACCTCCACCAAATTTGACAGTAGGTAGCAGGTGTTTTTCTTGGAATGAGGTGTTCTTCCACCATTCAAACTGCTTTTTGTTATGACCAAATAACTACATTTTTGTCTCATCAGTCCAAAGCACTGTGTTTCAAAATTACTGTGAGCTTGTACATACAACAAGCGACTCAGTTTGTGGTGTGAGTGCAGAAAGGGCTTCATTCTCATCACCCTTTCATACAGATGTTCTTTGTGCATATTGCACTGAATTGTAGAAAGACTGTCATGTTCATCCAGTTGAAATGAATTAAATTTGCAACGCTTCTTCGCCTGCTAGAAAATGGGCCACTTTCTACACACTGGACTGTGTTATAGTGTTAGTAGCTTTCAAGTATAGTAGCAGTCTCTGCTTAAAGATTTTCCATGCTTCCCCTATATTTGCCACAAACTGGCTAAGATGGGCCTGCTGCATCCTCTGTACCTCTTGCAGGTTCTGACATGGTTCAGGCTCTGGTTACTGAGTGGATCCACTTCTGGTACCATGTGTTGTACTCCTTAATAATTATATTGTGGATTTTTGCAACAGCAATTTATTTATTAAAATGCAGTGCATGAAAGAAGCATGGCTCTGTGACTGTACAGTTCAGTCTTGTGTGACTGTGTAGTTGGCCCCACCTATTTGCTTCTTTTTCTAGGACAAACTTTAATAACACCAACATCAACAATTATCAACACCATCTTCAGCAAGATGTTCTTGCAGGTCTTTGGAGGTGATCTTTGGGTTGTTTGTAACCATTCTCACAATTCTCCGCATATGCCGCGCCTGTATTTTTCTTGGGCTGCCAGACCTAGGTTTTACTTATTACATTCCTTACAGTTGAAACTGACAGTTTAAACCTCTGAGATATCTTTTTGTAACCTTCCCCTAAATCAGTAATCCCCAACCAGTAGCTTGTGAGCAACAAGTTGCTCTCCAACCACTTGGATGTCGCTCCCAGTGGCCTCAATTCAGGTGTTTATTTTTGATTTCCAGGCTTGGAGGATAGTTTTGGTTGCATAAGAACAAGGGCTACTGTTAAACAGAGCCTTAATACAGGTTGCCAAACCACATGGGGGCTACCAAAGGGCCAATTACAACACTTATTTGGCAGCCCAAGAAAATTTTTCATGCTACTGTTGCTCCCCAACTCCTTTTTCTTCTGAATGTTGCTCACGGCCTCAAATGGTTGAAGATCCCTGCCCTAAACCATGATACTGAACAATCTTTGTTTTCAGATCTTTTGAGAGTTGCTTTGAGGATCCCATGTTGTCACTCTTCAGAGGAGAGTCAAACAGAAGCACAACTTGCAATTGGCCACCTTAAATACCTTTTCTCTTGATTGACACACCTGCCTATGAAGTTCAAGGTTTAACGATCTAATCCAACCAATTTGGTATTGCCAGTAATCAGTGTTGAGCAGTTACATGCATTCAAATAAGCAAAATTCCAAGGGTACACAAATTTTTGCACACAACTGAATACCCCTTCAATAAAAATCTTTGTTCAGAAAACACCCCAGTCCTCAGATGTTCCTGGGAAATGAAAGCCAAACAACTGATATCTTTTTTGGTAAAAGTGGAGTAAATTATCATGATTATCATGCAGGCAGAGAGGGGTTCAGAAACCTTTTCATATGCTGTATATCTGGGAAATTCTGAATATAATTGTTACAAATGAGTACAACTTTATCAATATACACTTGTTAAACAACATCATGTTGCTTTTCTGCTGCCATCATTACTATTATTTATATATTATCTCAGTAATCATATGTATGCAATGAGAAAGATACCCTCTTTTACAGTGGTTTTTAGTTCTGAAATCCTTTGAAATAGTTAAACAAACTGAAATACCATGTAGCATTATGAGTCTTAGTGATAATGAAGGCACATTATTCATCACAGAATAAAAGGAAGTGTTAAAATCAGCTATAAATAAAACTGGGGTGAATTAAAAAAACAGACTCGAAATACTGCAGTGCTTTTAAAAAAAAATATGTTGCTCTTGATATACCATATTACAGGATTAAGAAATATGCTGTATTGACTGCACTATTTTTTCACTTTTAAGGGATGATTGATGCCATTTTACAGCCAGATAATGCAGTTTAACGACCACATATTGCTCCCCCGCCTAACTCCCTTCTCTTACCTAGTACCAAAGTTTGAGCAGAAGCTGTCCTTCTGCTAATAAGAGTACACTGCATTATGCCTTATGGAAGCACATGCTACTGTATTTGCAGCAATGCTGATTTCTTTCCTGTACCCCCCATGAAATACATTTGGCACTACAAACTTATGCTCTCAGTTGTAAATAACAGTAACATCTGCATACTTTACAAAGTTGATTCAATATAGTAAACTAAACGTACAATTTACTTTTGATATAAGATATAGAAGGAGTAATTGCAATACCTCCCACACTGAAAGACTCCAAATAATTCATTTTGTAAGAAAACATTGATGTATGTCAAATAAAAGAACATCAAATACAATGTTTGGAAGTGCTTGTATCAGAAATTAAAATCATTTTGGTGTGTATGTATGCATTACACAAATAAATATACTGCAGCATTTAGGGGGTTATTTATCAAAGTTTGAGTTGTGTTTTTTTCTGAAAATTTAGCAATTTTTTGGTGTAGTTTCAGTAAAAACTAAAAAGTTTTGGGTTAAAATTAAGAAAATGTAGTTTTATTATGCCCCAAAACTGGAAATTGCTTAATTGGAAATACTCCAGCTAAAACCTGTCGAGGTCATGTAGAATTCAAAGGCAGAGGTCCCTTCAAACAGCTGAAGATGTTTGTAGCCTTGATGTTTGGTGATGATGTTTTTTCGGTGGTTTTCACTCAAAAACTTAATAAATTAGATTTATTTTTCACCCAGATTTCACTGATTTAAGTTTTTCATATTCGACTTTTTTCTTAAACTAGCAAACATTACATTTTTGAATAAAAACATCATAAACCTCACAAACTCAACCTTTGTTAAATAACCTCCTTAATCTAGATAAGCAAAGAGTTAGAGTAATCTGTAGGAAAGCAATGATCCATGCCAAAGACTTCATAGTTTTACTGAACAATGAACTGTTTACAGTGTTGGACTGGGCCGGGGACACCGGGGGGGGCGGGCCTGCAGACCCAGAACTGCTCCCCTCTGACCTTCTCTCCCGATCACAGCCTCAAGGAAGATAACAAGGTATGCAGGGCGGAGTGAGGAGGATTGCGGTATGGGTATATTTTGAGAAAGTAACCTCATGACTGAGGAGGCAGTCTGATAGGCCCTGGACCCCCGACTTTGAAGCTGACTGCTTATGTGAACTATTAGGCATCATATCTTTTTTAAAAGTATAAAATTGTCAGATTACTTGCTGTGTAGCCTACATCATTTCCCATCTATAAAGGCTAGGCCACATGGGAAGATTCAGACTGCTTCTTCGGGGTGACTAATCTCCATGAATTGCTTGCCCGTGTCTCGCGCCCGCTAAACTGTAAGTCAGCTGCGCCTACTTCACACGCGGCGCTGCATCTTTCTATGTGTTAGCGTCACGTGTGAAATAGGCGTAGGCGACTTACACTTTAGCGAGCGCGAGACACGGGCAAGCAATTCAGGGAGATTAGTCCCCAGGCGACTAATTTCCCTGAAATCTTCCCATGTGGTCTAACCCTAAAAGTCAACAGTTCACAGCATTTACCTGAACCTCGTTGCATGGTACTCTAACATATCTTATAAAATATGCCTAAATTATAAATTGTTTAATCCACTCACTGCCAGTTTCCAGGACACTGACTACCGAGTACTACCGAGCATACACAGGAACCTGGAAGAAAACATGGTCATGGCCCGGGACAATTTGAAGCAGCGTAGGTGGTTCTTCACAGTGAGGACAGTGAGGTTGTGGAATGCACTGCTGGGTGATGTTGTGATGGCTGATTCTGTTAATGCTTTAAGAGTGGCTTAGATAATTTCTTGGTCAAACATAATATCCAAGGCTATTGTTATACTAAATTATAGTTAGTGTTTGAGTATATATATAGTTTATGCAAGTGTATGGAGGGGCCAGTGTGCATATGTATGGATGCTGGGATTCATTTGGAGGGGTTGAGCTTAATGCACTTTGATCTTTTTTCAACACAATCTAACTATATAATTATGTTTCAGGAAGGTTCACATGTCAAACTATCCTCTGAACCAAAAGTTCCCTAGTCCTAATTTCTAAACTTATATACCATTATTCAATGTATACCATTATTCAGTATTTTCACTGCTCCAACACCCAAATAAAGCTTGGGTATTGGAGTACTCACTTTCACTCTTGTTCTTTCAGTTGTACATCTCAAGGGAACTGTGAAAGAAGTACAGCTTCTTTAATTTCTGGAACAGCCAATGCCACCACAGGAGGGGAGGTTTTGGCAAACCAGATTCAATCTCACTTGCAAGAAAGTCAAAACTGCCTCTAGAGGGATCAGCAATGGCTATGGCAGTCTGAAAGTATATGGGAAATGGTTTATTCATATATAGGAACTATATAACCAATCACTGAGTTCTAGCATAGATCACATGGGTTTTCATTTATCTCACACAAATTCTGGTTTCCTAGAGCTTCTGAGAGCTAGAGCTTATCTTGTTTACAGCTGGTAAATATATGTATAAAATCATTATAGAATGCCTTTATCTGACATGTTAATATATCTGGTAAATTAAAGCAGAATTTTCCTAATGTACAAGGGCACCGAAGAAATGTTGTTCATTCTTTTTAGTGCATATAATTGTTCAGCCAGAAACCATGGATTTTAGCTTTCTTGCAGTAGGTTTCCATGGTAATAACTATTTGCATTTATATAGTGCTTTTGATATAAACAACATTTTGCCAACCTTCAGCACCAGTCTCAGTGTGAAGATGATTCAGTATCACCAAATGGATGGGGGTGGAAAAGGGCTAAAAGGCATTTAGACGAAGGTCATATGGATGAGATAATATATTGGAGTATAATTTCACTGGCTAATTGTTTTTAATGTGATTTTGCAGACTAGAGGTTTTACATTGCAGTTTAATCATTTTGATAAATATATGTTTAAGATTGATATTACCTACAGCTTTACTATTTCCATGCTGTACATCAATACAGAAAACAGCTGGAAAGATTTTTGTAGTTGAGCATAGTATAAATTATAAGTGCCAGGTTTAATATCCCCAACATGGAAGCAATAAAAACATCCCATCACTTTTAGCATTTCTTTTCTTTACAATAAGATGCATATGAATTCATGCATTCCAAAAGTAATCTCCGGAATTCACAATGGCATATTAATTTTTTTATTTCAATTGCTAGCATAGGATCTAGAGGACCCTTAGAGCAGTGTAAGAATCAGTAACTTACTAGGTTACTGTAGACCCGCCATCCCCACGTGCTGATTTTCAATGCGCCTGCAGCCTCTGCAGCCAGGTACACGGGGTGCGATCTGCCGGGAGTCCCTGCGGAGTGCGGGCCCTGGTCCACACCACTGGTAAGAATGCAAGTTCAAATTCTATAAAGAACAGTTTCAAATTCTCAAAATTATCTCAAGTAAATTTAGTTCAGAGTGTACTCTTGAGCAAAAATGGACCCTGAATTCAACTTTTGGAGGGGTCTAATTACTTATATGTTCTGTTCAGCTCCTTGTAGCCGACAGTACAGAGGTGAGAGAATCCTGTTGAGGCCAATGGCCAAGCAAACCAGCCATCCTAGGCAACCCGCCGGCCATCCTTCTCTCGCTACTCCCTCCCACATGTGTGAGCACAGGTGCCAGACATTGACTTTGTGTGCAGCCAGCAGGATAGGGGACAGAGGTGGGAGAGTGACTGAGGGGAAGTGGGAGTAACTGAGGGGAAGTGGGAGTGATGATGGGGAGGTGGGAGTGACGGAGGGGTGGAGGTGAAGTCCAAAGAGGGCTGCAAAAACGGAATAGTGGTAGGCAGAAGACAATTTATGAGGTATGTTCCTAGTTACCCCCATCATTGCACACGAAGCAGGTGCCTCTTCTGCCTACCCTTAGTTCCAGCCCTTATTGTAAGATGCTTTCTCTTTCAGAAATTGCATACTGATTACTGTCTATTTGTTATTGTATGTTCTAAAGTGTAAGACTTACAGTACATTGTCCATTTTTCAGCCTGTCTCCATGTTACCTCCTATTAACATGAACGGCTACTACCTGAGAGTGAAACACCTTTTCAGGGAGAAAACTCTTTAGTTCAAGAAGCTGTTTTTCAAATGGCTAATAAAGAGCTCCTGGTGCCATAAGACAATATTAGTAGGAGCTAGACAAGGAATGGGCAAACATCTTGAACAAAGGTTTTTCAATTTATTGAATAAACTCCAGGGTTGAAACTGAGGGAACTATGAATAATATGGGTCCACATGACATCCATTCAAGTCTTTTCTTAAATTAGAAACCATTCTGGTTGTTAGTTCATTTAAGAGGTATAAAAAAAACTCTAAAATTAAGTGACTATCCATTGTTCCCCAGGTCCCAGCCAGCTGAGCCAGGAACCCTCATGCACCTTCTCTAACCACCTAGATGATACAGCTTGATCCTCCTAGCAGTGAGTGGCTAACCTCCCTGCCAATTTTGCCACAGAGATCCCAGTTCTGTTTGACATTAAATATATTGTCACTGTCTATGCTCTACAGAGGAGCAAACCTACCCATAAATATTTCCATGTCACATGGGGGAAGGGGATTATATCCTTAGAATTTTCTACTGTGATATCACAGACTCAAATTACTTAGGTAGAATCCATGTGTGAAATTATTTCAGCCCTTTGCTAAATGTATCTATTAGATTTAATATGTAAAACTAGCAACTTCCTGAAACTGGGACTAAAATGTGACAAGCAACATTTCTATTTGTAGAAGGGCAAATGACAGTTAATTGCTATTTCTCTTTCATATCTTTAAATATATTCATCTTTATTCTAATATAGCATGACTAATTATCATTGTCTCATATAATTTATCATGTAAATTTGGTGCATGTATTTGAAACCACTTTACAAAAGAGCACAATGAATTCAGACAGGAATCTGACTAAGGCTTTAGAAGGTCAGGGACCTGTGACTTATGCCATCTCTCTTTCTATGAAACTTGACTGTGACAGTATTAATCAGTCTGTTTGGCCCCCTGAGAATACAAAAGAATTTAATGTGTAACTGAATCACAGCTGAGCCCTCAGGCCATAATAAAATTATGACAACTAACTACTGTAAGCTTGCAGTGTCCACAAGATAGACTTTCTGCTTTTTAAGGCATAGTAACATAGTAACATAGTAAAATTGGGTTGAAAAAAGTCCATTAAGTTCAACCCCTCCAAATTAAAACCCAGCATACACACACCCCACCCCACCCCTATCTTTCACAAAAGCCATATATGCCCATATACTAACTGTAGAGTTTAGTATCAAAATAGCCTTTGATATTATGT